>BMAV01008980.1:24483-45801 GCA_019973955.1 Trichonephila inaurata madagascariensis
TTTTTTTTTTTTGGAGATTGGCAAGCACACTGTAACTTCTTCTCAATCAGAAAACAATTAAAAATTTTCTCAAGATATTCCATTATATGAAATAAATAACAGATATAGCTTTTTAAAGACAAAATTATTGACATTCGTTTCTAAACTACTTTTAAGATATCCGTTACTGCCTATTCCGATAAATTCCTCCTGTAATGACATTTTTTTTTTTCAATGGGACCATATGAACTTATTGCCTACTGTGGTATTTCGATAGTCAAAAATTCTCAAACCTAGTTTCAAAATCTAGAAAAAAAGCATTTAAATGTTGAACGTTGGTTGAAACGTCTTTTTCCTGGTAGATTGTCTGTGACAATCGAGAACCTGGGAAGATTTGCAACGTCCATTCAATTTAGTAAATAAATCTGTTAAAAATAGGGATCTCTGTTTTTCCCTTGATTAAATTTTCTTTTAAACTTAAAGTCATGATCTGGTTTAATGAGAGCCACTATCGCTCGCGCGTAGACCCCCATTTACACCTCATGGACCCCCAAATTATTTTTTCACTGACGTGGACCCCTTACAGGTCGTCAGACCCCTGGGGATCTAAATAGACCACTTTGGGAATCACTGCTGTAGATCAAATAGCTCATAAAAAGGATTTTTTTTTATTTATGACGCCCCGTAACTCTTGTGGGTCGATTTTTGAAAACAACTTCCTAAGCTGATCTCTGCTCAGCAAAAGTAACACATTGTTACACATTTTGTGTAATGAATGCTTAAATTAGTGTAAATAATTTATACTGGATACGTTAATATGACTTTTTGTTGTGTTTATTTTATGTTAAAATTGTAATATTCGCAAGCAACGTCGTTCCTTACATTATAATGGCGATTCAATGGAAACTTAGCGAAATGTTGGTGATAGAGCCAAGTTGGTATCATTTTCGCAACTGTTCGCAACTTGAAGATTGTTGGATCGGTGCAGAAGTTCATATGCTATAGCGCCACCTGGTGGAGAGCAGCAACAAAAAAGGACAGCACGAAAGCCTTCTCCACAAAAAAATAAATATGCATGCCAATTTTCGTAGAGATCGGTTGAACGGTGTTGGAGGGAAGCTAGGTCATATATACAAACATCCATTTATATATATATAGATAGATAGATAAATTATATGTTTATGTTAAAGTCGCAAAAAAAAACAAACATGTAACAAATACATGAATGTACAATAATTTTGGCTCATTTTTCTTCATCGTTATGTGATCCGATTCATGAAGTAAGTTGTGAAAAAAAAAATCATTCTTTAATATTAATTGATTGAGTACTTGTTTTATCAATGCTGTACTTCGAAGTGACAACCAAGTCTACTGGTGCCGGATTACGTAATTTTCAGGTATTGTCAAGTGACACAGATAGCTTTTGAGTTGGCACACCACTTTCCACACTTTCATACCCAGTGGCGTAACATACTCCCCCGCCACCCCGCCATTGCTGGGGGCTCAAATCCTGACTGACACCAAGTACCTATCCTTTGTACAACACCGCTTGGGGGAGGTTACCTGACTTTGCAGGGGAAGGGCTAATATTCTTCGTTATGCCACTATTCATACCACACCAACATGAGACAGATTTAATGTTCATTAGCCTTTCTACACATCTGTCCTTTCTTTAAAGTTAGACAATCTTGACAAGAGCAAAGAGTTTCGAAGACATTATGAAGATAAATATTTATCATAGTGCCAGCATTTTCTAAAATTATTATGTGGTTATTTCCATCATTTTATGTGGTTACTCCACAGAACTACGCCGAGAAAAAGTGCACCAAACAATCCTGACTAATGATTCAGTTACACATGCTAAATTAGTCAATTGTTTTGAAATAGATGCTGCTATTTTTTAACAGATGGCAGTCGTATTTTTCTTTAATATTTTTATCTTGTGGTTCCTTATCCCTCTCTGCAATTTTCATTCTGAAAGTCTTCTTACCATCTTAAGTGTTCAGTTTTGTATTTAGCTATACTGTTTAATTAATAAAACATTTGTATGTAAACTTATCCTTTATGTCATAATTATAACACCTTTTGTGTAAATTAATTATATACAAGAGAGTGGATATTTATATTAACTTCACACTGTAAAGTAACACAAGGGTTTTTGTGGATGGACCTCGTATAATGGTAAAGTGACGAGGACTGCACCTAAGCCGTGGCAACTCCCTGCCAAACTTCCCCACCACACCAATGAGAAGAAATTGAGTCCCGACTGATTTAAAGTATATCCTCTCCCCTCCTACACGGCGGGTCTTTAGTGGCACCAGGAATCATACCTCTTCCTGCAAGAATAAATTATTTATTAAAAAATGTAATAATATCGCATTTGTTAAGTATCTTGTTTGTAACTTTTTGTGTGTGTGTCATGTAAAATATTTGCGTTTTATTTCCCTTATATTATATACAAGGGAATAATTGGGTCATATATTTCCCCTATTTCGTCACATAAGTATTCCCTTATACTATATGTAAGGGAATACTTTCTTTACATACGTAAAGGCGTCTTTGCGTATTTATACATAAATATTTTGTACATACGTATGTCCACTCACTTGTAGCTCTGAGCCCGTATTAACGAACTCAGTCTTCCAAGATATATAAATAAATTTTTTATTCTGTTGTTTTGAGTGTTTCTTGCACACTACTTGTACTAATATGATACTACAGAGACAGTACTACTATGATAAAATGCTGAAGACGAAATATCGGTAAACACGAAATAATACCACCGTCCCGACAAACTACTATGTATTTTCATGCATTTTTTTTTCTCTTAACACGAAATGAAATTTGCTTAACACGAAAAGATTTGTTTTCTAGGAATGAACAAAATACGGAAAACACCAGCCGGATTGGGCTGTTCTATTGTATTATCGGAAGAATTCATTACAGTCGATGATGATAATGTGTGTACAACTACAATTATCTCAGACAGTGACATTTTGGAGTTTGTTCAAAGCTCAAAAAATATCATTGATGCAGATTCCGACGAGGAAAATAAAATAAATAAAGCAGCTCCTGTTTCCACATCCAGTGTCGGTTTATCCACTGATCGATTGGGCCAGGTGCCCAGGACCCCGGGGTCCAGAAGGGCCCGGATAAGCTGGACAACTAGAAAATCTGGTTATAAATTTCAATCTTCTAGTTCCAAGGGGCCTGTAGATATTTTGCGCCCAGGGCTCGAAATGAGCTTAAATCGGCATCATCCGAAATTAGGAACGTCATGAAAAGCATGAGCAGTTATTTAGACTCCCATTCCAATGGTGAAGTATTAACAAAATGGACTATATTGAACAATTAGTTGACAATTTGATGATAAAAAACAATGCGAAGAAGAATATCCGATTATTTTCCAAAAACTCAACGAATGTTCTGTTTCAAAAAATTTGAATAATTTTGTAGTAAATTTCTTTTAAGTTCTTGTGAATGTCCCCCCCCCCGGGTGGGTTTTATCAAATGGGTGCATATATACATATCTATACAAATAAAATAAACTTATGACGTGGTGGGCGCCAAATGATAAGGGACAGACGGGGAAGGGGTTCTTTACTAAGTCCACTAGTTATTAAAACACGTTTATTAGACAAAACAAACACATTTACATACATAACTAGAAAACTAACAGTTGACATAGAATTGAAAGGGATCGGAGCGCATGCTCATACATCCTTACAGTTCCGAAACTTGGCCATCACTGAAGATTGTTCTGTTCGCTAGAGGGCGCGAAAGTCTCTTTACTGTTAATATGGAAGAGTCTAAATAACGGGGGTTACAAACTCTAATAAACTTAATTTTGCTGGCATGTGGTTTTTGTTGCTTTTTTTTTACATTGTCCTTTTAC
The DNA here is from genome assembly GCA_019973955.1 of Trichonephila inaurata madagascariensis. NCBI lineage: Eukaryota > Metazoa > Arthropoda > Arachnida > Araneae > Nephilidae > Trichonephila > Trichonephila inaurata. Next base: position 28,358 of record BMAV01008980.1, read on the forward strand.
AGGAAAAAATATTTCAGTCCCTTCAGTTTCATATTAAATGATTTTCTCTGTACTTGCTCATATAAATGAATCACAAAACACTTGAAAAATCAAGAAAATTACTGCGGTGATTTAAAAAAAAGAGACAAAAAACATGCAATTTTTAACTTTGACGGGAAATTTCAAATAAAAATAATAATTCCATTCCAGTCAGAAACATTAACAATCCAACGACATTAACAAATTTTTAAAAAAAAAATTCTATCGTTTAAACATGGGCACAGTAAGAACTTAGAGCTAAAAAGTATGTATCACGAATCGTTTCGGTTTTTAGTACTTTCCAAACCATTAACCATCCCTGCTATTTAGAAGGAAATTATTATTATATCAATCTTTCCGTCGTGTCTCAATAGTTTTTGATATCTAATTACAAGAAAGAGTTCATTTAGCAGAATTTCGTTCACTTAATGATCATTCTTGGTAGCGAAAGATCTATGGTGGAAGTCTTTTCTGCTAAAATCGAGGGGACTAGCACTGTCTAAGGAAACATTACCCACAGACATGCAGGAAGTGCTCTTAATATCCTTCAATGACTAGTCGCTGAAGTTAATAATCGCCATCAATCTACCTTAATAGCGAGAGATTGCTATTGCTTTACATAATCGCCGATGATTTCATGTCATCATTAAGCTCAATATGGCCTCCATAGACGTTTAATAGTAGTTAATTATTTTAATAGCAATACATCACTGTCCTGAGACAGTTTGATCGCTTTGCGTGTTGTGTGTACTCTTCTATATTTAAGAAATTTATCGTTGGGTGGTCGTTGATCATAGCGTTACCGTTATACTTGATGAATGATGGTATGTTGTAAGATGACTCATGGTGTGCCATTTAACGAAAATGGATCTTATTATTATTATCCAGTATTTCGTCAATAAAATGGTTTGCATCCGAACCTCTTTTTTTTTGTTGTTCGTTCGCAGAAGAGATAATTTTTTTTCGTTATTGATTTCTGAATTGTAAATGAAATTAAAAGAAGCGTCACGATTTTTAGCAGTTATAAATATCTCTAATCGTTTCCCAGAATTGATTTTCGAAATCCTTGAAGGAGTATGAAATTCGTCTTAATGTATCCGACTACGTTCAGAACCGTGATTTTAAAAAAGCCCCTAAATGGATAATTTTTATGATATTTAGTGTCATTCAGATTAGAATACATGCATAAAATTGTTTTAAGGACATTTTGACAAAAAAAAATTATTTAGATACAATATTTTGGCAAAAAATTAACTTAGAATTATACTTTTTCAAAATGTTTTCCTTTTGCGAAAAATGCTTCTATTATAATAATATTTTGCCTGTATATAGCTCAGACCTCTCTACAGAGGCTCAACAAGAATTTTTGAAAAATTCACATTATTTTCAGAGTTACCACCCATTGAAATAGTTATTGGCGTTTTTTTCTTAAAATTGCTTCCCTCTGTTGTCGTAAAATATGGATAAACCCACTTCTAATTTATATATTTCAAAAATTCTAGTTGAGTCTCTGTAGAGAGGTCAGAGCTATATACAGGCAAAATATTATTATAATAGAAGCATTTTTCACAGAAGGAGAACATTTTGAAAAAAGGTTATTCTAAGTTAATTTTTTGCCAAAATATTGTATTTAAATAATATAATTTTTTTTTGTCAAAATGTCCTTAAAACAATTTATACATATATTCTAATATAAGTGACACTATATATCATAAAAATTTTCCATTTATGGGCTTTTGCAAAATTATGGCTCCGAACGTAGTCGGATACCTTAATGTAATGCTACCGTAAAAGATACAACATTATGATCTAAGATTTACATAAAACCATATGATTTAGATAAAATTTAATGAGTTGACGTCAAAAATAATTTTATTTGTCTACATCAGAATATTTTATTAATAAATAATTGCTGAAAAAACGTTTTACGTAAATCCTCACTTGAGATCCGTTGCTTATATAAAATCTGTACATGTATATTTTTAAACATTTAACATACAGATAAAATTACCTGAATTTATAAAAAAGTTTAGGCTCTTCTAAAGTATGCTTAACCCTACTTCGCTGTCCTATGTCAGTGATAGCTAAAGAAAACATAATAGTTTTTAGTTTGGGTTAATTGACTTTTCTTCCTGTTTGGTCTTGGTACTTCATTTTAGTATTTGAGCTCTCTCTGATTAGTATCGTACAAAAATTGCGTAAAAAAAGAAGCAGCGGTGTACAGCTATTAAAATTGAAAATACCGAAAGAGTCTTTGGACTAAAATGGAGACTTATTATGGTTTCTAAAGCAGTCGCTGAAATAGGCCAATGAATTAGGGTTAAGCAATACTTTATGGATCCACCTCTTCCCCGTACAGCAGAAATTTTTGACATAATAGAAAAAACAGTACCATGTTGAAATAATGTCTATTTCAAGCTATTGATTGCAGGAGGCATATTTTGTTGCAGGTATTCCATTTTTATTTTTAGCTTCGATATTCATACGATTAACTGCAAACACACACACATAACTAACGACGATCAACACAGTCACATAGCAGTTACAATAAACAACAGTGACGTTTCACATTACGAAGACAAAGACAAAAAGAAAAAGTTTCAGAGTCCGGGCATTTTATATGAAGCGACAACACGAAATCTTTGATCCACGTGACTTCCACGCACGGAGGTTATGATTAGTGGAAAGATATCTTTGATAAATTCTGATTTAATCTTACTTTAAAAAATGCAAGCTGTTAATTTTCCAAGAGACCCGGTTACGATTAAATCCCATCAGGCGGACTAGCAATAATTATTTCCGCGCGAGTCCAGAAGGCAAGGGCCATTAGAAGTTAAGATGTTATTTAGGATGAAATTAAAGAAAATTCTTACACACACACACATATGTATACAGTAATGACCAAAATTTTGGACACTTTCTAAAATTATTATTATTTTTTTAAGTTTGTATATTTAAAAAAAATTCTATGTTGCACAAAATGTAAAGTCTTTCATATCATTTTAAAGAGAATTTAATACTGAATTCAAAATGATATAAAAGACTTTATATAAAGTTTTATATAGAAAAAAAATTTATGCTGCAATAACTGTCGATATACCTTAGATATTAATGATAGCAGTGAGTAATCAATGCTTAGTGGGGTAACCTTTATTTTGTATTACAGCTTCTCATCGATGTTTCATTGAGCTGAAAATAGTTTTAAGCTCTTCCTTCATTATTACATGATACCAGGAAACAGTGGCGCACACAAGGGGGGAGGGGGTCCAGACCAACCCCTCCCAAAGCCCTTGATTTTTTTTCCGATTGATTATAATTCTAAGTATATAGTACGTAAAATTTAATTAAGTATTTGTTATTAATGATTAATTTTATTAATTAATGCTAATTATTTATTCGATAATTAGTTTTTTACTGTGTTTTATTCCCGAAAATGGACAAAATCAAAAGGAGCATGATACAAGAATGGTGAATTTTCCACCCCGGACCTCACCCTTGAAAAATTCCTGTGGGCTCTACTGCCAGGAAACAATTATATCCTCAATTACTTCCTTTTATTTCATGGGTATCTCATTCGGACAAGAGTTTTGAAACGGTACCACAAGTTTTTGATAGGATCGAGGGAAGGACTGATTCCTGACCAGGACAACAACCCAATGTTCTTAGAACGGTGCCAGAGTCTTTCAATTACTTAACTATGTGGCAAGGAGTAGAATCTTTCTGAAAAATAAAGGAAGCATTCTTGGTAAATAGATCCCTGATGGAAGGCAGAAGTTTAGTTCTAGAATGGCGTCAATGTATTTTCTGACATTCAGTGTCAGATCGATAATATGAAGGCGACCGAAACCATTTGATGACAGGCATAACCAAACCATAAAACTATGTAGGTATTTCACAGTTGCCTGGATGAATTTAGGAACTAGCTTTTCTCCTATTCTGCGCCTTACATATTTTCGGCCATCATTACCGAATAACGATATCTTAGTTTCATCGATCCATATATCTTGTGAACACTGATCATTTGTCCAATTGATGTGTTTCTTTGCCCACTGTAGTCTTTTTAACGCTGCTGCAAATTGGGATAACGGTTTTTTGTGTGGAATTCTACCTCTTAACCAAGCATCTGCTAATCTTCATCTAATTATTTTTTAACTGACAGAGAAACATCAGCATCATTCAGATAACTTCTGATGGCCATTTAAAACATCTTTTATCTTGGAGGCATAGTATTTTTGTTTTTCTGTCATCAACAGATGTGATTCACCTTTTTTGACTTTTCTTGATTTAGATTTTGTTCAATTTGAACTTAAACAAAACTTTCGGTCTACAGATGTAGTCACAGAACCACACGACTATCTTGCAAGTTTAACCGATGAAATATCACTTTCTCATCAGACATCTCTTTCTAGGTGTCCAGCCTACTCTTTTACTTGATGTCAGTGCATCTTGACTAAATATCATTATTGTACTAATCTGGAAACAGTCCCAACCTCAATCCTATCTAAAATTTGTGGCACCGTTTAAAAACTCTTCATTGAATGAGATACCCATGAAATAAAAGAAACTAATTGAGGATATAATTGTTTCCTGGCATCATGTAATAACGGAGGAAGAGTTTAAAACTATTTTCAGCTTAATGAAACATCGATGTGAAGCTGTAACACGAAATAAAGGTTACCCCACTAAGCACTGATAACTCACTGCTATTATTAGTATCTAAGGTATATCTACAGTTATTGCAGCATAACTTTTTTTTCCTTTGCAAATTTTTGACTTTTGTGAATTTAGTATTAAATTCTCTTTAAAATGTATAAAAGACTTTACATTTTGTGCAACGTAACATTTTTTTTTAAACATACAAACTTAAAAAGCATAACAATTTTAAGAAATGTCAACAATTTTGGCCACCACTGTATACATACATATAATTGGTCTAAATATCATCCATTTCTTCCTAAATGTCTTAGATAGTTAAATTTTGAAATTTAGTTCGTGTTTTAAAAGGGGATGAACAAGAATCGAATCTCATTATTGAAGAAGTGTGCAAACGAATCCCCCCCCAACTTGCCCCAACTTGCTTTGTTCCACCACCATATTCCCAAACAAAAACACGTGTGAAAAACGAAAACAAAAAAATACATTACAAAAAAGAGAAAAAAAAATCTCAAACAAGGCTGACGATGAAGGGGGGGAATAAGAGAGAAAAATTGACCTGGAGGCTGCCAAAACAAACCATGATAAATGCGTATTCACCTTAAGAGCTTTCGCCGGTCCTTCACCAACAAACAAAACATGATTTATGTTCTCCGTTCTATCACAGAATTAGAGGGTATTTTTTACTTCTGCCTGTTAAATTTAATAGTTTCTTTTCTGCCGGCAGTTTTTTTTTTTTAAATCAGACGTTTCTTTCCGAAGAGCTTTCTCTCAAGAAAATCGGTTTAGCTTTGTGTATGTGTGTACTTTTTTTTTCCTTCACGCCTCAGACCATAGGCGAATCATTTCGTTGTTGTGTCTGATAGTTTCCAGATATCGTTTAGATAGGGTAGACTAGGAAAAGGTGAATATAATATTTTTTTAACCTCGTTTAATGATTATATACAGTTTTGGAAAAGCTTGTTTCCTGAGCGTAGAACAGAATTATCACCCAGATTTTTGTTTTATTTATTTATTTATTTTTCTTCTAAATTTCAAACGTGTTTTCGAAGAAATAGTGGACTAAAGATGCTTATTTAATATAGAGGTTTCAGCGCATCTTTTTAGGTGTTCGAAAAGCGGCGGATCTTTGATGTTAAATTATATTTGTGGAATTAAGAAATTAATTTTGGAAAGTTCCTAAATTTCGATGTTTTGTTCGCAATAATTCAAAAGATAAAAAGAAAAGAAAAGAAATGTACTGGTATCCGATTCAAGGGAAAAAATAAATGTGTTCCATGTAAGAACTAGGATACTTGGAACTTTTTTTCAGATAAAACTTGGTAAAAAAATTTTGTGATTAATTAATTACTAATAGAAAGTTTAGTTATTTTCTTACCGAAGTCACAATTCTAATTTTTAGATTTTGAAACGAGATTATTTTATCAATTGGAAAAAGAAAAAGGGAGAGAAAAAAAGCTATTATATCTCGTCTTTTCTGAGGACTTACTTAGAGAGGAAAACTTAGTAAGGCTCTAAAATTGAATGAAATTTAAGTTTTATAAGGTTTAAAACTGAAGTAAAAGCTTATTTAAAATTTTAAAAAAAATAAGATAATTTTTACTAAGAAATTTATTATTTCTGAACTTATTTCACTGCTACAATCTATCTTAATTTTGCTGCTTATAACGAAAATAAGCATTAAAAAATCGTTTTTTATCACCTTAAAATAATTTTTCAAAACTTCACTATCATTGCCTCAATAAAGAGGAATAGATTTCGAAATAAAATGCTGTAAAATTCCTTTCACTTAAAATTTCAAGTAAATAAATGTATTAAACTTATATAAATATATATATTCAAAACAGGCTTTTAACTTCTTATTTCTAATTATAACATGGGTTAAAGGTCATAGAAAAGTAAATTGATGTTTCACAAAACCTAATTTGAATCATTGAATACATTAGTAGTAGTATTTTACGAGAGAGCCATTTCGTGGTGGCACCATCTAGTGGTGGCTCTCGCTACTAAATTTTGACGTTTGAATTAATTTTAATTCAAGCTTTCGTCGGATACTGAAACCATGATTTAAATTTGCCCAGAGCAACAGAGCCAAATTGGTACTCAAGGGATCTTTTAGATGCCACATAATCATATGACATGCGAGCCTACGACTTTCGCATCCAGAAAATCTATCGACTACTGCCGGGATTAAACCGGCAACCTTAGACTTACGCAATGGGCACGCTACCTTTAAGCCACCGATCGAGTCGACCCATCAAAGAGCATAATGTAAATTTAAAATGAAAGAATTTTAAAAGAACATGTTATCCCGATGACAACTCATTTTAGTAAGCTACATCTTAAACATACTTCTTAAACGAAAAAAAAAATTCTTCATTTCCTTTATGTTCTTTTTAACAAATTGCCTTTAATGATTCAATCACAGTAAAGGAAACTTTTCACAATATTTAACTAAGTCAGTGGTGCACACAGGAATTTTTCAGGATTGGGGGGGGGGGGGGGCCCGGGGCGAAAGGCCCCCATTCTATTATCAAGCCCCATTACAGCACCCCCAACATATTCTTTTGATTTTATCGATTTTCGGGAAAAAAAACAGTAAAAAATTCATTAATTAATAAAAAATTAAAAAAACAGTAACAAATTAATTATTGAATAAATAATTAGAATTAACTAATCAAATTAACTATTAATAACATCTACTTAATTAAATTTTACGTACTATATACATAGGATTATAATCAATCGGAAAAAAAATCAAGAGCTATGGGGGAAAGTCTCCGTACCCTAGGACCCCCCCCTTGTGTACGCCACTGAATCCAGTGCATATAATGAGCATAAGTTATAAAAAATAAACATGTCCCCATTTAAACGTATTTAACAAAAACTTACCTCAGCAGAGTTTGACGTTATAAGAAATTAAAAAGAATTTCCTCAAGAAATCTACTTAAATAATTGTTTTTTAAATCAAATATTGAAACAATGTGTAACATTGAGAATATTACTTTGTCAGATAAAAAAATTTTTATGTCTTCCAAATTTTCAGAATACTTGATAATTGCTACTAACTTGGCATATCAAAAGATACAAGAACACGTTTAGTACAATGTAAAAACGAAAAAAAATTATCTTTAAAAGCACACAGAAAGAATGACTTTTAAATTAATTACAAGAAGTAAATTGATGGCTCTAAGCAAAAAACTAAACCAAAAAATCTTCTTACATCGTTTTATTTTTAATTAATTTGCATCACAATAAAAAAAAATTACGGTAAAACATTACTCCAAAATAACTATTTATCTTCCGCTTAGAGAACCAAGCTGTCAATTCTAACTTAACTAAATGGACTAATATTACAATAAATAAACAGACACTCAACAACTTGTACGTTCGAATTATAAACCTATAGCTTTCGAAAACCCTACGGAGCATTATTATTAATTTAATTCAAAACACTAATTACAGATACTGCTTAGATAAGGAAAAAACATTATTAATTATAGACAGGAAACAGAATACAAAATAATAATAACACTAATAAAAAAAAGAAGCTTTTAAATAGCTCTTTTCTTCAGCCCCAACATAAATCATGGCGAGCGCAAAGAAAACTGGGAACAGCTTTCACTCTTTTCAAACAAGCCCACTCTCATTGCAAAAACGAACACCCTGGTCTGGAAATTAACAAGAGTACAATAAATAATACCCCTCGCTCCTCAGTCTAAACCCACCAATGAAGCTGTAGGCCTGTCAACGTCTATCACATGTTATTCGGGCCGACTTGAGAAGTATTTTTCCTTCTTCTGTTCTTTCATTATTTATAATGCTGAGCTCTTCTATCTATCGTAGAGGAAAGAGTGCGGAGATAGATGTGGTCACGCCAATCGCACATTCGGCTTGTATTAAAGATGATTGATGTGAAGGGCCTGCCACTGGGTTATTAACAGGCAGTCTTTTATGCCGGTATCCCTTCTCTTGGCGAGGGAGCGGTGTAAAATTCTACAAAAATCAAATCGGGTTAGGACAAAGAACAGTTGGTGGACGGATGGGAAATTGTAAAAAGGAAAAAAAAAGTTAGGCTCGTTTTTCTCGCACAAAAACAATGAACAGTTCAGATGTGCTTCCTTTAATAATAATGTTTGATGTTGAAAATGTTTCCTTAGTCATACGTCACGAAATAATAAATAACTTTGTTCTTAAAAATAATAATTTTTCATATTTTTTATTTTATTCTAGTTAGCAAAATTTTATTACTGTTTCTGGTTGTTACGTGCACTTTAGTAGCGTAAACAGACCCCTCATATGAGGGGAGGGAGTAAAATCCTAAAAAACTCGTAGGTGAAAAGTGCTGAGGGGTAATCTCTACGGTAGAAATTCAAAATCTGTTGGTCTATAAAGAGAGAGGGGTGGGGATGAGACCCCCCCCAAACACTACCCTTGTATACGCCACTGGTGTGCTTCTCATCAGAATTACGATGGGATTGTCTTAAGAAAGTTATTTCTCCGCACTGATTCCTTTTCATTCATTTTCATTATTTTTCATTTATTTTTTTTTAAAAAAATAATTTGAACAAATTGAGGGGAAAAAATAGATGATTTCGAGTAAGAATCAATAGCATAGAGTGAAAGTAAGAAGTTAAAATATATTTTTTGGGGATAAAGGCTCCAATTAATTAAAAAAATATCTAGCTTTACCATGTACAGTCTGTCTCAAAAACTCGGCACTTGACAACCCGGGCGTCCGGCTGACTCGTCCACACCCTCGCAGGTCGAAGATCCAGAATGATACCAAGCAGAATATTATGTCCGATGCAGAAATTATTGCTATTGTCACAGTTAATGAAAAAATGCATGAAAATGATAAGGACGTTAATGCCGAGGACACCGTACAAACTCTTCAAATGTAACATAATATAAGGGACTAAAGGCTGTCGAAACCACCCTTCAGTATTTTGAACTGCAAGGTGTATCAGTAATGGACTTACTGTTCCTTCATCATCTTCGTGATGAAGCAACAAAATGCAAAGTGCAGCTCGGAAGATAAGACATTATGCATTTCTTTAAAAAAAAAATTAGCCAGTTTTTGCAATGTCGGCTACTTAATTTTTTTTATGCCTTCATAAAGTATTTTTCTGAAGTGTGTCTAATCAGGTAAATTACTGCATACAATGTATTCATTAATTATCGTTTTCATGTATTAAATGATCTATGCCTTCATAAAGTGCGTACTTTTCTTTTGTTAAAGGTATTTGGACAGTTAATTTTCTCTGTTATATTCTCAAGAAAACATAAAACATACATGTGCAGTATAATATTTTCTGAGGGAACACTCGTACTTATTTTATTTTAATCCCATTCTCGATAACCCGGCATTTTCACCACCACCTTTCGGACCACATTAGGCCAAAATTTCGGGACTCTGCAGTGCTAATTTTTTTCGTAGCTTCAACAATGTGGTGAATTTATTGATGGAAACTCTATTAAAAATTGGTAATAGATATCAAAGGGAAGTGAGAAATTATTATACGGATGCTGGGAAATGAAAAGGAAGTAGCTTCATTTTTAAACACTGCACAATTTCAACTAATTTTTATGCCTAAAAGTACTTTGAAGCTGGAAATATTTGTTTGGAAAAGCATGAATTTGATGGGGAAAAAATAACCGCGTATAACTTGGTGATATCATTTTAATATCTGGTTTCATGTTTTGGAAACGTTTATGTTTACCGTGAAACAATTTGTATGACAAGTTTTGATGGATATGAAACAAAGCGTTAGCTATAAGATACATAAATTTCTCCGAGTTGCCTTTTCAGTCTGAAATTCACCTTTTCACTTACATGAATAACGTTATTTAATACATACGACAAAGAACCTATATCCTATTCAACAAGGTATTATGATGTAATGTAATCTGAATAAATAATTCAATTAATAGGAGATAACAATGGAATGCCTATGATTTTCTTCTTCTTTCTTCTTGCCTTGCTTTTTAAAAATAATTCTAAAAAATGCAATAATTTTACATTTCAAATTTTATTACCTAGATAATTAGAATTAAGAATTAAAATTCTACCTGTTATCATAAAAATATGTATACTAAATGCAGTATAAAGTATTGTTCCGCTTAAATTAACCTATTCACACTTCTGTTACACATAAAAGAAAACAAAAATAAATAAATAAAATAAGAAATTTGTAGTTGAAGTAAAATTTTTAAGAAATTTTTTCTTTACAGTTCTTTTATTTTGCAATAAGATCTTTAAATCACTTAAACAGTAACATATTTTATATGCATTCAATGAAATATAAATAAGAGAAATGTTGTAAATAATTTGTCATGAAAAAAGGAAACTGATTATAATTTCAAAAACTTTTTAAGTTAATTAATTTTTTATGATTAATCAATTTTATTCTTTTTCTCTAATTTCTCATTATTGAAAATTAAAAATATTTTTATTGTTAATATAACTCAAGATAAATGTTAGTGGGTTTCACACACACACACACACAAAGAAAAAGAAATTAAATTAAAAATGCTTATATTGTTAATGAGAGGCAATTTTTAAGGATCTATTTTTTAAAATGTTACTTAGTTAATTCCAAAGAGCAAATCAATGTTTTCGATTTATAACTTGATCATAAGCAAGAAGGAAATTATATTAGCAGATTTTACAAGCGACTGTTTCTAAAGGAGAAAATTTAAATGTTACTTTAAAATTCAAAATACTTATAATCGGTTTGATGTGAAATATTTAGCATCTTAAAAGAGACAAGTATGAGGTGAAAAATATCTACTGGTTTACTTAATATGATTTTTACATTTCCGACTGTTTTTCTTCCCTATTTTCACTTAATATAGTATACATAACTAAGAAAATTTCCAATTTTTTTTATTAAATGGAAATAATAATATTCCTTACTCATTAGTTATTACTATTAAATTGTTGCATGCATATTAGTAGTCTTCAAACTTTTTCAACTCACAGAACCCCTAGAACGTGAAGTTGCTTTCGTGGAACCCCATTCCGTACACATACTTCGAAGAATATATCTCAAAATAATATTTAATGTAGATCCACATGTGATAGAAACTTTATGTAAAGGCAATTAAAAAAAGTATTGCATTTATTATTAAAAAAATTCTAAAATAATACTTTAATATAATTTACTCATTACTAATATTAATTTGTGGTTCAAGTGTCACCTACCCAAGCATTATATTTAGTAACTGGGATATATGCTAGTATTTTTTACACAAACTGTCGAAGTCGAAGTCTACTGAGATTAAATACAATCACATTACATATTCTGAGTTTAATTTGTTTTTATACCTTGTTTTTGTAGCCACTTACGTTGATAGATATATTTCACTTAAACACAATGCTCTGAATGGCATTAAAATGTTTATAGCTGTGTGTGAAATCCTGTGCAGTTTGCATAAATTAACAACCTAAAATTTAAAAACTGATTTTGCTTAAATTTAGATTTTAACCTCAACTCTGTGTTGATATGTTGTTCCCTTTCCTTCATTACAAATGTCGTTTTTCACAAATGCAAAAAAGTGCCCTTACCATTAGAAAACTATTTAGTTGTGCAATACATTGTGCTCCCTAACAAGTATTAAATTATCTCGTGATAGCAAATACCGTGATAAATTACCCGAGGTAGCAAACAATAGAATATTCACAATCTAGTAAGAAGCATATATACAAATATAAAATGCGTTTTAATATTCTTTTATTGTATTATAATAAATGTTTTAAAAGTGTTGTAAAATAAAGTTATTATATATAAATAAAACTTTCAGTTTTAATGAATAGGGGAGACGAGCTGCAGATACTTGTAACTATTTTATAAACTTGATAGAGAACGTGAATCCATTTTGCATGCATATTTATTTCTTCTGGATTTTTTATTGTGACGCGTGGAACCCCTCTATACATTGAGGAACACCAGGGGGTACTGTGGAACACAATTTGAAAACCACTAATGTACATTTAACTAAAATTATCCATTTCCTACATATGAATTCTTCTTAACTTTATAGGTGTGAAATTTTACAAAGGAAATTAAGTATACTTCTGTAATTTCAAAATTTATTTATTGAACATATCCAATAAATCTCTCATCTGAAGAATTTTAGTGCTCACAAGTAGATTTATGCTTCGGCTCGCAAAATACTTTAGATTGCACCGATGGCTAACATCGTAGGAATTCCCCGCAATCAACAACACATCAGCGTACAAAGCAAGTCAACTAAACCATTATACTTATCCACACACCTCTTGCCAAGCATTTAAACTGCACACACAAAGTACAAAATAAAAAATAAAGGAGAAATAACCGCCACCAGTAATCGCTTACACTTGTACTTTCGCATGTTAGTGGTTTCATTTTCGATCCCCACTAAAATAGAAAGCCCCATTATATCCACACAAAGCGCTCGTTAAAAAGCCTCCCGTTGCGTATCCAACAAACAACCTACAAATACGAGTTCTGAATTTTTGCGAAGGTCAGCAGCTGAAGGGACAAAATAAAATCTCTTACAGGCCGTGCCCATTACAGCAGACTCGTTTATCACGACGCACGACAAGGGCTGACTGAAATATGAAGCATAAAACACGCAAATGATAAGTTGGCGAGCAACCAACAAAGCTTGCAGCACGCGCTCTCAGTTCGGGCCTGTTTTATGGGGTCCCTGCTGCGCGTATTACATGCATAAAAAAATACCAATATTTTAGTGCTTCCAACTTTATGTTTCCTGCAGGAAAACCTCGCCGGGTTGGCTTTCTTTTTTTTTCAATCGCGTGATATAAAATTAATATATTGTAAATTCCGAGATGGGAAATGAGAGAAACTACTTTCGGGAAGTAACTTTGTTGCGAATCACACAAACATATATATATATATTTTTATTGTGAATATTATATTTGAATGAATTATAGTAATTAGATGGTTTAAGGTATCCGACTACGTTCGGAACCGTGATTTTAAAAAGGCTCATAAATGGATAATTTTCATGATATTTAGTGTCACTTAGATTAGAATACATGTATAAAATTGTTTTAAGAACATTTTGATAAAAAATTAATTAAATACAATATTTCGGCTAAAAACTAAGTTAGAATAACCTTTTTTCAAAATGTTCTCCTTTTGTGAAAAATGCTTCTATTATAATAATATTTTACCTGCATATAGCTCAGACCTCTGTACAGAGGCTCCACTATGATTTTTGAAAATTTTACATTATTTTCAGAGTTACTACCAACTAAAATAATTATCGGAGTTTTTTTCTTAAAATTTTTCCTCTCTGTTGTGTCGTAAAACATGGATAAACCCACTTCTAAGTTATACATTTCAAAAATACTAGTTGAGCCTCTGTACAGAGGTCTGAGCTATATACACAGGCAAAGTATTCTTATAATAGAAATATTTTTCACAAAAGGAGAATCTTTTGAAAATGGGTCATTCAATGTTCATTTTTTGTCAAAATATTGTAAAATAATTTTTTATTTTAATATACTATTCTTAAAACAATTTTATATACATTTTCTAATCTAAATGACCATAAATATCATAAATATTATCCATTTATACGCTCTTGCAAAATCACGGTTCCGAACGTAGTCGTATACCTTAACTTGTTACATATATAACAGTTAGAACAAAGATGTTACGTTTTATAAAATTTTTAGAGATATATAAAAATATTCTATATGATTTGGTTCTTAAGTATTGGACTCGTAGCGTTTTAAACTGTTCTTTATTATTGTTTCCTAATTGAAGGTGATAATTATTTTCTCGACATGCATCATAGAGTACAGTTGATTTGCCTGCAAGTGCTACTGATTATAATAAATATCATTTTTCTTTAATTAAAGGTTGAATATAAACTTCTAAAAAATTATTCTCATCCTTTGAAATTGTGTAACATCCAAGATGACTTTTCTTTCTAAATATTTTGATCTCTTAAGCGCGTTTCTTTTTTAAAGGTTTTTTTTTTCATACGTAAGTATTTTTAATTATGGTAGTTTCCAACGGAGAATGCCGGTACAGTAGAGGTAGTTTAATTCGTCAGTTAGGGCTTATGTCTAAAATTTCACATGCTGGATATCCTATTTCTGAACTTTTAGTTCTTTCAGCTATTTAACTTAATATTGATATTACGTACATATATATTATTATAAACTGTCATGCCATTTAAAATTGAATATCTTTTAATATAAATTTTATCGTTGTTGCTGCTCGTATGCTGTTGCTATTATTTTTGGGTAAAATAATATAGATTGTGTGATACATACGATGTGATATATTCCACAATACAATAGAGGACAACAAACATGCATAAAACTTTCAGCTTAGAACGATTGCATGATCTTTTAAAAGAGCAGGGCAATTTCCTACCACGAGCGCTCGCAAGCTTACAATCTTACTCCCACTACTACATGGGAAGAAGGGAATATCCCTTCACAATAGAACACGGAGCGCCATCTGGCTGTTGTAAAATAGTAAAGGGTAGATAGTTGTAAATATATGGTTACAAACTATATAGTACTTTTTATTTTAACACTGAATTCATGGCATTGCACAAATGTACTTATCTGTTAAATATATGAATAATTGTAACATATTGAATTAACAACCTTTCAGTAATCTTATTTTATATAAAGATTTAATATATTACAACTCTTGTCTTTTATTTAAAAAATATATGATTCTAAAAAATGTCCAAGTTAAAATATCAAATTCTACAATTTATTTTCTCTTATAATACACCTAATGGTTTTGTAACTGATTTTGCATTTTCATTATGTATTAACCGAAAATTGAATTTAATGTATTCAATTTTACACCTAATATGTGTATAGATTTTATCACTTCAACTGATCTCTTGTAAGTATTTTATATTTTCTAATTTTTTGTAACAATAAAAACACCTCAGTATGTTAAAAGGTTTTGAAGTCACAAGATGAAACATTTATGGTACTCAGTCATGAATTTCTTGTCAAGAACACACAATAAAAAACACAAAAATAAAAATTTTGTATGTAAAAAGAAAATAACATTGGGATCCGTAATTTTTGAGCAATATAAAAACTACAGTGCTATTATTAACAGTTTATCTTTTGAGAAACTTTTTTGAAAATGACTTCTGTGATCTTGATGTTTTGATTCATTCACAGTTTGAAAATTCCTCAAATTTTCAAAATATTATTACTGAGAGCACGTGCATACCATTGGAGAATTATTTCTTTTGTACCTCTGTAATGCCTCACTAATTTTTCAATTCCTACTATTAGCTCGCACTGTCTATATATTTATTTATTTATATGTTTGTATATTTATTTATTTATTTTGTTGGAATTTTCAATCGTTAATAAAATACATTTTAAAGAGCTAAATTGAGCTGAAATTTTATATACAAGATCATTTTGGATGACAATACAATAATTTAATCATAATTAATAAAAATTGATTGATTAAAACTAATTATTTAAAGAATTACAAATACAGCCACGTTGGCGACTTGTGTCAAAACTTGAAAAGGTTTTTTTCTCACGTGTTAAAGCATTCAGTTGGACTGAAATTAAAAGGACAATACGATACTTTAATGATAATTAAAAAAAACTAATTACCACTTAATGTTGTGATTCTGTCCTATGTATATACATATTTATATTAATTGTAGCTATTTAATAAAAAGTAGCTAAAATAAAATTTTTCATTGTTGATCTCAGTTAGAATTGGCTTAAAAACTATTTTTTTATATTGCTTGTTAGAAGTACAATTCATACAAGCCAAATAATGAGTTATTTTCCTACTTATTTTGCAAAATGGTAGTTTACTGTAATTATAGTTCAGTGAAATTATTCAATTTGTTATACAACCCAAAATTCAATTCTTCCGCGATCTAAATGATGTTCCAATTAATAATAACTGCATAACAAAAACTAATCATTTATTTTACTATGCACTGAAGGGCAATGAAAACGCAACACCAACAGCATTTGTGTATAAATTGATGAAAATCGACAAATAAATGATGTTTATTTCAGCACGATATGATAATACAGCAAGCAATAATAACAGGTGATCAATACTTTATTGAGCCGCACGCGGGGATAGATGTAGTAAACATACCATGGTACAGAGTAAATGAGCATATGAATTGTGATTTGAGACGTGGGCGACTACCAACTGTAATGACTTCTCTCAGATCTGGGCTAACTATTTATTTCAACATGAAAATTATCAAAATAATAAATAAATGGGTATATTCTAATTACAGTTCAATATCACTTTTGAGTCTCTTTCGCACTCTCTTCCGTTCCTGGATTTACCAGCCAGGAGACCGCTGTACTTCTCGGGCTCGTTCGTAATCAGTTCGAGTCTCTTCCGTATTCTCTCCGGTTTTCTCGATCTTTCAAGCCAGGAGTCCGCTGTACTTCGCGGGCTCACTATCGCTCTTCCTATCGCTCAAGGGACGTCCGAACCGCTCCCTTCCAAGATCCAGTCTCCTCTCGTTCGGACTCTCTCGCCCGTTTTATAGCATTTTCTTTTCCCTCGTCATCCACCGCTCATTTCTTTGTCGGCCTCAGTCCAAATCCCCTGCTGCCGCCTTCCGGTCTCGGCCTCTATTGATGTCGCACCCCTCTGCCGCGCCAAACATTGTCTCGCTCCCGCCAGTCCGAAAGACGCCAAGGCTGGGTGTACAGCTGTATGTTCTCCGACGAGACGGCACCTCCGAGTTCTGGGAAAATGGGCACACAATGA
>BMAV01008980.1:55136-68795 GCA_019973955.1 Trichonephila inaurata madagascariensis
GATCATGCTATTTTTGATTTTGTCGATTTTCAGGAACAAAACACAGTAAAAAACTACTTTTTGAATAAATAATTAGCATTAATTAATAAAATTAATCATTAATAACAAATATTTAATTAAATTTTACGTATTATATACTTAGAATTATAACCAATCGGAAAAAAATTAAGGGCTTTAGGGGGGTCCAGACCCCCAGGACCCCCTCCCCCTTGTGTGCGCCACTGGTAACAGGTCTAAATGAACTGAACAATGTTTTTATCTGAAATAGAGAACATTTCACATAAGAGATCTATGTGTGAGATCTCTTCAAACAGTTTACTACTTACAATTGATTATTTTAAAGCTGGAAACAAATGTTTTTTTTAATGGGGCTGCGGATTGGTATTTTTACCATCACAGACCTAGTATATCCCACAGGAGTTAATATCACTTTTTAATGTGGCACCATATAGGAGATACTAATTGCCTAAAATAATTAGACTCCCAGTTTGGAAACAAATATGGAAATTCTGTTAATCAACATCAATCATAAATTCAGGAATTTAAAGCATAATCAGCCATTCAAAAGACAAACGAAATGAAGGCTATGTTTTTCATTAAAAGTATAATTTACCACCCTTCCGGTGTAACATGGAGGGTCGAAGGATGTTACAGACCATGAGGACACGTAAAACACATTGTGATGCTAGTTATCTGGAGCCTGAGAGGTCATTGTAGGTGCCAGAACTTGCATAAAAATTTGGAAGTGAGTCTGATAGTTAGTCTAGAAGAGTCTAGGAGTGTCTCTTGGAGTCCCGCCTTCAAAAGAGACACGTGATGTGGAATTATTTCTATTTGAACGTAGCCGGGACAACCATTCCGCCATTGGTCCTTGTCACCTTCGTGAGGTGGACTTTGAAGCTGGAGATTGGTGTGGGAAAGACGCCGTTCACTTCTGTGTCGATTTCATCAAAGGGAGGTCAAAGGTTGACTTGCCCTCTTAATTAAGTTTCTGTATTGTTCTGTCTTGGTTACTTTCCTACGCTAAACTACGTGACCGTTGGGAAGTCAGTAGTTCCCAAGCAGGATTAGAAAAAACTGGAATGTTTTTGTTGATTCTGTAGATTAAGTAATACCAGGTGGTTACATTTAACATACGAATATTTTTGTCCGGGGCTTTTCAAGATAAAAATTGTCTTTTCATCAACATATGTATCTTGTATGAGTTTTATGATATAAAATATGGTCCAAAATATAGTTCCAGGTTGGCGAACATTGCCGAGTTATGAAATAATTCAAAATGATTATATTTTGTGTAAATGATTATACAATGCAGAGCATAAAATTTATTTCTGACATAGTGTAAGGTAACATACGCTAGCAAGTGCATACACTAGTCTGCAACTTTAAATGCTGAATAATAGACTGATGACATCAACAAATGTGTTCTTATTCTTCATTGTACATCCATCCTCTTAATGCCATTTTCCCATATTGGTGCAAGGCAACCTGTATAGGCATAGCTATAGAATGCCTCCATGCTTTTTAAACTATTCCTTTACCAGTAAAGTGGCCACTCTGCAACTGAAGGTGTATGGAATATTGAAATCAGTTTCAGAAACTTCTTCGGAGTAAAGAAAAGCAGATTTGGGATACGTTCGATCAAGTGAACAAATTTCTTGGTGAATAGCAAGGTCGAGAACTACAAGAATCCATTTAAGGATATGTTGGCTTTCGGCTACAATATGTCCTTAAAATTCCACTTTCTGAGGTTCCACTTGAATTTCTTCCCTGATAACTAGCTGATAACTGCGAGCGTTTTCATCAGGCCTTTGTCAACATCGAAAAACGGTCCCAGAAGAATTGATCCACGGCAAAATTGGCTGATTACTGTTGGATGATCATCGGGTATCCTCCTAACATTCAATACAAGCAATAGGCCATCCAGTAGAAATCGAAAGTCCAAAGCAGATTAAGATATTGTAATATACGTACATATATACACTTTTCTAAACAAGGCATACGCTTTACAAATAAACTGTAGCTAATTCAGCCTTTTCTTTGTTATATTCGTGTCTAGCATATGGAATTCGTTATGAATGGACTATATTCACCTGTGAAGCAGAAACTTTTTGAAAACTTGTTGCCCAGTGTTATCAGTTATTCAATGGGTAAACTTCAATCCCTATAATGATATACTAATGATATGATAATTTTATTATTTGTGTGAGTTATGAATGATCTAAATGAAAAAGAGCAAGTTTTTTTGGCGTAGTGCATTTTATAAAAGAAACGAGAGTCGGTTTTTTTCTCACAATTAAAAAGATATGAATTAAACTGATCTGCCTAAGCAACAAGCACCTGAGCCTGTAACTTTACAATGTTGACCCATGCACCTATACATAATACTTTGAAGATAAAGGATGAAGGGAAATAAAAAGTAAATCACCTCTAAAGTACTTAAAATACAGTCTGATAAGACTGTCATCAAATAGGATTATTTAAACAATGCTTTGTGATATACTTATTTAGAGATCTCTGAGTAGTGCTAAAGTATACTGCTTGTTGACAAAAGGGAATGAAAAGTCAAAGAAAAGATCTTTCAAATATTCCGACTTCTTAAATGATATACGAGGTCTTTTTGCGTCTAATTTACAACATCTTTGCTATGACGCGCAATTCGGATACTTGAATAGTATTTTGTACTTGTAATGTATCTTCAGCAACTAAATTCTAAAACAAAAGTCTTTTTCATTGTTGCTAAGACATTCGAAATGCGAAGTCATTATTTTGGTTTATTTTCGCAAATTGCATCCATTTGCGTAATATGTTTTTATCTTTGTTCAATACTCATCAATTTTAATGTTTTTATAAGTGCATTTTCAGTTTTGTTTCTTACGTCTTGAAAATATTGGTCGTGATTAAATGTATCTGGTCTACGTTAAAGTCTAAATAAAGGTTATGAGGTCACGACCACAATTCTCTGCTACAAATGTGTTCAAGCATATTTTTAAACATATTAAAGATTATGTTGATTTTTATACTTATTTTTCATTTTTAAGGTATCCGAACACGTTCAGAATACTTTTTGACAAAATAACATTATTTAAACATTATAAATGGTTTTTTAGCACTCAATAGCAATAAATACTACAATTTAACCAATAATATTTAAAACAAATTGCCTAAATTTCACAAAAATTACAATTATAAGTGAAATTTTAGCAATATTTTTGTAAAACTTCAAAGAAATTAGAGAAAAAAGTAATAAACTTATATTAGTAAAAGTATTACCCAAACAAATTAGATACATTTATCTAGAGAATGTACTAAAATTTTAATGTTTTATAAAAATTTGAAAATTTCAGAGCTGATTGAGTAAACATTATAAGAAAAGTCACATTCTTTATGAGACCATTATTTATAAATAACAAGCCCTAATTCACAAAGTATTCATACAATAAGAAATATTTTAGTACATTCCCCAAAAAATAGCATAAATATCAGGTTGAAAAAGTTTTATAGAAATACATTTGTAATATTTTGAGTTATCAGACTCGCCATGATAGATTTCGAACAATTTATATGCCCACTTCTGGAAGATCAAAGACCCACTTAAGGTTTTTCTAGCTTTATAAAATTGATTGTAGTTTAGCCTCTAGGTAACGTGGAATCAAAACAAAATATGTTTTGTAAAGCCAAAAGATAGCTCTATTCACTAAAATAAAAAACAAAAATATCTGTCTTGACTGAATTTGGTCATTTTCAACGTGTTCGGATACCTTAAACAAAAAAGGAGAATGAAAACTTCAACCCATAAACTGTCCATTGTTGGTGCTTTAACTTAGCAATTGATTGAGTTCAGAGCAGAGGTGCACACAAGTGGGAGCGGGAAGGGTCCCCGGTCCAGACCTCCCCCATTACCCCATTATTTCGTTTGATTATAAACCTATGTATATAGTGCACAAAACTTAATTAAGTATCAGTTATTAATAATTTACTTTATTAATTAATGCTAATTATTTATTCAATAATTCATTTTTTTTACTGTTTTTCGTTCTTGGCAATCAACAAAATCTAAAGAATATGTTCGGCGGTGTATTGGGGTACAGTACAAGAATGGTGGACTTTTGACCCTGGACCCCCTTAAAATTCCTGAGAGCGCCACTGCTTCAGAGTGTTAAATAATGTGTGTGTATGTGTGTGTGTGAGAGAGAGAGAGAGAGAGAGCGCGATTCTGTATACATCTACAAACATACTATGAAAAGATATTCAATATATTACGATTAAATTTTAAAAGAAAATTCAAATCAGGATAACTTTTTCTGTCCTTTCTTCATGAATTTAATCACGTTGTAAAGAAAATATTGAACAGATCAAATTTTCTCCAATGTATATATCTTATTGGAATATAATATCATTAAAAATTTCATTATTTATTGAACCCTTTAGACGTAATATCATTACGGTTTCGAATTATGTTTTATATATTGCTTAAACCTCTTTCATTAAATTTTCTAATTTCAATTACTGTCAGTTACTTGAAAATATTAAACTGTGTATCAATTTAAACTGTATCATTGTCGTTCTCCGTTTAGACACGAAATACAAAATATAAAAACTTTTTTCATAACATTATGTTAAAGTTCTCTGACTTTAATTTAACCTCCTATTTTTCATTGCTACTTTCAATTCCCGTGTTTGTTAAAATAATGAAACACCTTTTTCTCGTTCCTTCTCCCACATACACGCGCTTACATTCTAAAAAAAAAAACCAGAGAAGAAAACAACGTCAAAGGTATTGGTAAATAAATTATTAGGTTACTTAATCTTGTTTATAATTCAACTATCGTTGATTACATCCTGCTCTTTATCACTTTGATTAATGTTATTACATTAATAACAAAAAAGAGGTCCAATAAGTACTGCTCTGTGTATCGCAAGCGAAAGATCCATTCCATTATAGTTATGTGCTGAAAGACAATCATAATTCTTCATCCAAGCCCGTTTCGTGATCTACTTAGAGGCTCATTCCTGACTAAATCTCCAATTAAGAGCCTAAAATATTTCTCCTAATGCCCGCCACCTTCTGTGGTAATCAGATCGCGTAACTGGAGCCGACTGGGTCGTTATATTCGATATCTAACTTCTCTTTTCCGTTCTGTTTTAGAAAATACGGCGTAAATTAAATTATTAGCACGCCTGCTGGCCGCACCTGGGGAACATCAAGGGGCATTTTTATCTACCGCCGAGTTTCGTGGAATAAAAAAAAAAAATAATAATAATAAGAGAGGGCAAGCGTAATTACGGTTACGAAAACAGTTGCAGTTGACGGTACAGTCGATCACTAAAAGGGGAAAGGGAATTTAAAAAAAAAAAGTTAAATAGAACAGGAAAGGAAAGATAAACTGGTTGGTCATGTATTATGCTAATCTGAAAGCTCAAATTAAGCCTTGTAACAGTCAAAAGAGGTTTGAAATGGAAGTTTAACTGTAACTGTATTCGCTTGATAACAATGACGATTTATTTTACCTCAGAAGAATAAAAAAGAACGTTTTTGGTTTTGGTTTGTATTTATGTGTGGTAAAAATTTAACGCTTAGATTTTTAAAATATAATCTTCTTTTAAAAATGATTACACCTTTGCAAGAAAGTTCTGTTGTAATAAAATTAGTTGTGTTCTTATTTTGTGTGCATCTGGATATATTTATGTTTTCTTCCTTCCTATCCTTTATCGCCTTTTAAATGGACAAAAGAAACTATAATCTTTATCTCAGTAATAATTTCCTGCAATTATGGCTCTATTATGTTCATAAAGACTTCATAAAGAGATTAGCAGAACATGTATTTTATTACTAAAATAATTATAATATATATTAATTGTAAACTAAGAAAACAATTAAAACTCAAGAAGAGTATTAAGCTGAAACATATCAACCGATTATCTTAGCCTATTTCTCTCTCTCCTTTTTAATTTAACACATCTTAACCAGTAACATTTATTAAAACACAAGTTAAGCCTGTATCATTTACTTAAAACATATTCACCCAGAATTATACCTCTACGTAACGGGGAAAAGTAATTTATTTATATTCAACAGAACATTTCAACTTTTCCTTAAACCCATTGACTTATATATAGTTGGCTATATGTTATGTAATCAGTATTCATTTCAAGTATTAATTTATAAATTAGAACGTTATAGTATTATTATATTGATTCAGAGTATTAATGTATAATCCGAAAGAAATTCAATGCTGAATGTGAAACAAATTGTGTTTTAAAAAATAAAATATTTCATTAAATGGCTATTTTACCATTTGCTTCAAAAAATATTGGAAGAGTTATATTGGACATCTGGGAAGAAATATCATAAATATTGATATCCCTCGACCTTAAGCACCATTTATCTCTACTTTAACATTTATAATACTTGAGCTATAATACTTATTTTAATAACTAAACTCAGTGATGCAACAACCCACGAGAGCCAACCGATTGGACGATTTCGGACGTGATCGTATAGTCCAGACTGGTGAAGCTGGCTAGTTATACTGAACAACAGACCTACACCTACACCTTAAGGGCCCTGGTGTGAAAAGTGGTGCTGGCAACAATGAAAGCTAGAAAAACTGACTGGCGAAAGGAAGGTTCTAACAGGACAAGGTGCACTAATGCGAGTCAAGATGGAATGACTGTGCGACAAGCTTGAATTGTGTCAACGATATCATTGTATACTGTCCTTAACATGCTACAATATTTTTCATATCAAAGATGGCACATTCTATTATCTCACGACGCTTATCCACGGCGAGGTTGCACTGTTAGAACGTCTGCTTTAACCCCACAACATCAGAGTATTTTGGAGTGGTGTCCTTGTTGATCATGGCTGCCAGCAGATTGACATTATAATGTATTAAGCGATGTATTTCGCTTCAGTCTTGGAGAAGAGGACGATCAAATCTGTTTTTGAAGGGATTGGGAGGAGTGATTCTAATCAGTTTTTGTCATACAGAGACAAACAGCCATTATCTGCGGTAAAATAGTATGTAGTGCTATCAGTATGGGGCATAGTGGGTCTTCCAGAAACTGGCACTTCAAAATAATGCAGAATTGGAGAAAGAACAGATTAATACCTAGAAGAACGTATCGTAAAATGACATTTGGAATCTTTATCTTTCCTTGCATCAAAATATAGAAGCTGGCCAATGTATTTACAGATTACTCAGGTTAACTATCACTTAGCTATTTGTAGCCATTGATGGGTCTTATGACTTAAAAATTTTAACCATTTCATTATATGTGTATAAACTTTACACATGATTAGTATCGATAAAATAATCACTTTCTTTTAATCAATGCTTCGGGTCATTTTTCCCCCCTCAAAAAAGAGCGTATTTTACAAAAATTATAAGTATACAAAGATTAATAAGATAACTTAATTCAGTATATGAGAAAATGTTGACAATATTATCTGTTATTTAATAGATACAATTTATAATTTAATTAATTATTAATTTATATTATTTTTTTATTTATTTATTAATTTATAAGTTAGACCAGTGACTCCCAAGGGTCTATAACAGTAGCGCACACAAAACTTTTCCAAGGGAGGGGTCCAGGGTCGAAAGTCCACCATTTTGGTATCATGCTCCGTTACGCCACCTAGCATATTCTTTTGATTTTGTCGATTTTCGGGAACAAAACACAGTAAAAAAAACTAATTATTGAATAAATAATTAGCATTAATAAATAAAATTAATCATTAATAACAAACAATTAAATTTTATGTACAATATACTTAGAATTATAATCAATCGAAAAAAATCAAGGGCTTTGAGGGGGGGGGGGGACCGGCCCCCCGGGACCCTCCCCGTGTGTGCGCCACTGGTCTATTACGTCCTACAATGGGTCCATGTCTGCGAAAGAATAATTTGCGGTCCATGAGGTGTAAATGGGGGTTTACGATAGTGACTCTCATTAAACCAGATCCTGACTTTAGTTTTAAAAAAAATGCAGTTACAAGGTAACAGCATAAATTTTATTAAAACAAGTACCATTATTTCAGTGTTTCTTGACAGAATTAAGGTACAGGAGTAAAATATTGGTCACCACGAATTTTCCCAGTTTTTCAATTGGCCACAGACAATCTATCAAGAAAATGACGTTTTAACCTACGTTCAACATTTAAATGCTCTTTATTCAGATTTTGAAACTAGGTTTGAGAAGGCTTTGACTATGGTAATTACCACAACAGACAATAACTCCGTATGGTCACATTGAAAAAAAAATGTCATATTACAAGAGAACTGATCGGAATAGGCAGTAACGGAGATTTTAACGTAAAGGTTAGAAACAGATGTCAGCACATTTTTGGCTTTAAAAAGACACATACCTGTTATTTATCCCGAATTATGGAGTATAGTGAGAAAGTTTTTAATTGTTTTCCTGTTGAGAAGGAGTTCAGTGCGGGTTCCAATCTTCAAAATAAAAGAAAGATAGAAAGAAAAAGACTGGGCCCTATTAAACGACAAGGTAAAATCCGACACGATTGATACTAAATGTTGAAAATTTGTTTTTAAAGAACCAGATTCATCCCTTCCATTATAGACATTTATTTTTTGATATATTTTTTTATGTATTAATTAAATTTTAATTTAAATAACGCGTGTTTCTTAAGATTTAAACACTACAAAACTACAGTTAAAAATTTTAATCTTTTAAACTAAGTCAACTATATCAACTGACAAAAAGACATTTAAGTTGATGAGTTTGCAAAATTCACTATTGGGTTAATAGGGGCATACCCAAAACCGAAAAATATGGCAAAGTGTCTATGGGAGAAAAAGTTTGGGAACCTTTGAGTTAGACAATTAACCACAGTGTATAACGGATTTATATTTATATTTTTTTCCTCAATGATAAATATTCTACAATCTTTTCAAAACCGTTTCAAAACTATTAAATCAAAATTTGATTAAATGAGACAAAACTTTCAAGTAAAATTAATAAACTTTCATACAAAAATAAGAAAGCTAGCACAATTTGATTGAACTCAAACTAATGCTTGCATTACATATTAATTTTACTTCCAATTAAACTTTTATCTTTTCCGTTGCCAACAACCATTCTATTCTCACAAAACAGGAGAAAATGGGAAATCTTGGAATAAATACATTCAAAACATTTCTAACTTTGAAAATCTTTCACACTTTTCGTCACAAAAATACTCCATACCTCCAGGTTATATTCCTATCTTAAGCCATTTGTCGGAAAAAGTCATTCACTTTCCTAAGTGACTTTAACTTTCAAACCTCCTGTTCGAAAAATTAATTTTTCGATTTATTTCATTATTAGTTTGATCACGGGAGCAATTTTTTCCCCCGATCCAATCTCATTTATAACATATCCCTGCTTTGCATAAAGAATGGGAAAATCCGTTGTCGCCTTTTATCGGCTGTTCTGACGAGGACCAATAATAAATGATCCAAAATGCTACCGTAATATGTACAGAGAAAAAAAAATTCGCTGCGGCGAAGTATTTTGGCGCACACTCCTCTCGATCTAATTAAAACTTTAACCACTCCGTTCTGTTTAATTGCTTAATTAGTCTATCTGTTACGAGGATACGCATTTCACAATTTATCAAATGCCTTAGGGAGTGCGTAAAACAGTTTCTCTCTTTTCCGAACGTTGGCGACAAAAAAAAATTTGGCGAACTTTTATGAAATATTCTCTTAATCGAGAATATTCAGCAATTAACTTAATGAATAGCAAAACGCAATCAAAAATATTCTTCTGTATAGATCCCAAAGGACCCTCAATGTAACAATGGGACTCAATAAATTTTTACAAACGATTCGGTGAAATAAGAGCAGAATCAATGAAAAAAGATTCTTCGCAAGTAAAAATGGCTTTTGTTTCCTTGTGTGTTAATTCTAATTTCGAACAACTGCGGAGAGTAATGAATACCCTGAAACATAAACAAGTTTAGATGTATATGTGTAAGATTTTTGTTCCGTAAAAATATCTTTAGAATAAAATAATCTTTTAAATTTAAGATTTTTCATTGTTAAAAATAATTTTGATGAAAACGGTTAAGTATTTTTATTTTCATAAATGTAAATACAAACTACTTTTCATTGTGTTGCTTATTCGAAGAAATAAAATAGTTCAATTTTTTTTCCTGTTGCCTTTTTCTGAGAAACATATTATTTGCTTAATTCCATTTCTATAGGTTGTTATTAGTCTTTGTTATGTGTTTTTAAAAAAAATAAATGTTTTGTGTATTCTTGAGCTTGAACATAAAAAAAAAGCTTCTGAAACGAAAATGAAATTTTTATGGGAAAAACAGGTTTACTTTTTTAGAACACATCATTTATTATCAAGGAACATGTATGCTGTTATCCTTAGTAAAATATTTTTAAACAAAACTATTTTTAAGCCAAACACATTGTTATAAATGTTATCAATAGATTTAAAATGCTACTCTTTATTGTGTTGAGTAAAATAACAGTTTTAAAAATTGGTTCTATTTAAACTAGTAATTTCTAATATTTTCCCCTTTAAATTCTTCTCAGGTTTATATAGATGTGTTGAAAATATTATTATTATTTTTTTTTGAAAAAGCATTTCATGCAAAACATTACAATAAAAATGTTAAAAATGAATCTTATTTGTATGTATGCATATATACATGTGTGTGTTCAGGAGAGAAGCGACACTCACTGATTAATCACGAGATCTCTCGAGCTATTAGAAAAATAAGTTTGAAATTTGGCTGGCATGTTTCTTTTGTTGAGTAGCAATTCGCTAAGAATGGGTTTTGTGGAAATCGGTTCCCAAAGAGAATTAAGGTTACGGGAGTATAAAAGATATTTTGCTAAGAAATTCGAAGGTTTCCCTTTTTAAATCGAGAGTCGAGATTTATAGAAACTTTTTTGAATACCGGGACTTAGATATCACTAATTTAAATATATGTACATGTATAATGCAACTTCACGAAATAAACCATCGAAACGGGATTGGATAACAGCTATTACACATACACACATGCACACATAAAATATGAATGTAATGTAAAAAAGTACCATATCTTTTTTTTAAAAAAAACGAAAAGCATCTTATTTCTAGTTATGAGTCCTTTATGTCCTAAAATTTTAATACTCAAATGCTTCCATAAATTTTTCAACTTTTTTAACCCTTTATCTACCGCATTATGATTTGCTGCAGTTTTTTTCATTCAATGTTTTTTTTTATCATTACATTGGAAATTAAGGGATATACTTAAACAAAATACTCAACTTTTAGAAATTTAATCCGTTAGAGCTAATTAATTAATTAAAGATAATCAACTGTACAATTAATTATAAACACTGTTCACTTAAAATAAAGAATAAAATCGTTTTCTAAGGTCTTCATTAGAATACACAATAATAATAATAATAATAATATACTTACCTTTTTTGACATTAAATTTCTTCAGAACAAAAATAACTATCTTCGCAATCCACTGAAAACGCAACATCTGCTAAAAAAACTATTCGCCTTCCCCGCTAAAATATTCATCATAGAAGCCGTGCTGCCATATATCTTGGAAGAGTGGATTTAAAAGAATATTCCTGCTAAGTATCATCAGAATATTCGTAAAAATGGTTAATCTATGTAATTTTAAAGTGATTGGTGCTTATAAGTACCGTCGGTAGATAAAGGGTTAAGGTATCCGACTACGCTCGGAACCGTGATTTTAAAAAGGTGCATAAATGTATAATTTTCATGATATTTAGTGTCACTTAGATTAGAATACATGTATAAAATTGTTTTAAGGACACATTTTGACAAAAAAAGTTATTTAAATACAATATTTCAGCTAAAAATTCTTAGAATAACCGTTTTTCAAAATGTTCTCCTTTCGTGAAAAATGTTTCTATTATATAATAATAATTTCTGTACAGAGGCTCAACTATGATTTTTGAAAAATTCACATTATTTTCAGAATTACAACCAGAGTCGGCGTTTTTTTCTTAAAATTTCTCCCCATTGTTGGCGTAAAACACGGATAAACCCACTTCTAAGTTATATATTTCAAAAATTCTAGTTGAGCTTCTGTACAGAGGCCTGAGCTATACACAGGCAAGATATTATAATAGAAGCATTTTTCACAAAAGGAAAATATTTTGGAAAAAGGTTATTGTAAGTTAATTTTTAGCCCAAATATTGTACTTAAATAATTTTTTATTGTAACACTATTCTTAAAACAGTTTTATATACATTTTCTAATCTAAGTGACACTAAATATCATAAATATTATCCATTTATACGCTTTTGCAAAATCACGGTTCCAAACGTAGTCGGATACCTTAAAGAAAAAAAAAAGTAACGTTTTTTTCCATCTGAATATTAGTATTCATTAAACACAAACAGTTTCGAATTTC
The DNA here is from genome assembly GCA_019973955.1 of Trichonephila inaurata madagascariensis. NCBI lineage: Eukaryota > Metazoa > Arthropoda > Arachnida > Araneae > Nephilidae > Trichonephila > Trichonephila inaurata. The sequence goes on from BMAV01008980.1 coordinate 67,550, forward strand.
AAAACATTTATTAAAGTTTCTAGTGGTAAATACTTTTCACACATTGTGTTGTATAACTTGAATATATACAAAAATCCAAATATAAAATCAAAAAATTTGAAGATGATATTAAAAAGGTATTCTGTATTTCAATAACATGGGTTTGAGTCCTGAAGTTGCTAAAGACTCGCAAAGTAGAGAAACTTAAATAACTTAAGACTTTAGAGATTCAAAATCCTCATTCGGTGCTTTGTGGAAATTTTGACAGTGATGTATCTTGTCACTTGACCATGATTACAAATTGGGATGGCCGTCGCACATGACCCTAGGGTTGGTTCGAAATTTTTGAAGTTAATAAATCTATCATTCATCCAAATCATAAGATTTTAGTGGAAGAAAAATGTCTAGAATTGTATTTTCTTTATAAAATTACCTTTGAAGGGATGACGCATATGAACGCATTCAGTAGCGCACACACGAATTTTTCAAGGGGGGGATCCAGGGTCTAAAATCCACTATTCTCGCATCATTCTCCAATACGCCGTCCAACATATGCTTTTGATTTTGTCGATTTTCGAGAACAAAAAACAGTAACAATTAATTATTAAATGAATAATTAGCATTAATTAATATAATTAATTATTAATAATAAATACTTAATTAAATTTTAAGTACTATATACAAAGGATTATATTTAATCGAAAAAAAATCAAGGGTTTGGGAGGGAGGGTCCGGACCCTCAGGACCACTGAACGCATTTAATGGAAAATGTTCTATTTTTTTTTAGTGTTAAAATATCATTAACGGTGTTGTGCATTGTGTTGTGTAATGGTGTTATAAAGGTAAATGTACATTTATGTTTAGCATACGAAAAATTTTCATGATTTAGCCACAATTAAATAATGTATACGAATCATCAATAAAAAGATGACGTTTCATCAGGTTCCTATTCCTATTCATTACCACTTAAAACTAAGATTTAAACTGAAGTGAAGAACTTAATAATCTTTTCTCTCCCAGATTTTACGTCCATCATTTCTGTGTTCCGAGCAGAAACCACGTCAGCACTCTGTCAAAGTGACGTGCGCGATAGGAGATTCGAAAAAGGATTGCAAAGAAAAATGTCTCCCGGGTAAGACTAAGAAGTCAGGTGAAGCATCTACGATAAGTGAACCCACCAATCAATTTATCTCTCGCGATCTGACAGCACACTGACAGAAGCAGACGATATCCAAGACAAAGACGGATCATCATCTCTTCTTCCCTT
>BMAV01008980.1:79992-99086 GCA_019973955.1 Trichonephila inaurata madagascariensis
AAAAAAACTATTTTCGAATTCAGGCAACACATGGCAGAAGGCGAATTAATACATGGTTTCATATTTCTTGCAAAAAGGATAACATTTATTGCCACCTATAAATTTAGATCTCTTTCTTCTTTTTCAAAACGCCATCATTTCGAAAATATATTGGCAGCCAACTAACACTCTCTGGATCTGGCCACAAAACTTCAGCGGGGAACAAACAAACAATTCGGGGTGCCTATTGGTTGTTAATCTGACTTCAATGATTGGCCTGGTCCAATAAATTGTAGGTCACAATAGAGTTACAGAGAGATATAAATTCTAGGTCACAATGAACGATAAGATGGTTTCCCCAACCAGACATCACGTAATATGATAGTCTGGAAGCAGTAAATTTTACGTTTGGAAGGGGCAGACACATGAATAAAATCAAAATTATGTACATAAAAGCGGGAAATGCCTTCTAATCCGAAAGGCAAAGAAATACTACGTAAGGAAAACTAATATATGGATGAGTTTAGATCTCTTTTTTCTACCCCTCCCCTACTATCCCCGTGTGAAAAAAAAAGAAAAAAAATGTTATTTACTGAGGGAACATATATAAATTATCAGTTTGCTTGGATAAATTCATTGCATTTTGTACACATATATATATAATCACAAGAATAAGAATTTTGGAAAATATATATTCATCTATTTATTTTCGAAAACTATTTATATCAGCACTATCACTTTCTTCTCGTAGATACCCGTTACACATCAGCAAAAGATGCTACAATTTTTAGTGGGTTATTTTCTGTTCAATGATATCTATAGGAATCAGTGGTGCACACAAGGAAGGAAGGGGGGTGTCCCCAGGTCCGGATCGCATCCCGAAAGCCGTTAATTTTTTTTTTCGGATTGATTATAATCCTGTTTTTAGTACGTTATATTTAATTAAATTGTGTTTATTATTAATAAATAATGCTAATTATTTATTCAATAACTGTTTTTTTACTGTTTTTTGTTCCCTTAAATCGACAAAATTAAAAGAATATGTTAAGTGGCGTATTGGAGCATGATACGAGAATAGTGAACTTTCAAACCTGGATCCGCCCCTTGAAAAATTCCTTTGTGCGCTACTGATAGGAATGTATTCGAAACACGTATTTCATTTCCTTTCATGATTATATAAATGAAGAAAAAAATAGATAAATTAAAAGTGGAAATCAAGAAAAGTAGGATTAAATAAAAAGAAAAAGCATCTAATTTTAAATCTCGTTCCGCTCGAGTGTTTTCGATATCTGCAAATGAAAAAATTACCCGTATGAGAGTTAATGGAAAAAAAATTTCAGAATTTCGAAACCTACCTATATTGAAAAGATGCTCTATTGTTTATAGATAAAGGGAAAAATAAAATAAAAAAACTACATTTTATGTTAAGTGCTGCCACAAGAGGTATGAAATTTAAGTATTTGAATTATATGTATTTTATGATAAAAAGTCAAAGAGAGTAATTTTTGTTAAAATGAAACTACGTTTTAGTAGTTTTTGATATTTATTGACATGGGAAACATGCTAAATAGCTACAAGAAAAAAAAACCCATCAGGTACATTTAAGTATAGTATTGAATTTAAATAAACCTATTGCTGAAATTACAGAGAACGATAAAGAGAAAGACGGGGAAAAGCATGTATTGTGTGTGTGTGTGGATTGAAGTGACGGTGTGGGAGAGAGCTGGGAGGTTATGAAAAGTTACTACATGCAATGTATCATTCATTACTCAGTACTCATTTGTCAATATTCATCGCTTTTAGTTATTCATATTGTCAGTGGCGCACACAAGGGGGGGGGGGGGCCCGGCCCCCATAGCCGTTTCTTTTTTTTTTTTTCCTATTGATTATAATCCTATGTATATATTACGTAAAATTTAATTAAGTATTTGTTATTAGAGTAATTAATTGCATTAATTAATGCTAATTATTTATTAAATACAATTTTTTACTATTTTTTGTTCGCCGAAATCGACAAAATCAAAATAAAATGTAGAGCGGCATATTGAAGAATGATACGAGAATGGTGGACTTTCGACCCTGGACACCCCCTCCCCCCTTGAAAAGTACCTGTGTGCGCCCCTGCACATTGTAGAAAAATAGTTTTATTTTGAGTCTAAAATCATCCGACCACAATTAAATCTTTTTCCAACTTTTTTTCGAAAATTCAACCCCTTTGTGGCAATATCAAATCTTAAAATTAATTATTTTAATTATTTTTTATTTATTTATTTTGCTATATCCATACAACAAAACATCTTTTCCGCTTAGGCAGGTTTATATTGATAATTTTTTTTTTCTCCATATAACCGTGATCCACTCAGGTACTCTCTCAACAATTACTCTCTCTCTCTCTCTCAGTGAATTTATTTTCCTTAACAACTTGAACTAAAGAATTATCATTGTGCCAAAGTAAGTCAATGATATAAATAATGGCAATTAAATCTGACAGCCTGTAAATAAAAAGCAAATAATGTATCCAATCAGAAAGAATATTTATTCTGAAAAAGATGTAAACCAAAAATTCGATCTATAAGCACTTAAATCATGTTGAACACCCCAATTCATATCAAGGGAAGATCACTGCAAGGGAAGAACATTTCTTACCCCTCCCCATCTGTGTTTTTTTTCCCATCTTAGCTCCACTCCCGTGTTTAAAATCTTAAACTTCATCCCCTAAACACGAAAGAAGGCGTGATGTATATAAAATATATAAATCAAGATATTCTAAGCGAAGCTGTAAATTTTCTCTTCACCTCACCCCCCATGCTGTGTAGTCTTTGTTAACTCTTGCGCCATCTGGTAGAGCTTACAATACTCCAGTGGTTTAATACACAAACTGAATATTTATGGAGGGGGGATGAGAGTAGAAGAAAGCGTGTAGCAAATAGGGGTGTGTTAGGGAAGGAAGAGAGGAAATTTATGTCTATGTTGTTTATTTAGAGAGCAATCAGGTTGATAGGTTATTTTCCTCTGAGGACTAACTTATATAATGCAGGTTAATTTTCAAAACGGTTATAAGTAACGTGTTTTGAAAAGTTACTTTTTATTTGTGTAATTTTTACGCACAGAATCCTTGTTATTGAAGAATCTTTGAAGCAGTTTTATATAAGTATTAGTTTTTACTTTTATTGAAGCAGCTTAAAGTATGTAAAAAGTCTAAGCTATAAACACTTATTGCAGGGGTGGCAAACCCTTATGGATTAACGTGCCAATTTTTCTAAGGACATCTTTAATGAGGCACAGACGTGCCGTCAAATATTTTTGACTTGTGATCGTTGGGAAAATAATAAAACTAAATACTAAACAACTCAAAACTCTTTATTTATTACGAAAAAGTACATTTTGCACTGTGTAATAGTAAATATTTTAGTTATACGTGTAATTCAAATTAAAGTAACAGTGTGACTTTTGTTGCTGTACATTAGATGACAAATAACGTATTAGTATTGCAAGATGTTACAGAATGCATGCTAAATTGGAGTCATCTGCAAAACGGTTTCTAAGCAATTATTTCTTTTCGCTCTGGTTCACTTTTTTGACAAAAGGATTTGTGATTTGCTTCAAAATGCTGTTTTGCGGACAATTTTCTGCATACCACTGTTCCAGAACTTAAAAGCACACGCCGTTTTGTCGCATTTACTAATCGCGCCAAACTTCTCTCGGCCCACCAAGTTGAAATTCTGTTCTAAACTTACTATCTTGCACGTTGTGTTTTTTTGCTAAACTAGCCATGTTAAATAACAGTTCAAAATCATATATAACACAAATAAATTTTAAAATACAGTTGTGTCAACGAAATTGACTAAAATATGCGTAGACGAACTACGGAGTCCAAGGCGTAACTAAGGCAAGACTAACGAACGAGTGTGCGTCCTACAAGCGATCACTCGTATTTGTTCGTTATACTGCAAAGTGAACTTCGTTATTTTGAACTACAATCCTAACTGTTTTGGTCGATGGCGTGCCCAAAACATTGTGTCGCGTGCCATCAATGGCACGCGTGCCACTGGTTTGCCATCCCAGACTTATTGATATGCTGTGAAATTCTACATTATGTTAGATTTTGTGTAGATAGTTCTATTTTAACACAATTTTTTTTCCACTGTAAATGTTTCAGATTGAATTATGTCACATGTACCAAATTGAGTTTTTCGAAAGTTTAAATTTTTAAACTAAAAAAAATTAAAATCCATCCTAATCAATTTTTCTCCCTCCGGGCTTGTAGACATGTTAGCCTAATGGATGTTTAAAAAACCGGGCGTGTAATGATTTCGAATCTAGCGTCACTGAAGACCCGTCGTGTAGAGGAGCCAATGCGCATTAAATCAATCAAGATTCAACTTCCTCCATTTGGCGTGGTGGGTGAGTTCAGAGGCTGTGGTACAAGCTCAGGTGTGTAAGTCATCTTCTCAAATTGACCATGGTTCAAAATTGTGAGGTTCAATAACTGTCGTGTTGTATTACAGTGTGAAGTTAATATACTCTCACTCACTCACCCCTCCTTTCCAATTGTTGCAAGAATCAGGCACGTCTTAAGGCATGGGCTAACTGGGCCCGCACAATCAGGGCCTCGTCTCGTTCTCAACTTAGAATTAATAAAATCATGATTCGAATAACTTCAACGGTCAAATGTTATTCCCGGTTGTATTCTCCCAGAAAAATTCGGAATTTCGGATGATAGGTCAACTGGCTACATGTGATGACCGTCGCCCATGCATAGACCTAGGCCTCCCACTATACACCATCATTACTTTTTCAGTCAAAAAGCGACAGTTGGTCGCACCGGTGTGTGCGATTGTAAGTCTTGTACATTTATTTGTTTCTGGTTATTGTGTGTGTTTGTATGAATATTCGCAACGTATACTATGTACAGTCTACTTTTATGCTTCATAGTTGGGGCCTACATTTGTGTAGGGACCAGTGGCGCACACAAGGGAGGGGTCCTGGGGGGCCGGCCCCCCCCCCCCTACAAAGCCCTTGATTTTTTTTCCAATTGGTTATAATTCTCCGTATATAATACGTAAAATTTAATTAAATATTTGTCATTAATGATTAATTTTATTAATTAATGCTAATTATTTATTCAATAATTAGTTTTTTACTGTGTTTTGTTCCTGAAAATCGACAAAATCAAAAATAGCATGATACAAGAATGGTGAACTTTCAACCCCGGACTCCCCCACCCCTTGAAAAATTCCTCTGTGCTCTACTGGTAGGGACCCAGGGTCTACTTTTGCGTAGAGACCCAGGATGTCAAGAAATCTTAAGACGTCAATGGCAAGAATGCAGATACACATTGATTATACATTTTACTGACGCACAAAAAGATTCAAAAATAGAATATTTCGAATTAATTTTTTTTATTTTTCACCGAATGAGTGTTCTAAGCTTCATAATAATAGAACAACTTCCATTTAATAAGTTTGCTTGATATATAAGTGTGTGTGCATGGGTGTGTGTAATTATAACATCTAACTGAATTAAACACACACACAACTTAAAACATAACTATACAAATACGTAAAACTGTAATTGACTGGCAAAACAGGAAGGTTGTAAAAAGAAGTCTGAATATTGAAAGAAAATAGTAAGCAATAAATTATACATATTCTGTACACACGTAATAACTAATTATAACTCAATGCAAAATATTAAATATTTTTAAATTATGCGCAAAATAACAAAATAGATTTGCATATTTTATTATAAATAAACAGGTTCTATTAAAAGTAATTATCAATCATTCATAATTAACTTGCAATTAATATCTTCCGCACCAGATTTTTTAGGAATATTGACATGTATTTAATATTAATTGTCTGCTAGAGAAACATTAGTCCTTTCTCATAACAATTAATTATTGCTTTTTTTTAATATTTAGTTATAATTTTTTTTTTTTTTTTTTTTTTTTTTGCTTGATTGGTGAAAGAATGTGAACAAAAATCAAACTTAAGTTCAGAGAGAGAGAAAACTATTATACTATCTTGACAAAACAAGTTAACTCATGTTTAGTTTTAACAATGTGACGTTTATTAATGTTATTTTAATATTCACTTAAAATAGACAATTCATCCATTAAAGTATAACAAAAACGAATTAAAAATATCACTATAGAAATTTTATAAATGTATTACACTCATTTTCAACCTTATTTTAGAAAAAAAAAAGAAACTTTAAACATCTGTGAAAAGTGTTGCCCTACTGAAAAAAATAGTTATCCTATATTAACATTTTTTTTAATTCTAAGCATTTCTTGTATCGTATTTCTTTTTTTTAATCCTTAACGAAAACTTTCATTCTTAGTTCTTTCTTTGTAGTTTAATAAATTAGAATGTTAAGTTTTTCTAAATATCATACATAATCAACATATATTTAAAATTTTGGCCATCTATTGTATTCGTATTCAAATCCGGGCATTGCTTGAATTACATTTCATTCATAAAGATAATTGACAATATTTAAAAAATCATCCACTACATTCGTTTGTTTATTTGAGTTAACTTATAATTCTATGTGGAACATTAATTAATATTTCTACATTTAGAACAGGGGTACTCGACCTTTTTTTTTTTGCTGGGCCACATATATATGTCAGCTATTTCATGAGGGGCCGCATACATATGTTAGTTATTTCACGCGGGCCGCAACATGAGGATAAATGGGGAAGGTGTCGGCATTCCACAAGGCTTTAAACCCAAGATAACATTGGAATTTTAAAATATGGAAAATTGATTAAAAAGTCATAACTCCTGTTTTGCTTTTTTTATTTATTTACTTTTTTTTTATTATTATTGTCACTAACACTAAATCAGAAGCATTTAGGGGAACAGGACACTCCTTCACATTTTCTGCAACATATTAAATGTTTCATACGATTACCGATAATATAACCAACTTCATAGTATGTCTTTGTTAGCGCTGTGATATTACCACTGACGAAACACTTTGTTGCTGTTGCAAAAATTATTCAAAAGAAAACCCATTTATTACCTCTTGAAAGAAATCTCCAAGAAAAAGTGTCATTAAATGGTCCATGTCTATTAATATTTTTTTATAAATGCAACACTTTCATGATTAATCAAATAATTACTGATACATGTTTGTTTTTCACCATAAATTAGTCAACTTCCAAACATCTTGAAACGATATAGCTTTTTCGAATATTTTTCGCTTGCAAGATATGAAAGATAGCTAAAAATTAGTACCTCCCATAAAATTGTCGCTACTCCACTGTTGTCTGTTATCACTAACCGTAACTGTCCCAAATAGAAAAAAAAAATATCAATTCGTACCCGTACGACACCTACAGCAAAGAGCAAAATTGATATATTGGATTTCTTGACAAATAATTTCCCACCAAATTTTAATACAATGTTCTTAAATAAGTGAATTTCTCAGAGCAATGGGCCATGACCGGGCCACTCAAAAAGGCTCGGTGGGCCACATGCGACCAGCAGGTTGAGTATCGCTAATTTACAATGATGTTTGATTACCATCAAAGTGTAATTTTTTACCAGTACTTTTATTGTTTTGGAATACATTTTATTTCTAAGCTATTCTGTTTATTTGTTTGTTTTTAAAAAACTTGTGCACAAAATCAAAAATTAGTCTTGTGTGAAATCTATAATTACCGAAGTTATAATAAACACAGTAGGCAGATATTTTTATTTGTATCGAAGAACACTGAAATTATGAATTAATAATATATTTTAGGTAATAGTGGTTGAATAATTAATATGGCATTAGGATCATTTCTCAAAGTGAAACGATAAATTAAAATTAGATTAATTTCCTGTTAATCATTTAAGTTATTATTATTGTTATTAAATATCCCCACATGTTTAACCCTGCAAGCTTAATCGTAATGTGAAGGAATAGGACTTGAATTCAGAATATTTATTCGGATATAAAATACTCCAACACTAATATTATATTCTGGCTACTCTATCCTGTAGAGCAGGGGTGTCCAACACGCGGCCCACGGGCAGCGTGTGGACCCCCAATACGTAAATTGCGGCCTGCCGACTCTTTTAAAAAAATTTAAATATTAGGTTTTTAAAGTTTTTTCATTTTGAAATTTAACTGAGGAGAAATTTATATATATATATAAATATACAATGTATTTGCCTGTTACCTGTTCTTGTTTTAAAATAAATCCTTTTTGCTAATAGAAATGTCCTTTAGATTAAAATAGATTTATATTTTATCAAACAGTTACAATTGATTTTACTATAATAAATTACTTTTTTAATAAATTCCGAATTGCATTATGCATATCCTTTACTATAGATAATACATGATTCTCTGTGTGTGCGACTTTCACTTTTCCCCTCCTTTTCTGTTTGGAGTGCCCAAAAATCAAGAGGCAGTCAGAGATATTTTTTAAAATTTTTAAAAAAATATTCGGAACGTTTAAGATTAGGCCAATGGCTTAATCGTTTGCGAATGACAGCACAATTAAATTTCAACAATGGGTAACGAAAGATCAATTCAAAAGGGACACCGTAATTTTCAAGAAAATGGCAACTGTAATATTTTAAACATTATTTGATCAGTGCATTATTGTATTATATAAACATTATTATATTATCTATGTTTGTATACATGAAAACAATAATAATAGATCATTCTGTTTTAAATTTTCACTCCAATAAAGTTTTTTTGTTTCCAAATCTGATATAAAGGTACATATTTTTATGTGCGGCCCCCGAGATTATAATATCTTTCCAAAGTGACCCTCAGGGTCATTTCGGTTGGCTACCCCAGCTGTAGAGAACAGCATATTTAATCAAACTGCTCATTTTTATCTGAATTGAACCATTTTTCTGGTCTAAAATGTGTTCCTCATTTTTTCCCCTATACCGTAATGCTAAATGAGTTACCACTTTACATATTAAAATAAAAGTTTACTTATTTATTGAATGCAGTGAAAGTCCTTTTACACGAACTTGAGGGGACTGTAATATATTTTCGTGTTAAAAGAGTTTCATGTAAAACAACATTGGGGAAAAAACATATTTTGCCAAAGAAATTTATAAGTGTATGTTTTACTTACGTAAAATCAATGAAACAAAAACATTCACAAGAACTAATTCATTACAGATTTTCAAGTTTTTTTTAAGAAAAAAAGAAGGGGGAAAAAACATTTATCGAGTTTTTGGAAAATAATCAAATATTTTTCTTTGCATTGTCTTTTTAAGCATAAAATTGTCAACAAATTGTTCACTGTCATCCATTTTGCTATTCATTTCATCATTGGATTGTACGTCTTGATAACTGAACCTACTTTTCATAATATTTCTCATTTTGGATGAGGTGCATTATTCATTTCATTTTCGTCGTCGGAATCTGCACCAATAATAGTTTGTGAGCTTTGAACAAACTCCAAAATATTTTTGTCTGCCACAATTGGAACTGTACGCACTTTATCATCATTTACTGCAACGAATTCTTCCGATGATACAGTGGAACAGCCCAAATCGGCTGATGTTCACCGTATTTTGTTCATTCCCAGAAGGGAAATTTTTTCATGTTTAACGATCATCACACACACACACACACACAATACATAGCAGTTCATCGAGACCATTATATTATTCCGTGTTAAAAAAAAATCGATATTTCACGTTAAACGTTTTCGTGTTAAACGTACTTTACTGCATATTGAATTTTTAAAAACGGTATATCATAAACAGGTGTATGAATTTCAACGTTGCGAATATCTAAGAAAATAAAAACATTTTTATGTCTGAATATGTGCTTCCTGTTTAGTTCAAGATCTCGTACATTTAGCCTTAAGTACGTACTAAGTTTTATTGCGGCTTATTAATTTTGTAATACGTTATTTTTTCTTATCGTTTTGCTTAGATTTAGATTTATAATAATTTAGTATGGTATTTCACAGGGTGTCCGAATCAAACATGTCTAATTTGGAACGGCCTCTATACTTCTATACCTCTATGCAGGAAGTTAAAAAGCCTATGAAAAATGTAAAATTAGGTAACAGAATTAAGAAAAAAGCTTTTAAAAAAAATAAGTGCACTATCATTGTAAGAATACATATGATAATTTGTTAACAATTATAGTAGACAGCAATTGTAAAGACGTAGTAATTAAAATTAAAATGATAACTACCGTAAAATCCTGCATACAGCGCGCGCACTTTGAGCACAAAAAAAAAGAAAAAAGATCGAAATATGCGGGTGCGTGTTATACGCCGGGTATAAAAATGATAGCTTCAAAAATAAAAGAGATGAGCGTAAAAAAAAATAATAATAATAACATTTTTACAGGGATCGAAATACTGTTTATTTAAAAAAAAAATGGCACTTATATGGTTGCGTATATATATACTGTAAAATCCGGCGTAAAACGCGCACTTTGAACACAAAAAATGAGATCGAAATATAAGGGTGCGCGTTATACGCCGGGTATAAAAACGATAGCTTTAAAAATAAAGAATGAGATAAGTATAAAAAAATTTTTACTTTAACACATATCGAAATACTGTTTATTTAAAAGAAACTATATACCTTAGGAACTAAAAGAATTCTAGTTCTAGAAATATGCTATTATTTCAAAAGTCTGACTTAATATCTGGAATAAATGACTTCAAAACATAAGGACGTTGTATACTAAAATTTCAGATTTCTTCTTAAAAAGCGGGGTGCGCGTTATACGACGACCATACCTGAAACTTAAAAAATGCAGCTTGAATGCTTGGGTGCGCGTTATATGCAGCATTTTACGGTAGATAGTTCTAGAAGTATACTATTATTTTTTTCAAAATCCTCGGAGAATCCTCGAGTAAATGGTTTCAAAACATAAGAACATTGCACACATATATTTCAGGTTTCTTCGTAAAATAAATAATAGCTTAAAAACTAAAAAAAACCAAAAAAAAACCACACTTTTATAGTTAATCAAACTAAGAAATTGCTAACGCATCCTACTCTTTTTCACATAAAGAACACTTTTTGTTTTGTTTATTGTATTTGTATTTACCATGAGAGAGAAAGAGAGAGAGAGCCCGTTTTCGCTTTAGGGTTGTAACTTAATCTTTTGTTCGCCAAATCTGGAAACGGGAAATCGTTAATCCTAATGATCCTGATCAGGACAATGGAACAATATTATTAAATTATTGAATTGTCATCGGTCCTTGACAAGTATGCAAAACTTTGAATTAATCTGACCTTTTAAAGTGAATAAGATTCGAGTTCAAAGATTCCTTTACATACAGGTGAAGATAATAACAGCGTGTTAAAAAGGGGGTACGCGTTATACCCCGGATTTTACGGTACAGTAGAACGTCGTTTATCTGAATCAATTGGGACCGAAGACCGTTCGGATACGCGATTGTTCGGATAACCAAAAACCGAATGCGATCCATGCAATATATGAAACCGGACACTATACGAATATTGAAAATCATTATATGCGGGAAACGTGCTTGAAGAAAAAGCAAAATAAGTACAAAATGTCGCAATTTTACCTTTATTGTGGAAAATAATCATTTATTTTTCACTGTACCATTGTACACATTCGTTTTTTCTCTGCAAGGTCTCTGATTCTCTTGAGCAGCCATAGTTGAGTAGGACAGCACTCTGATTGTTGTTCGTACCACTCCATAGCGGTCTCTAACGCATAAAACGCGTCAGCATTTGATGGACCCTTGCTACTTTCGTCGTTGTTTTTGCCCTCATCTTCATCCGTTTCATCGTCGACAGGGTCCAATTCTTCTTGCACGGAAGCCACAATCTCGTCATCATTTAGCATTTGAAATCCACAACCTTCTGCATCGCATGCTATCTAGGTTTCTACATCTTTTTCATCGCGTTCTTGAAATCTTGGGATCGATTGGACAAAGTCGGTAATCTCCTCCCAGTGATCGTCATTGAAGACTACAAAGTTGAAGTACAAGTAGTTGACACACACACACACACACACACACAAAACTTGTTCGGATATTTGACGCTCCGGATAATAAACGTTCGAATAAACGACGTTCTACTGTATATCATTTCTAACTATACAATGGGCGGAGGGGGAAAGAAACTTCCTGAGACATACACAGAGAGGGAGTTAATAGAATCTAATTTCTTCTCCTGAATAATTACTCACATGTTTCATAAAAGCATAACTTCTGTCCACAATTTAATATGAAAAATCTGCGCTTTCGAAGAAACTTTATGAGCTTGTCACTGAAGTCATTGTACTACGTATCAGCACTTTTTATTAAAATGAAGCGAGTTTTCTGAAACATAATAGTGTCGTCTGTATTTTTTTAGCAATCTCTTTGGCTATAAATAAGGCTTAAAAAATCCCCCCTTCCCCTCAGCTATAAAAAAAGATTCATATTATTCTCATTCCGTCACGTTCTGATATTTTCAAACAACAACTCGTGTTTGCGTTCATTTATAAGCTCTTAAATACTCCAAGTTATCATTACCTTTCTGAATTATTCCAAATTTCGAGTTACTATCTATAGTCCCGCGAATAGAGATATAAAAATGATGGGAAAAAAATATGTATAAAAATAAGGAGAAACTGGAAATAAAAACGACGCAGAGGTGACGGAAAAATTGAGAACAAACCCACTCCAACCCGTAGAAGTGTCTCGTAAACAATCAAGGTACATAGTACTTTCTCATAAATCTCAGCCAAACAAGAGCTTTGTTGGGATTTTATCTCAGAACGAAATCTGCCTTTTCAACTCTTAAATCTTGGAGACGTCCATAACGCGATTCTGTTTGCGTGTTCGAGAATCCGCGTCCATTTTTATCTGGAGAGCGCCATCAATTCTCGAAAGTGCCGTAAAACGGCGAATAAAACACGATCTATGGTAGATTTAATATATACCCCGCTATATTTACAGACAACGGTGAACAATTCACTAGGCAACGCTTTTGCCAATCCTGACTGAGTTATAGCGGAATTTTATGGCCATAAGAGCCAGGCGTATTGTTCTTTCTGGTAAGCTGTCATAAATATGAGCAGATTTGTCAAACTGATAGATACGTTTAGGCGCAATTTATAAAGCCAATATATCTTGTTGGGTGTTTACACTTTCCGAGAACCCAGTATAGTGAGCGGGTCACTAACGTGCAGTGACATTTAGTTTCCGTATATTAAATGCGTCATGCCGTAATAATTTACCTCGTTCGTCACGATAAAAAAAAAAAAAATAAAAAAAGGGAGGGGATTTACTTCGAGTGTAATACCATTTTCGTTATAATGTGTAAAATGAAATATTGTTATAAAAACTGAAAAAGGATTGAAATATATACATATAATTCAGATAACGATGATTTATGGTTTATTATTCGGAAAGTAATATCACCGAATAATCTAATTTGGGGGGGAATAAAGTATACCGAAGAGTGATAGATATTTCCCCCCCCCCAGATAAATATAGGGTAATAAGTCAGAGTTTAAATCCTCGCACACATCAATAGTTCATTTTTTATTCTTTTGGTTTTCTTAAGAAGGATTGATAGGTTTAACATATATCCCTTTTATTGGACTTAACACTTTTAGCAGTTTAAAAATACCACCGTAAAATCCGGCGTATAACGCGTGCACCTATACTTTCAACCTGCAATTTTTAATTTTTAGGTGCATGCATTGTATTAGGCACACCTCCTCTTTTATGAAGAAACCTGAAATATATGTGCGCAATGCTGTTCTGTTCTTAAGGCTGTTTTCGGCAAAAGCACGAGAGCCTGAATTAAATGCGGAGCACATTTTCAGACAGAAAAACGACTCAATTTTCATGAAAATTTGCAATATTATAACTCATACATTTGTTAATTTACATTTAATTTACATTTGTCTAATACATTTGTTTCTAAAATTTCAAAATATTCCGGGAGTATTTTTTTTCTTTCATTTTAACACCTGAACGGACAGCTCATTTAACATTACGGTATAGGAGAAAAAACACGAAACGCATTTTTGCCAGAAAAAAATGACTCAACTCGGTCAAAAATGGGAAGTATGATAAAATATGTTTTTCTTTAAGGGATATAGTGAAGCCAAAATATAATATTAATTTTTCATTTCTTTTATATCTGAAAAAATGTACCTAATTCGGGTCCTATTCTTTAACATTGACTGAAAACAGCCTTAAGGCCTTTTTTTGAGGTATTATTCCAAGTTTCAGAAAAAAATAGTATACTTTTAGAACTACAACGCCTTAAGTTCAAAGGAATGTCATTTCTTTTAAATAAACAGTATTTCGAGAGAGATTACGTAAAGAGAAGTAAGTTTTTTCTATGCTCATCTTTTTTTATTTTTAAAGTTTTCATCTTTATACCCGGAGTATAACAAGCACCTATAAATTTTGATCTTATTTTTTGTGTTCAACTTGCCGGATTTTACGGTAGTAGATTATTTATTTTTGGCCTTCTCTAGCTATTACTTACCTTGTGTCGCCCATCCGGTACAGTGATTAGCGACGCTGACTGCTGTGCCGTAGGGCATGGGTTCGAATCCCGGAGAAGACATGGATGTTTGTAAATGTATAGTGCCTTCGCGGAATGGGGGTACTCTAAACAGCCATCCAGCCGCAAGTCCTCTCGTGAGGTTGGTGGCAGGGGATGGGAGGTGGAAGGCCCCTGACCCTCCTCCAGGGTGTTCTCCCTCAAAATTGGGGTGGAACCGAGTTAAATCGTATTGTCATCTGCATGGTGCTCAAGGCTACGGCCAACGACAGGCGTACATCTAGCCTCTTGCCATGATGAATTTTGTGGGCCTCGATCTGACAACGTCCCACAGGTGACATTAGAAACAACAATACTTATCTTGTATTATTTGAAAAAGAAACCTGAAATAAAATAATATAATTATTTTTAATCTTATTAAACATCAAAAACAGGGATCTTTTTTAAAAAATGTAGCCATCACAGGGAAATGCATTTTTTTTTTTAAAAAAAAAGACATATAATAAAATGGGACACTTCCCTAATTAGTTAATAAAATTACATCCTCAAACCATCATTTTCAAAACTAAAATAAACTTTGCTCTCATTCATAATACCTCCTACAAAACATAATCATCATCATCATCAATCATCATTATTATTTCTTTTTTTCAAAATGTAATGACAAATACTATTATAGCATGACGTCACGAGTCATTCGAATCACAAGAGACGGCTTAGATTAGCAGAAATGTAACGGAGCTAAGCTAATCTTTTTATATGGCACTTCAAATCTCTCTTGAAGATAGGCTACACGACGAGTGGAAGTGGGAAAAACCCTTGATTGAAAACCCAATCCACGTTGCCTTCAGCGTAGAGAGTCCAAAAGAATAAAAAAAAAATCGCCTCTTCCTCTAATATTGACTTGAGAGGAAAAATCGGCACTTGAGACTCTTCGCTCTTTAACACTTTATTACCTTACTCGATTATATTTTTTTAAAATAAATACCCGGGTAGCTTTTTCAAAGAAGGGCAGAGATAGCCCTTAGGTTATGTTCGGAAACCAGAGACAATTTTTATTCTTTTTCGTTTTGTTGAATTTATTTTTTTAAGCTCAATCGCCTCTGGCCACCATCTGACGAGCTTAGTCGACCGCGATTTACTGGCTTCTTTGCAGGAATGTCACAAATGGCGATGTTTCGCAGTTTGGCGTGAATTTCGGGGGTAAAAAGTTTTCTTTTCCACTACCAAATATTCAGTTATGATTCCTTAGGTTTATAGCAGCTTTATAAGGTTGTAATGGATGAGCTATCCCCTCCATTAGTGTAAGAGGGTCAGAAGGAAGATAAGTTATAGTCAATGCAACTCTATTTATTAACAATTCTCAGCAACGATTCAAATTCAACACAACCCAAGTTAAGAAATGCACCAATTGATAAATTTGGGAGCAATAGCGAGGTAGACGAGGTAATTGAAGATATAATAATAAATCAGACCACTTACACTTAGCAAGTCCAGGCAATACATCTTCTCATATTTGAAGATAATTTCTAAGGTAATCTAATTCAAACTGACCTGAATCCAATTTAACAACTTACTGACCAAATCGTCAATCTTAATATTAAATAAATAATCTACGAAGTGCTCTCCCCTAGCTTTAAGTTAATTACTACTTGCTATCCTGTTAGCTACTAACCTCACTTCTTTTCGAGCTTGGTAGTTAATCTTTAAATACAAGCCTTGATTTGAATAAAATCACATCTTCTTTGGAGGAAAGTTTTCAATAGAATAATATTTAAAAAACCATTATTCCCCAAGAGGATTAGTTGGAAGAACGCGAATAGACCCGTTACAAGGTATCAGAGCAAAATGGAATTGTCTAGGATAGTTATAATCGGAACTCTATGACTGGTGTAATTTACATTGAGTTATGAATTTTAATCTTGTTTTCACCAAAAATTATTATTAGAAATAAAGGGGGATTGCTACAGGTTTCATTTAATCAACCCTTAAAAGTATTTTCGTATCCTGTATGGAACTAGGACAGCAAAGAACTACGAGAAGTGTATCTTCGTATATGCTTGAAAAATAAGTTCACAGGCAAAAGGTATAACAGTTCTAGAACAGAATGTAGCTGATTCTGTACAATTTTATTAATTTTTAAAAATAGGAGTCACATAACTAATAAGTCTCTAATCCCCCCCCCCCCAGGTCAAATCTTTTAATGAAGATACAATTCTGTGAAAAGTTTCCTATCTCATAGCCAATGTTTTAAAAGAACGAACACTCGAAATACAAATTTCTTTTAAAAGACAGATTCTAATTTCTAAAAATAATTTATATACTTTTTGCATAAATCAGGAAACAGGCCCTAAGCTCGAGAAATTTGCTTGAAGAAATTTTGTTCTATGAAAAAATTAAAAGTTTACTTTTGAATATATTCTTTAAAGTAAATAAAAACTGTTAGATTTTAATAATTTAAATTATACGTTATAGTCATTGTTTAATTACGTATTATAACTATTAGTGTATTACTTTAATTATTCTTAATTATATATGTATAGCTAAATACAGCTCTCTTTTTCTGTATGTATATATTTATTTGATAATAATTATTAAGAACAATAATTATATAATAACTATATGTACAAGTAACGTATTACAGTAGGCCTATATAAGGAAAAAAATGTGCACTTAAATTATTGTTGGAAATTTTTTTGAGTCAATATTGATATTTAATAATGCAAATACAGTTAACTATTTAATATATTTAAGCTTTATATATAATTACACATAATTATTCCATTTAAGTTATTAGTATAAATTAAATCAAAAATTCTCTGAATATTTTTATAGTTAGGGTGCCCCCACCGCAACCCCATCTGTATTTTTTCAATTTTTAATGAAAAATGTCACGGAATTTTAAAACTTGTAAATACTGCAAGATGTGAAAATTTGTTAAGTCAAATGCTATCCTAAAAATTCTATCATAAATCAGAATTATGAAATTCATTTCCAAATTCTCGGTGCACAATTCAAAAACATCTATATAATTCTAATTCAATTTTAATCCATAAAAATCTTCGATTAGTTACTTAATGAATTAACTTTTTACAATTAAGTTAAATGAAAGCACATAATTGCTCAGTAGCTCATGGTAATTTTGATGATGTTTGAAGATTTGAGAAACTGAAAACTGTGGATTTGACTCTGTCAAAAGACATTGCGATTCAATGATAATAGGGGCCACGGCTCTTAGTCTTCAAGTGCTATAAAAGGGATGGCGAACCAATAACCCATGGGTCAGACACTGACCCAAGCAAGTTTTTTAACTGACCCACGATTGATAGGAAACTTCTTTTTTGTTTACGTGGGTTTATCCAGATTTTTTCTCATTTGTGTGGATTATTTATATTTTATTTGTATTTTTTCAAGCACTGCATTGACAAAAAAGCAATTTAAATGCTGTCTATAACCTTCAGTTTGACCATTACTGTTCCAAATTTATGCAAATGACAACAAATGTATATGAAAGTATGTAGTATTTGAAATAAAGCAAAAGTGTTTACAAAACATCAAGTAAAGTGTATAATATTACTCACATTTTGTTTGTTGAAAAATATCTATAAACCAAAGCAACTAAGCAAATAACCATACTTAAAGCACTTTCTTCGGATAAATTGCACTTTTGTAAGGCTCTGTTCAGTTATGTTTGGAGAAAGAGACTGCCATAGCACCCATTTTTACCCGTTAAGCCAATTAGATTTTAAAGATGTTTAGTTTTAAACTTACTCAGTTAAAAATTTTTAAACTTAACTTTGGTGCATTAATGAACCATGAACAGTACTAAAAAATATAAACAAAACTTGACCCACGTTTCAAAAAGTTTCGCCATCCCCATAAAATTGTTATATTTAATTTTGTTCGAGTGAGTTATCAGATAAAGAGCCAGTGAGGTATGATTCGATGTTATAAGATTGTCGCCAATAGCCTAAAGTGTAACTTAAATGCAATTTGGGTTATTTCCATTGTTTATAAGAATTCAGAGAAGAATATAATGAATTTAAAGGAACCTTAAGCACCTTATCCCTAATACCCACTACCATGATAAAGACGGCAGTATATTTTTTAACTTGGCGACAAAACCCATCCTCTTGGCAACCCTTGGAGATCGCTCTTTGCTGACTAACTCTCTCTCTCTCCCGTAGAGCACTCCCTGGGGGAGCTAAGGATGTAACAAACTGATAAAAGTGGAGAAGGCAGATGACCCCCACATGATCCCGAACACGTTGCACACGGCGTAGAAAACTTGATAAGACCATGTCTCACAAATCATGAGCCGAGCGCTAATACACGGGAGTTGGCTACCATTTTTTTTATTGATCACGAATATTTTTTTATCGCCGCTTTCGAGCCAAAAGAAGCGCTTATTTTCGTTATTCGAGGGTTTCACTTCAGTTTATGTGCTCAGCACAGTTTTCGTTAAACGTTAGAAAAGGAAATATGTAATAAAAAAAAAATTTAAGATGGAATAGATATTTTGTTTCGAGAAAAATGTTTCGTTTCATTACATTTGAAGTGAAGAGCAGTGATATAATTCTGAACTCTTTTTGTTAAAATTAATGATTAGGTTAGAACAGTAGTGCACACAGG
>BMAV01008981.1:0-32162 GCA_019973955.1 Trichonephila inaurata madagascariensis
GAAAAAACGGGTTAAAAAATTCATTTTTTTCTTTATAATTGTATTTGAGGATTACTATTTTTCTAATTTTTTTTTTTTAATATTTTTAAATTTGATATGTTAGCAACCTTTGGATGTAAAAAAACTAAAAGTATCGAGAGATTCTTATTTGAGATTAGGATTCTTATTTAGAGCTCACGTAATTCAGGAAACTATTATACATTTATTCAGAAAATTATTACATGTATCTCAATAGTATCTGCTTTTTATATGCATTACATGAATACATTACAGTCAGTGGCGCACACAAGGAGAGGGGTCCTGGGAGTCCGGGCCCCCCCAAAAGCCCTTTGATTTTTCCGATTGGTTATAATTCTAAGTATATAATACGTAAAATTTAATTAAATATTTGTTATTAATGATTAATTTTATTAATTGATGCTAATTATTTATTCAATAATTAGTTTTTTACTTGTTTTGTTCCTGAAAATCGACAAAATCAAAAATAGCATGATACAAAAATGGTGAACTTTCAACCCCGGACCCCACCTCCCCTTGAAAAATTCCTGTGTGCGCTACTGATTACATTTTAATTCCCGGACTGCGCATGTTCTAGCAGTTAGCCTTTGTGTGAAGGTGTGAATAGAATACAGTTAACCTTGATGCTGTTGGTACGTTATTCCATTCCCTTTCTCTGGGTTCAGTTTTTTTAAAAAAATCTTTGTTTGAGTAAGACGTTGTTGTGTCGAAGTACCGCAATCATGATAAACTTAAAAATTGAGCTGAAAATAAATTTGTAATTCCTCGTGAATTTTTTTTAAAAAACCTCTAGTCAGTGAATTTTAACGTCGCACGTGGATTTACACCTAAAAGCTGCACCCCCCTAGCTACCAACCCCCAACGGGAGGACTTTCCCAGCTCTCGATAGATTTAACGTGCATAGCTGCCCTACACGGCGGGTCTTTAGTGGTACTGGGCTCGAACTTGTGACAAGGCAAGCCACGATCCGATACCTACACCACTCGGCTACCGCGGCCTTATCTTTGTTTGAGTAAGACGTTGTTGTGTCGAAGTGCCGCAATCATGATAAACTTAAAAATCGAGCTGCGGATAAATTTGTAATTCCTCGTAATTTTTTTTTTAAAACCTCCAACTGAATGTTTTAAATTGTTGAAAGAGTTGTTAGAAGATAATTGTACGTCGCATAGTCAAATTTACAGTGGTACAAACAAGTACATCGGGAATTTGTTGGAGATAATGAACATTCTAGTCGATCTGTGATATCAAGAACCGGTAATGCTCATCGTTTTTGTTCGATATTAATGAATCATCATGACTGAACGAGTACCTTAACCATCTAAGCGGTTTGCACGTAAAGTCTTGCCATTTTAGAGATGCTTCGAAAATGCACCGCACGTATTTTTTTTACCGTCAGGTGGGGGTTCTCAAAAGCGGTGGAGCCGTATTTTTAAGAATGCGGCTCGGCCGCTTTTGGGAATCTTGCTTGAAGGCAGAAAAAGCATCTTTGGAATGACGGGATGTTACGTGCAGACCGCTTGGAGGGTTAATTCCAAGCGACCGTGGCAGCCTAGTGGTCAAAGTATCGTATCGTGGTTGGCATGTAACGAGTTCGAGCCCAGTACCACAAAAGAGCCGCCGTGTAGGGCAGCGATGCACGTTAAATCTGTCGAGAGCTCAAACGTCTTCCCGTTGGTGTGGTGTGGTAGTTAGGAGAGGAGGTGCCAGCTCAGGTGTCGTCCTCATCACTTGACTATGGTTCAAAATGACGAGTTCCGTCGCCAAAAGCCCTCGTGTAGCTAAACAGTGAGACGTTAATATTGACTCACTCTCTCAATTTGATACATAAATATATGCAGGTCTTAAAAACTCTAGATAGTCACAAACTGATTAATATATATATAAAGTATGCTTACGAGAGAAATCCAAGTAAAATGTTATAGATAAACATTCAAAACTTCATTGTTTTTTTTTTAATACAAATATACTGAAGTGAAAGTCAAATCACATTTGTAGTACTTCGTTGTTCTAAATATTTATTTAACTTTATTATGATTTCTAGCACTGAACAAAGAGTTAAAAACAAGGGTAGCTTATAATAATGTTAAATGGTACATTTTTTAAGAATTGAAAATGGTAATAAATATGCGCGATGAAATAGTTAATAAGCATTAACATTCCTGACGAATAATTACGAAATGAATGAACTACGATATATTTAAAATTTAATATATGTGAGTTGTTTTTACGCATAAATTCACTCAGGAAATAATTTAATATATTAGGCAATACATTCGTATAGTTGCATAATATGTTTAAAAAATAAACCAGGTGGAAAAATGTTACACACATCCTGATATTTAAAAGCCATTAAACTGTTAAACATTGTAAAATATTTAATAATTTATAGTAAATCTCAAATTTATTTATTATAAATATAAATTTGGTAACAATTAAATTAGTTTTTTCTTGCGAAATAATACAAATAATTATCTTTACTTTAGTAAACAAACAAGTGAACGCAAACAATAAACCTTTTAATTATATAAAATGATATTTTTATCGGCAAAAAAACATGAGGCAATTTTTTCAAAGAATATTTCATTACAGCTTCCGATTTAAAAAAGCTAAAATTCGCCCTATGTATTAATTTATTTTAGAATATGATTTATTAATATAGAATAAAATCATTTTATATTACAAAAAAAAAAAAAAAAAAACAGAGCCATGAAGATTTTTTTTTATTTTAAATTTCCCCTTTTTTTTACATTTTTAGTATTGCATATGATTTATATTATTAAAACTTTTACGCTATTATTCTACATATGTAATTAATTATGTTTAATAACATTACAGACATTTGAGACAAATTTCATTCAAATAATTGCTTATAAATTGCTATTGTATGTTTTTTAAACATTGCACGTTTGAATGTATTTTTTTTTTCCATTGTGAGAGTAATAAAAACTCCCATTTCTGATTTTATACGAACTTATTTAACACGATTTTGATTTAACACGAATTAGAAAAAAAATTAATTCTCTTTTCGCTGATTGATTTTGATTCAACGCGATCGACCCAAATCCTAAGAATTGCAGACCAGATATAATTTCTAGTTGTATTTTACTA
This sequence comes from Trichonephila inaurata madagascariensis, assembly GCA_019973955.1. Taxonomy (NCBI): domain Eukaryota; kingdom Metazoa; phylum Arthropoda; class Arachnida; order Araneae; family Nephilidae; genus Trichonephila; species Trichonephila inaurata. Next base: position 3,127 of record BMAV01008981.1, read on the forward strand.
ATGTTGCAATCCAATTTTTTTTAAGAATTTCAAAACCTGCCTATGCGAAAGATATGTTTTATTATATATAGAAGAAAAGAAAAACAAAATGAAAAATTAATTTTTATGCTTCCCCTAGGGAAATGGAGTTTAGGTGTTTGAGGTTTTTTTATGGAAAAAAATTAAAATAATTTTTGTTTAAGTGAAACAGGCAATTTGGTACTTTTTTAACACGCTTTCATAAGCTTCACGTATGTAACGGAATCTTTGAACTCGATTTTTATATACCCACTTTATAAGGTCAAATTAATTCGAAATTTTGCACACTTGTCGAGGAACGATGACAATACAATAATTTAATAATTTTATTCCATTGTCCTGATTAGGATCATCAGGATTAACTATTTTCCCTTTCCAGATTTGGCAACTCTAATTCCAGATCCCATTTCCAGATTTGTTGGCTAATTCCAGATTTGGTGATTAAAAGATAAAGTTACGACTAGGGGGATTGCAATACCGGTATACCGGAATACCGTATACCGGTATTTTAAGCCATTTCTACAATTTTGTAATGCTGGTATTCACAAGTTTAAATACCGGTTTTCGGTATTTACTAGAAATGTTTTTTTAAATTGACTCCAATATTTGTTCAGGGATCGCCAATACAGCAAAATAGTGTACGGTTTTGCTTTTTGGCCTCCCTAACGGGGAAATTAGTAGAATGTGAATACAAAGTTGCATCGCACAATCAAGAGAGAAAATAAAACATGTCAATCATCCAAGGAGGCGGGCCAAAACTATCCGACTTTATCCAAAACCATCCGACGAGAAATAGATTTATTTGAAAAAAGTGAGGGGTTTAAAGGTAAATACTTGGAAAAATTATATCGCACATTGCTCACAGTACCACTAACTAGCGTAGATGCCGAAAGAGCGTTTTCGACAGCTGGTCATTTTTCTCCAAATTACGTTCCACGCTTAATGATAGTACAAATGATGCATTATGTTTTTTAAGATCACATTTCAAAAGTTTGTAATAGTACCACAGATTGAATAGTGATATTTACAGTTTTTTGCGATTTAAATAATTAATCCCTGAACCTCTCTTTGTGGTTCTTTATATTCTGTTAACCGGTATAAAACCGGTATATTCTACTACCGGTATTAAAACCGGGATCCCGGTAATAAGATCGAACAAATACCGAATAGCCGGTATTGAACTTTTGGTCCTATATTGCAATCCTTAGTTACGACCCTAAAGCGGAAACGCCAATGGGTATTCCAGATTCTAAAAAAAATGACGCATTTAAAATTAATTCATCAATGAATAAATGATAGTCTCAAAAACTACACGCTTTTATTGTAGATCGAACTAAAAATGAAAAAAAAAATAAATAATAAATCATAGTTTTTAAAAAAACTAAAAAATACGCTTTTATAGTTAATCAAACTAAAAAGCAAAAATAATAATTCTTAATATAAGAATAAAAGGATTAACAAGAAAATTAATGTCATTGCAGTAAAAGCGTGTGGTGTGTTTTGTACTACATTTTTGCACTAACTCTGCATTTCGGAATAGAACTGGTAAAAAATCATAACAATTGATGTCGAGCACCCCACGCTTTTACCCCAATGACATTCATTTTCTCGTTAATCCTTTTATTCTTATATTAAGAATTATTTTTTGCTTTTTAGCTTGATTAACTATAAAAGCGTGTTTTTAGTGTTTTTAAAACTCTAATTTATTAACTTTTATTGTAATAGGAGGATGCCTAATATATATAGTTACAAGAAGAAGAAGAAACCATCAGGTACATTCGACGAATTCATTAAAATTAATTTTTTTATGAAAAACTACGGTGAAAATTACAGTGTACGAGAGAAGTGGATGACTGAAAAAAACTTGGATTGTATTGATTCAACAGTGTGGGGAGATAGAGCTGGATTAAGAGTTTTTTTTTGCAATGCACATTCTACAACTCACACTGTACTCACTTATCAATAGCCATCACAATTGGTTGTATTGTAGAAAAATGGTTATTTTAAGTCTAAAATATAATCTAACCATAATTAAGTCCTTTTCCATTTTTAACACCCTTTTATAAGTTTCACTTGTATGTAACGGAATCTTTGAACGCAATTTTTACCCACTTCAAAATAATTCGAAATTTTTCACACTTATTCAGGACCGATGACAATACAATAATTTAATAATTTTGTTCCATTGTCCTGATCAGGATCATCAGGACTAACGATTTCCCATTTTCAGATCCCATCCCACATCTGGCGACTAAATCTAAATCCCATTTCCAGATTGCGCGACTAAGTTACAATTTAGTTCGATGAACTATAAAAGGGTGTTTTTTTAGTTTTCTAAAATGTAATTTATTTTTCAAAAATTCAACCCTTCCCTCTGTAGCAATATTAAATTTTGAAATTATTTAAAAAATTATTTTTTCTTTTAATCTTCATATACCACAGAACATCTCTTCCACATTGGTAGGTTTAGATTATAATTAATTTTTTTTTCTTCTTATAACCCCGATTCGAAAGAAACGAAGAGTCTTAATGATGCTATATCAATTACACAGACGGGAAAAAAAATCTCAACGCCAAGGAAAAACTATTGTAGATTAATGAATTTGGATATTGTAATTGTCTAGTTGACATGTTTAATTAATTAAATTTTCAGATCATAGGTTAATTTTAGCTCAGGAAAATGCACTTCAAATATGAAATGCTGTTACATTAATAGCCGGTGTAAGCTCCATAATTTTGAATGCAAGCGTGCATGCAATGTGTCATACAGGTGCCGAATGTCACTTTGTGGTACATAATTCCCTGCTTGTTGGGCTTGTTGTGACAATACTGGAACAGTCATTACTGGCTGTGGACGATGCTGGAGTTGTCTTCCAATGATATCCCACACGTGCTGAATTGGAGACATCTGGTAATCTCGCAGGTCAAGGTAACATGTCAACACTCTGTAGAGCACGTTGCGTTACAACAGCGTTGTGAGGGCGAGCGTTATCCTGCTGAAAAACTCCTTCTTAAATGCTGTTCCTGATGGCAGTACTATAGGTTGAATTATCAGACTGACATACAAATTTGTAAGTGTGTTTGAGACAACAACGAGAGTGCTCTTGCGAAATTGCTCCCCAGACCATGACTTCAGGTGTACGCCTGAAGTGCGCCTTGGTCACAGACAGTTTGGTTGCAGGTGTTACCCTGGTCTCCTTCTGACAAATACACGACCATCACCTGTTTACATCAGGAAACATATCAGATCTCCAATCCGTCCTCCAGTGAGCTCTGGCTTGACACCACTGGCGTCGAAAAGGGCAATGGTTTGGAGTCAGTGGAATACACGCTACAGGGTGCCTGGCTCGAAGATGTCCTTGAAGTAACCGATTTTCAAGAATTCGTTGTGTCACTGAGGTACCAACTGCAACTCGAATTTCTACCGTAGACGCAGTACAATGCGCCACAGCCGTACGCCGAATACGGCAGTCTTCAATCTCAGTAGTACCACGTGTGCGTGCGTGTGGCCGCCCGGAACCCTGTCTTTTTGAGGCAGTACCATCCCTTCACTACTGCTCCCAACAATCATGAACTGTGGATGCATTCCGCGGCCTAGAGTTTCTTCAATATCGTTGAAAGAAAATCCACCTTCTCGTAGCCCTATTACGCGACCTCGCTCAAACTCGGTGAGCTGTTGATAATGGTTTCTTCGTCTTCTTAAAAGCATTTGGCTAACATCTACTCAATATGTCAAATTTCACTGACGAAGAAAGCTCATGAGCTTTACCGCACGTATTTAAAGCAACCATGGTTTGCAAGTTCTTAGTGGTGATAGAGGTGCCACACTTAAGTCTTTCTTGTTGTTGGGACTTTTCCCCCGTCAGTGTAGATGCTGCATCGTTGCTTAAGGTATCCGACTATTTTCGGAACAATGATTTTAAAAAAGCGCATAAATGCATAATTTTCATGATATTTAGTGTCACTTAGATTAGAAATACATGTAAAAAACTGTTTTAAGAACATTTTGACAAAAAAAAAAATATTTCAGTACAATATTTCGGCAAAAAATTAACTTAGAATAACCTTTTTTCAAAATGTTCTCCTTTTGTGAAAAATGCTTCTATTATAATAATATTTTGCCTGTATTCAGCTCAGACCTCTGTACAGAGGCTCAACTATGATGTTTGAAAAATTCACATTATTTTCAGAAATACAACCAATTGAAATAATTATCGGCGTTTTTTTTCTTAAAATTTCTCCTCTCTGTTGTCGTAAAACATGGATAAACCCACTTCTAAGTTATATATTTCAAAAATTCTAGTTGAGCCTCTGTGTAGAGGTCTGAGCTAGGTACAGGCAAAATGTTATTATCATCGAAGCCTTTTTTGCAAAAGGAGAATATTTTGAAAATTGGTCGTTCTATGTTAATTTTTGTTCAAAATATTGTACTTAAATAATTTTTTATTGAAATACTATTCTTAAAACAATTTTATATACATTTTCTAATCTAAGTGACACTAAATATCACAAATATTATCCATTTATATGCTTTTGCAAAATCACGGTTCCGAATGTAGTCGGATACCTTAAGGCTGTCTTCGGTAGAAGTGAGAGTTCGAACTAAACGCGAAGCAAATTTTCAGACAGGAAAAAATGCTTCAATTTCTATGAAAATTTGCAGTATTATAACTCATACCTTTGTTAACAATATAGTGTTTTTAAAAATGCCAAATACTCCGTGAATACTTTCTTTTTTTGTTTTAATACGTGAAGGCATAGCCCATTTAATATTACGGTATAGGAGAAAAAACGTGAAACACATTTTATACCAGAAAAAATGAATAAACTCGGTTAAAAACGGGAAGTATGATAGAAAATTCTGCTCTCTAAAGGATAGTGAAGCCAGAATATCATATTAATGTTTCATTTCTTTTACATCTGAAAAAATGTTCCGAATTCTGGTCCTATTCTTTAACATTAACCGAAGACAGCCTTAAGCCTAGGTACTTTGGGGCGTTGATAATTCACTTTGGTGAGTTCTTGGATGTCTTTCTGAAACTTTAGGTCGGAATCTACTCCTATTATAAAGTCGGAATTTAGTCACAATCTTTCGAGTACGAGTGCCTCAGAATTTGAGTCTGGGGACACATTTAAAAATTGTCTAGTTAAGTGATATAATTGTAGTACAGAAATTATCTGGTAAGAATTTTATATGTGCCGTAGGAGAATATACAAAACTTAAATTTCATTGAAAAATTATTGTAATTTTCTGGAAAGTGTTTATTTATTATGCAATAATTTTAAAATGAATATCTGAGACAGCCATTTTTTTATAAGTGGATCAATTTTTTTTAAAAAGAATAAAAGCGACTGAAAATGGTAACGATCCCATAACTTATAGAATATTTATTTAATAACACATAATTTTATTTTTGCAAAGGTAGGAAATGAATATTTTTTATAAAATTTTTTTCCCATGCTATAAAACTTTTTTTGCTATAAACTAAGAAATGTTCGCTTTTGGAAATTTTTTAGATCTCTCAACAATTCTTTCCAAAGTAACATTACTCTTTTATTCTATTTTTGTTAGCGAAAAAAATTAATTCCAATTTTCATTCTTGTTATAAATAGGAGAAAAATAAATAAAATTCTTCTAGTAGCATATTCATATAAAATTATATACACTGGTGTGCAAAACTTCAGCAACAGGTGGGTTTATTGCCATAACTTCACGAAAAATCATCTGAGAGACATGAAATTCTGAAATGAGGGAGAGTATTATGTACATAAAAGATGACGAAAGCATCGGCGCTGAAAAGGAATACAACGCATACGGTATGGAATCAAACAAAAACAAGCTTTATTGAACGCATAGTATCGTGAATCATGATTGTCTATCCAACAGGAAGAACTACAAGCAGATGTTCCTTAATATGGTATATGCCCTCCCCTTACTACAATGGTTGCTTTGCACCGTCTCCGCATACTCAGAACCAGCTGGTGCAACATTTCTTGAGGTAGGAGTGCCCATTCCTCAATCAACATCTGTTTGAGTTGTTGGTTGTACTCCGGATGATGTGAGCGTGTAGCAATACGTCTCCCCAAAGCATCCCACACATGTTCGATGGGATTTAAATCTGGGGAGCACACTGGTCAATCCATTCGAGTGATATCTTCATTTTCCAGCAGCTCCTCAACAGCAAGAGTGCGATGTGGCAGTGCATTGTCAAACATAAAGATGAAGTCTGGGCCAATGGCACCTCGGAAAAGATGCAGATGGGGAAGAAGTCACCCTCACAATAGCGATCCCTAGTTACAGACCCTCTGTCGAAAATGGGAAGCTCAGTTCCGCCGTTCAGCATAATGCCAACCAGACAAGAACTCTAGGACCACCGTAACGATGTCTTTCCTTGATGTTACTGGGATAAAACCGGGTCCCGATCTCTCTCCAAATCAAAACGTTGAGAATCGCTTCTGGTACTGAACCGACTCTCATCCGTAAAGAGAACACGACTCATGATCAGTTGTCCAGTTTTTGTGCTCTCTGTCCCACTGTAAATGTGGCATCGGTGGCCATCTTTCAACGGGAGGCAGCGTTCAGGACGGCGGGTGAACAGGCCCCTTTGTGAAGGCGTCTGGCCGCGGGTAAACCCCCACACTTGTCGACCTGTTGCTGTAGGGGAGTTTCTGAGCAATGGTGTTTTGCTGACTGCTGTCGAACTTTTTCGCCTGCAGGATGATATATCGGTCATCCCTGCAGTTGTCGTCCCCCCGGGCGGCCACCCCAACCTTTCTAACAGTTTGTACCGTGGTTTGGAACGCTAAGCGCGCGAAACGACACTTTTGTTGATTCCGAACTCTGCAGCTACACGGTGACAGTACGCCCCTCCTCCAGCTTTCGATCATTCTTCCACGTGTGGAAGTCATCCAGATGATTTCTTCAGCCATATTTCACGAACTGACTCACTGGCACTTGCAGAAAATATGGTGAATTGCGTCTCCGTCCTTCATTTCATTCTACTGTTGAGCGGCTTAGGCCGACATCGCGTTTTGCGTACGCTCACATCGCTTCTGACGTTTTGTTCCTGATATTTGCATACGCATGACGTTTCTACTGACTTACGTGTTCCCTCTACTGATCTCCAAACCTCCTTTTCACCAGTTTCTATCTGCTAAATTTTTACATTGTTGCTTAAGTTTTGCACAACCCGTGTATATTGCAAAATAATAAATCTTTTTTTAAAGGATATAATTAATATTTTAAAAATTCTTTCAGGAAAATTATATTTTTTCTATTGGAAAATAATAAACTATATATAAATATCACTTAAAAAATCATTAGGTTTATAAAATTTTTATATTGTATCTCATAATCTGATATATTCTAACATGTTTTAGTAATAATGTAACATGCTATTCATTTTTTTGTTTTTGTGATTGCTTTCTATTAATAGATATCCATACATGAAGAGCTGTTTAGTTCATCTGCAATCAGGAAAAGTTGAAATTAATTAACGTCTATTTGTAGATATTTATACCTTACTTAAAGATCTTCATTCGAAATTTTTTGTTTTAAACAAGATATTCTGAAGCTCTCTCTCTTAAAAATTACGCTATCGGAAATTTCAAAACCTTTTATTACATCATCTTGTCTCGAAAGCAGACAACATTGATCCATGTGGTAATAAGGAAAACTCTCTACTTAGAAAAGAAAAGTCCATCACGAACAAGTCGGCCTTCATTAGATCGCGGTTTGATATCGTATTCCTCACCTTTAAACCGAGAAGAATCAACAAAGAGTTTTCACTCCTGGTCTCAGCAGGAGATCAGCTAATCTCTTACCAAGGGCTTTAAGGGAATTTTTGCTGCTTTTTACCAAAAGAGCAAAGACGATTTACTTCATTACTTTGAGACATAATCACCATTATAAGTATCTCAGAATGTACAAAGTATCGAGTTTAAAGATGTAGAAATATGAAGAAGTCTTTTAGTTTTTAGGCTCTTGTAGATTGTCTAATTAGAATAAGTGATTCAAAGTTATGTTTCTCTTTTATCGCCTTTAAGCCCCTGGCTCTTAAACCTTTTGTTCCATAAATCTTTTGATTAAAGGTAGTTAGGTTATGGGCTTCTTCTTAAGAGATATGTGTACTATAAGTTGAAGTTATGAATTAAGCCATTTATTAGGTTGAGATGCGTATGGGATGTCAGATTTTTAAGTGAATATATACGAATGCAAATCTTTGTTCAAAAGCTGTTTATTTATTTTTTTTAGCTGTTTATTTTTTATCTTCCATTTTCTTCAATTCACCTTTTCCAAAGAGATTTTAATGCATAGGTGACTCCCTTAAGGTATCCGACTACGTTCGGAACCGTGATTTTAAAAAAGCGCATAAATGGATAATTTTCATGATATTTAGTGTCACTTAGATTAGAATGCATGCATAAAATGATTTTAAGGACATTTTGACAAAAAAAATATTTAAATACAATATTTCGGCAAAAAATTAACTTAGAATAACCTTTTTTCAAAATGTTCTCCTTTTATAAAAAATGCATCTAAAATAATAACATTTTGTGTGTGTGTGTGTACTTTTATAAAGTAAAGACTTCTCCAGAGAGTCTGAACTATTTTTTTTTTTTTAAATTCACATTATTTTCAGAGTTATAACTCATTAAAATAATTATCGGCGTTTTTTCTTAAAATTTCTCCCCTCTGATGTCGTAAAACATGGATAAATCCACTTCTAAGTTATACATTTCAAAAATTCTAGTTGAGCCTCTGTACAGAAGTCTGAGCTATAGACTGGTCAAATATTATTATAATAGAAGTATTTTTCACAAAAGGAGAATATTTTGAAAATTGTTCATTCTATGATCATTTTTTGTCAAAATATTGTACTTGAATAATTTTTTATTGTAATACTATTCTTAAAACAATTTTATATACATTTTCTAATCTAAGTGACACTTAATACCATAAATATTATCCATTTATACGCTTTTGCAAAATCACGGTTACGAACGTAGTCGGATACCTTAAAGAAATTCTGATCTTTAGAATCAATAAATTCGGATTCGGAATTTTTAGACTGTCATCACTTTCATACTGTTTAGCCCTCAAAAACTGATATAAATGTTTATGAAACGGTTATTTGGTGAAAGATCAGGGGAATAAGCCGGCTACTGCAGAATACCATACTTTAAATTTGTTTAATTATGCAATGATTTTGTACGACATATGAGGCTAGGTGTTGTCGTGAAGAAGTAGTGCACCATGTCGATTAACAAGTGAAGGGCATATAATTTTCAATTTTCCTTGCATTTCGTCAATGTACTAGTAGTATAATAGATACAGAAGGATTCGTTTCCACTCATTCTTTCAGAGCATCATTTTTCACAGATGTTTTGGGTCATCCACACGGTTCCTTTAGTGGGGAAAAATCCCCACACCGAAATTTTTAAGTTACACGATATTGGTCGAATCAATATATCCTTACGAAATTCAAAACAAGTAACAAAACGGAACACTGTTAACAAAATCTTTGTTGAAACGCCATTCTGGCAATGGACAATATGACTAAAAACGAGATTATGCCAAAAACAAAAACATGACGAAAACAGGGAGGAAAACTGTCTCACATGTAAAGGAAATCTATTTCATATGTAAAGGAAATTCATTGTAAAGGAAATCTATTTCATATCACCCAATAATAATAATTTTCCTGAAAATTTACTTTTCCAACAGTCCTGTAATATTTTATTTTTGCTAATTAAAACATACAAAACAATTAATATGAATATTCTTTTGGATTTTGTCTATTATTGTTCTATTACCCCTTAAAATTTTCTGCTTGAAATGTAATAAAATAAAATTATTTCCCAATTCAGTTGTTTAAGGGGGAAAACACTGTATTTGTTTAATAATTATTACAATGTTCACATGTACCTTATGAAATCATAAAACGCTTTGAACATGCCCATTGTTACAACTGCTTCATGGTCTAAATACTGATCTTTAAAGTATAATTATCATTTATGTTTTATAGTAATTTGATTTTTTATTTTAAAAGGTTTATAAATATATAAAGAATTGCAAGAATATAGGTTGAATTCATATTTTTATGAAATTCAATGCAAATAACAAACTGGAACATTTTTAAGAAAATCTTTTTGAAAATGTGATTTTAAAAAAGGACACCCTTACTAAATTAAAGGAAAAGTTTTGGATGTTTTTCCCCCTTTTCCCAAAAAAAAACCTGAATGGATTTTAATGAAATTTTAAAATGATATAGCTTATACATCAGAAAACACATAGGTTTAATTTAAAAACGATAGGGGAAGCTAAAAATATAACTATAATTGTCAAGGGGTGGTTCCCTTCTAAAAAAAATCCCGCGACAGGATATATCTTTTTATGTGGGAAGAAAATTTTTCCTGTTTTTTTTATCTACGCTGGGGTGGGAATTGCGAAATTTTTGAACAGGGGGAGCGGGGGCAATAAATTTTAAAAAAAAAAATAAACAGAAAGTAATTTTAATTAAATTTAAATTTCTATTAAACGTTCTAGATAAAAAATTTTTACACTATTTTAAGCGTTAATAAAAAATTTATAACAATGTGTTTCTTTTGCTGAGCAGAGATCAGCTTAAAAAGGTGTTTTCAAAAATCGACCAGTGGCCGCGGTAGCCGAGTGGTATAGGTATCGGATCGTGGCTGGCTTTGTCACGAGTTCGAGCCCACTACCACTAAAGACCCACCGTGTAGGGCAGCGATGCACGTTAAATCTGTCGAGAGCTGAAACGTCCGTTGGTTTTGGTGTGGTAGTTAAAGAAAAGGGGGGTGCCAGCTCAGGTTCGTCCACGTCATGACCAGGGTTTCAAAATTACGGGTCCGTCCAAAACCCCTCTGTAGCTGAACAGTGCGACGTTATATTCACTCACTCAAAAATCGACCCACAAGAGAGTTACGGGGAGTTATAAATAAAAAAAAAACACTTTTTATCAGCTATTAGATCTACAGACATAAAATTTAACACAACCATGGTTTTTCTTTTCTTTTCTTTCTTTTTTTTGTTTTGTTCAGCTGAGATATGCAAGAAGCTTTTTTTGTTTAATTTGCAAATCACGTAAAAAATTAACTCATTAAAAATTCCTTTTTATCAATCTGTATTGTTTAATTTTTCAGTTCACCCGTGCGAAGAACAGGCATACCAGCTAGTATTACTATAAACGAGGTTATGCCAAAACGAAAGCGTGGCAAAATGGGGAGACAAATGTTCATATGTTAAAAAATCTGAAGTTTTATATAATGCACCAACTTATGTACATAGAGAAATAATAATAATAAAAATACAAAAAAAGTAATATATAGTAATGCACGTTTGTGGTTATTGCACGGTGTTTCTCAATCACTATGCAGCGGTACTTTTGTTGTGTTGCAAAATTTTTGAAGCATCCCCCCAAATTTCTTAAAATTTTAATTATTCCCCTAAGGGGAAAAAATATAAAATCGAACCGAATCATTCGGACTCGTTTTTATAAAATAAGCTAAGGTTTTTCCATAGTAATTTAGCTTATCTTTTAGATCAATGGATATAAAAAACTTGATAGGTTCGTAATCCATTTGTGATAATGGATACTTTTGTATATAAATTTAACTTTTGAACAAAAGAGGAAACACTAATTTCGCCCTGTAATAACAAGATTTAATTTCAAACTTTCGGAAGAATTAAATTAAATTTTTTAAACAAATGATGCATTATTCATTTTGCATTAAAATTAGAGGCATTATCTCATAATAAGCCAAAAATCTTTGAAAATATTATTACAATTTTTCACATCTTATTTGCGTGAATTAAATTTTTCAGCATTAGAAAATATAAAATGAAAAAAAAGATCGAGACTTTTAAAATGCAGATGCGCAATAGAAGCGGCATTATTTTTTTTACGACCCAATATAAAGAAATTATCAAAAATCATCAAAGCTCAAGATCGTATTAAATGCATTCTAAAAATTTAAATTTTTAATTAATTACTAGCTTTTTGTAGTTTTTAGCTTTTTATTTAGCATTAAAAAATATTATTATAAATATTTTACTTAGTGTATTGGGATGAAAAATTCGATTAACTTATTTTATTGTTGGTGTGCCAAATTTGAAAATTGTTAAAAGTTACCGCAAAGAAAAAGGTTGAAAATTTAATGTTCTAGCACAGGGTTCTCAAACTTTCAATATTGCGACCCAGTATTCAAAAATAATTTTCATCACCCCCCTTTCATCAATAACAATTTATTAAATTCAATAATACGATATTTGATGCTAAATCTAAAAAGATTTAAATATCTTAAGTTCCAACCGCGCATATAAACGTCTCGCTCAGCTAAACTTCTTTTCCCAGGGCGTATATATATATCTGTCAAAAATACGATCTTTCTGAGCACTTCTAATATTCCGCGGCTTTGAATACAATAAAGGACAGTGTTTGCGAAGGATGACTGTTTCCGAAATTTCTTTTTTTTTAAATTTCCCCCCCTCCAATACCTTGGTGCCCGTGAAAATCGATCTGGCATTTTAAGTCGAGCCGTAACTAACGCAGTTAAGGGATTCATTTAAAATCTTTCAAGTAAAGTATTGTTTTTTGTGGGTTAGGAGGGGTCAGTCGGTGCGCCACCCCACAAGGTGTCTTTGGGTCCCCCAAAAACCCTTGTTTTCATTGATTAATTTTATATCCCCAAAACTAAATTTAATAAATTTTTCCTATGGGAAAAATTATTGGAAGAAGGGTAAATTTTAATTAGTTAAGGGTTCCTTTTTTAAAATTTCAAAATCAAATAAATATTAGAATGGTTTTTTAAGGTATGAAAAACCTGGGTTTCCACTGGTATATTACACAGTATTGTTAAATTAATTATGAAATACATTATGCAGTACTGATACTTTTATAAGTGTATTATATCAGGTAAATTGTATTCTATTTTTATTATGTCAGAATGTCTTTTTTGTTTTTTCATAAATTAGTAATTTTTTTAAAAAATAATCTTTTGTTTTCGATTTTTCACTATGCTCACGCCCCCTTGTAGGAGATAAAAAAAAAAAAAAAAAAAAAAAAAAAAAAAAAACACACCCCAAAACCCCAACCAAAACCCAAAACCCTTGTTCTAGATAAAAACAAAAATAATAAGAAGAAATAAAGGATAGGTATCCTAAGTTATAAGCATGTATATATATATATAATTCTCCGCAGATGTTTACAACAGAAAATAAACACATTGAAAATAAAGAAATGAATTAACTTCATTCAAGCTTGTACACCTCGAGATCTTCCCCAAACCTCAATGGGTCCATAGACCCTTGGTTAAACTTTACCAGAGTAATATGCAAATGTTTCTTTTAAAATCACTTATGTTGAGGATAGTTATCGGTGTTTAAAAATAGCTCCTATACTCGTTTCTTATACGTTCCCCAATTGAGGTGGGTGAAGAAGAAAGCTTTTCTTAAAATCACTTTAGTCGCTGTGGTTACGTAGGAGGCAGAGATGTTAATCCTGGATAATAAAATTTTATTTTTCATGGTGACCGTACAGTTGAAAACAAAACTGTTCAACATTTAGTGCGTGAAGTTTGTAAAGAACTGGTTCAATTATATCAGGGGCCAAATGTGGCCTGCAACGAGCATTTTGTGCGGCTTGGTCAATATATTGGCTCACAATAATATACAGGGGGAGCACAAAAGTTGGACCCGATTTTAAAAAATCATATTATCGAAACTACTGCCCATATGTTACAATAAGTGATACATGAATGTAAACAAGTTGCTGCACATTCAAGGTCGCTATGTTTAAAAATTCAAACATGGTGACAATGACAAAGAGTTTATTCTAATAAGAGTTGTCGCTTGGAAACTTGAAATGTCCCAGAAAAAAATATGGAAAATTTTACAAAGGTAATTGAATTTCAAGCCGTATTACATTGAAAATTAATGCTACAAATAGCAGAGGACCACAAGTAAGCATTGGTGCAGCATTACAAACCATTGATATAGTGAGGATACAAAATGTATAGAACGACCTGGACATATGCTGTGTAACAAAAAGCTCATGTACCGAATATTTGTAACTAAAAAAAAACTTGCAATATTTCTATTTACATTCATGTATCACTTATTATAATATATTCAGTAGTTTCGATAGTATGATTTTTGAAGTAAAACTTCCTTACGTACGCTTGAATTGGGAAGTAAGCTGGTGAATGCGTGACGAGAGCGTTACGAAAAGTGTGATCGGGCGAGGCGAACGGAAGTTGGGTGGGAGATAGAAGTTAGTGAAGATAGAAATTTCAATCAGTAATTCGGTTGAGAGTTTGCTAGCGTTACGCGAACGGTGACTTCTTGATTATTTCGTAATTTTATTTCATTCTTGAACAATTTTATAAATTAATATTTTGTTCAATACATTAAATATTCTACGTTTAAAGTGAATAAAATTGTAAATTCATTTTAAGTTCATATTTTTGTGAATTAAATAACTTCTAACATGGACATTTTATTACGATATATTCGTGAAATCGGTATTGGTCAATCATCAATTGGTGATATATGTGCTCCTCACTGTGTTTTGGACGATGGAACAAACCTCATAATGGTAGTTATTTACATTTCGCTCAATAACATAGTTAATAATATTATAAAGTTTTTATATAAAAGACTTATGATTTACGGTCGAGTAGGCTCTGAAGAATTCGGAAACATCATAGTTGCCACTAATTTTAGCAGGAGATTTCAATGTTAACTTCGCGTCCGAAGATGAACAACTCGGTAAACTTTCACAAAATAAATTAGAACTACAAATGAATTAAGTGAATAATAACCGAAATGAGCCTACAACAAGACATGGAACAGCAATCGATGCAGTTTTCTCTAGATATCTTTCTAATTTTCATTCGAAAACTTATGTATCTTATTTCTCATACCATAAGCCTATTGCCTCAGTCTTACAATCAACCACAGTAATTACTGATGTATCCGATAATGGAAATAATGAAAATAATGAATAAAAATAAAAATTGTATTCAAAAATATTAATTTATCGATGAAAACCCATAATAAATTTAAATATTTGTAGAAAATTAATATATGTATATGAATATGCATGTATATATTATATATACATATATAAACAAATATATATATACGAGTATACATTTCATATAGATGGAGCTAAAGAAGCTTTACTTCAGTCGTGTGGTTTAAAGCACACTCGTTGTTTTTTTAATTTTTTTTCAAACATTAATAAATCCCCTGTGCACCACAAAGTATCACACGGAGATACAGAAGTAAGTATGATGAACTTTAAATGTTTACAATGAATGTAAAACTTCTGGTGGAAAAAAATCTGGAGGCAATTTTATATTAATGCGCTTGAGAGCCGGTCTTAGGATCTTTCTTTATTTGAAGAACTTGGAACACAGTAAGGACTCCATGTTCTACGCTTTCATCGCCACCACAATACTACAATCGCAGGTAAATGATTTAACCAAATTAAATTTGTTCAAATAACTTTTAAAGTTACCGTGACCAGTACAAAATTGGGTTATTTTGTAATTAGTTAAAAAAAATGATGGCATGTGAATCTCTTGTTAATGGATGGAAATTTTGTTTTGCTTTGTTAAGCTCCCTTTATTTGAAATGAAATATTCTTGGTTACAAGACCCCCCACCATTCATTCTCTCGTAATATTCTTGTTAAAAAGAGTTAGGAATATAACCAATGTCAATTCCGTGCTTGGTGGCAATCTTTGCAAGTTAATCGAGCCTCTTATTTTCAAAAACACCCGTAAGTCAGCGAACAAATGCAAAAGCTATCGAGATGTTTTTATCTTTCAGACTTTTAAGTTGCTTTTGGATCTCGACGATTACGTTGTTAAGGTATCCGACTACTTTCGGAACCGTGATTTTGAAAAAACACATAAATGGATAATTTTCATGATATTTAGTGTCACTTAGATTAGAATACATGTATAAAACTGTTTTAAGGACATTTTGACAAAAAAAATTTATTTAACTACAATATTTTGGTAAAAATTAACTTAGAATAATCTTTTTTCAAAATGTTCTTCTTTTTGTAAAAAATGCTTCTATTATTATAATATTTTGCCTATATATAGCTCAGATCTCTTTACAGAGGCTCAACTATGATTTTTGAAAAATTCACATTATTTTCAGAGTTACAACAAATTGAAACAATTATCGGCGTTTTTTTCTTAAAGTTGCTCTCCTGTGTTGTCGTAAAATATGGATAAACCCACTTCTAAGTTATATATTTCAAAAATTCTAGTTGAGCCTCTGTAGAGAAGTCGGAGCTATATACAGGCAAAATATTATTATAATAGAAGCACTTTTCACAAAAGGAGAACATTTTGAAAAAAAAAATTATTCTAGGTTAATTTTTTGCCAAAATATTCTATTTAAATAATTTTTTTTGTCAACATGCCCTTAAAACAATTGTATACATGTATTCTAATCTAAGTGACACTAAATATGAAAATTATCCATTTATGCGCTTTTTTAAAATCACGGTTCCGAACGTGGTCGGATACCTTAAACGAAGAAATACACTTCAGAGAATCCAAGGATGAAAGAGAATCGGTACGACTCTATTTTGAGCAGTGATCCATTTTATGGCTAAGTTTAAACATAAAAGTTCACCTACAAAAACTTTGTCATCACGAATTCTAAATGTAAAATGCTTGGATTCAATACCATTTTTGAAGACAACAAATGCGAAATCAACTCTTACATCAATTTTACTGCTATCTGTATAGAAAATAATAAGGAAATTATCCTTTGTTTTGTCGCTAAATTGAATAATATTGATATTGTTCCTCTCTGAGGGATGAGGGAGAAAAAATACTTATGAATATTAGAATGAAAATAAGTTCAAAATAATAACAGCCAACTTGAATACTTAATTTTGTGAACAAAGCAGCAATAATTAGTCTTTTCCGTCAAAAATTATGTTATTAATTTAATTAATCATGCTCTATTGTTAAGCAAAAGTATTTTCTCACTCAAGAGACCTGTTTAGAAGCTTTAATCCTTTAGTAAGTGTAGTTAGCTTTCCTGAGTAATAAATTTCTCATTTTAATTTAATATTAGGCTTAATTTGATCTTTAAAGAAGGTGGAAATAAATTTTTTTTTTATTTTGTCTCTACACCATTGACGATTGTTTGAACCTAATAACATTAACAAAATATTATCACACAATGACAAACATTTTTTTGATAATATTGTTACGTAGATCCGGGTTCGAGGATTTAATGCAAAACAGTCACAATGAAAACAGTTCTTTAAGAGCGATGCGAATTTATTATCGGAAATCCAATTCTCGAAGTACAGGATTCCTCAACAATATTCACAGAGTAAATCTCGAAAGGTCTTCACACCTTCAACAGCAATCAAACACAATTATCAGCGTTTAAAATACAAGTATGTAAAGGATTATTCACACACACGCACAAGCACAGCTGAGCTAATCAGTTATCAAAACAATGCTCACTAATCACTGGTTGAATAAAGACTGACTCGTTGCTGCTAGTACCGCTCTATTTATAGACCCGGCGGAAACTTCCAGAAAAGTCCGCACGTGTCATAGAGCGTGAAATTAGTGGAAAAATCCACTAACTTCTAGAAGAATCCAGAGGGTCCCAAACTCGCCAACATGGTCGCCAATGACGCCAACATGGTCGTCAAAAATGATGCCAACTTGGTTCTATCGCCAAGATTTCACCAAGTTCTCATTGAATCGCCTCTATAGCGTAAGGGACGGCGTTTTCTTGTGAATATTATAATTTTAACATAAAATAAATATAACATAGATTAATATATATGCATTACACATCCAAATAAAATTTATTTACACTATTCACACAAAATTAGTAACAATATTGAGCAATCCCTTATAGTTGAAAGTATTTGTAGTCAAAATCTAATCGCCAGCCTGCCATCAACATATTACTTAAATTTTTGAAATATATATATTTTATTAGATTCACATATACACATAAAACATTGGTTTTAAGAAAATTAATTTTATTTTAAACCTTCTATTAGACCGAAAGCGATATAACTCGTATACTAAATAAGAAATACGTTTTGATGTAACACAAAATTATAAATTTTCCCACTACATTTCACGAGAACATGTGACCATGGTAACCGAATGGTCATGGTCACGAATTCAAGGTCGGCATTGTCAATTCACGGGTTCGCTGAATAAAGCCCAGAAGGTCTTCATACCATCTACAGCGCCCAGACACAACTATCAGTACCTAAAAATACAAATTCGTAATAATTAAGATTATTCGCAAGCACTCACACTCGATAGCAGCAACTAATCGCTAGTTAGCTTTTCGACGGTCAAAACAATAGTGAGTTTTAGTGAGCTACTCCTATTTATAGGCTGCAAGGATCTTTCTCGAAAGATCCGCTTTCGCCATAGATCACGATATCAATAGATTTCTCCAGTAATTTCTAGAAACAACCATATAGTCTCCAACTGAACAAAAATATTCGCCAACATGGTCGTCAGAAATGATGCCAACTTGACTCTCGCCAATATTTCGCAAAGTTTCCACTGAGTCGCCAATATAATATTGGAACGGCGTTGATTGCGAATATTATAGTTTGAGCATAAAATAAATACAGCAGAAAGTACTATTAACGTATTACACATCCCCAAATATAAAATATTTACACTATTTTAAAGATTCATTACACAAAATTCGTAACAATATATATATATATATATATATATATATATATATACATAGTTTGATGTTATTTTTAAAAAAAATAAATTGATCCTACAATTTGAATATGAGACTTACTGAAGATAAATGCATACTTCAAGATTTATTCTAGAGTTTCACTTATTTTTATCATTTCTTTTCTTATGATAAATCGAGTTATAATTCCTTAATTTACGATAATTTTTTTTTTAAAGTCTGTCTTTATTTAACCGTTGAAGATTAAGACCAAAACTCAGAAAAAAAATTTCACGTTGCATAAATTTCTCTAGCATGATTATTATATTCTGATTTAACTATTCTGTCTAAGACAGACGGAAGAAGAAAGGGAAGAAAATAAGATAAGAGACATATTAAACTATACTTCTCACTTTTATATGAATCACCCCATTTTGGGGGTTGTAAAATGTATTATAAATTTCGTCCCGCATATTGTAATGCCAAAAGAGTGTTTCATTTACACATTTAAGAAAAATAAACTTGCGTAATTGGAAAGCTTTTTTAAAGTCTTGAAGACTTAATATACAGTATAAAATATGACTGATACATATAAAAATAGGGACGTTTTCCGTTTAAAAATGTGTTTCAAATTCCATTCAAGAATTTTAATATTATGTAAATACAGCCTTAAAACGGCAGATATGGTATACAATAAAAGTATAGAGATTAATTAAAACTAAAAGATTAGATATGCTTAAATTTTTTGAATATATACATATATAATTTTGATTTAAATTAATTGTTATTTACCCCAAATCACAGAAAATGTTGATTATTCACGCGTATATTAAATTTGAGCAGTGATGCACACATGAGGAGGTGGGAGTTCAAGGGTACTTTCCAAGTGGGGAGGGTCAGGGTCGAAAGTCCACCATTCTCGTATCATAATTCAATACGCCAACCAACATACTCTTTTGATTTTGTCGATTTTTGGAAAAAAACAACAGTGAATAAAGAATTAACATTAATTATTTATTCACTTATTGAATAAATAATTAACATTAATTAATAAAATTAATTATTAACAAATACTTAATTGAATTTTACGTACTATATACATTGGATTACAATCAATTAGAAAAAAAAACAAGGGCTTTGGGGGGGATTTCGGACCCCCCTCTTCCTTGTGTGAGCCCCTACATTTGAGATATTAAATATTTTAGAATTTCTTGTTGATACAACCTTTAAACCAAGTTTATAAAAAATTTAAAACTTGGTTATTGGAAAAAGTAATGTTATATCATTTGATATCATCAGTAATAGAAATATATATATATATATTATATATATATAATAAATATATATATATATATATAAATTAAAACAAAAATAATTTTTTTTAAAAAAAAGTAGAGAGTTATGTTATATATATATATATATTATATTTACGAGAGTAAAAAAAAATTAAGTGATGCATATGTAAGTATTTGAAGGAATGCAATAATATTAAAAATAAACTGACTTCGAGCATTTTACTTAAATTGAATATTCAGCGTGCCCTATAAAAAAGCGCCCAAACTTTTCACAGCCAGATTTCTAGTTGTGAGTACATAAAAAATGCTCAAAGAACTGTAACTGTACGATGCATAGTTTACGTGAAAAATGCGGTAAATGACGAGGAATGAATGATGGCTCATGAAGGGGCTAAGGTGTATTTTTGTTCATGATTCACTAGATATGAGATACTTCGGTCACTGAATTGGATGAGGGGGTTTGGTTCTATGGCCACCTAGATCACTAGATCTTACACCGTTGGAATTTTTGCCAATTAGGGATTCTCAAGGAATTGGATTTCCGAGACTTAGTGACCACAAAAACAGACTTTGTTGCTCGTCTGTATGCTAATTGCACTTCGGTGGAAACCGCGCTTTTGCGATGTGTGCAGGCATCCATTTCACGGCTCGCTCAAGACTGCCTCAAGATGCACGGCGGACATTTTGAATGCCTGTCTTTTTTAATGTTTGCAAATATTGCTGTTGATCTGTTCTGTATGGTTTTCCCTTTAACCCCTTGCACCAGCAGTGACGTCATGCTTTGTTTCTTCTATTTTTCTCTGTAAGAATGAATCGTACAGACATAGTTCTTTTGGCATTTTTTTACGTACTCACGATGAATTTCTCTTAATAGAGTTTACGTGCTATTCATATGCCACCCTTTTTATAAAAGTATAAGGGTTTCCCGAATGAAAAGTAGACGTTCAATGAAAAGAATGATTCAATCGGAAATCAAAAGAAATCGCTCGGGGGGTTGTAACACAGGACCCATGGTTTCGGCAGCAAGTCTATGTCTTCACTCTAGAAAGATAGTGGTTGATTCTTGAGGAAGTCCTGCCTAGCTTCCTTCACTTCATCGTCTAAATAGAAAGGTAATACTATTTTAAATGACCTAAAGTCCTAGAAGTCACAGAGGGACAAACACGGACTGTACGGTGGGTGTTCTAACATTTTTCCAATGGATTTTTTAAAATTTACCTTGGTTTCACGGGAGACGTGTGGCGGACATTGTCGTGAAGATCCGATACCGTTTGCTGCCATTCTGAAAAACTTTTATTATATCAGTTGTTTTAAGACGTTCGACTTAAACAGTGAACTCCATAGACTGCCACTGTTCGTCGGTAGATGTCCGTATTAAACTCCCCTCCTGCAATCAGAAACCGTACTATAACACGTTGTTCTGATATAGATGCATCCTTGTATAGTGCGACTTTACTTTCGATTCACTCCCTCTACTACTAACAGGTTTCAGTGTTAAAAATCGTATGCGGTGTACACTGCAGTGTTCTTCGTGTCCCTGTACGGTGGCTCTGATGTAGCTGCACTCCTTCTGAAGCAATCGCATATGTTCACTTTTCATTTTATACCTGGTGTCTTAAAAGTCACGCATTGGTAATCCTTGTTGCTTATTGATTAAGATTTCTGTCACAAGATGGCAACAGGGTCCTCATCACAAGAAGTTTTGAATGTAGCAGACATCAGTTCCAAAATATATGTCATTTACAGTCAGCTGAGCCCAACGGCAGGTGTATGAATTTTTTTCCAAGAGCAAAGAATAGCCATTGTGGAATTTTATTTCGCTACAAAATCTCATTGCCTGTGATAAATGCATTTCGGCAGAAATATCCAGGTGAAGCAGCACCAAATGCATCAACGATAACCCGTTCAGTGCAACTGTTCCGTGACACAGGATCGGTTGCAGACAGGAAGCGATCGGGTAAAGCATCCATAGTGAAAACAAAAGTGGCAGATGTGGAGATCGCTTTACAAAAGAGTCCAATGAAAAGACCGTCCGTCTACATAAACATCATTACGGAGTTCATGTCCTTGCTGAACAGTATCGTGGTTGCAGCAAGACAGCTCAACATGTCACACATCATGGAACAGTATGGAAGTTTTAATTGAATTTTTCAATGATCGTGTCATTTCCAAAGGATTTTGGCCACCAAGTTCCCAGGACTTGTCAATTCTGGATTTTTTCCTCTGAGGACATCTGAAAATTGTCACCTTCAGGAATAATCCCCCAACGCTTCAACGTAACATTCTTCATGCAATATCGGACATTAAATCTCACATTCTTCGTAAAGTGTCAATTAATCTGGTAAAAAGAGTTCGACTGTGTGTCCTGGAAAACGGACAGCATTTTGAGCATTTATTGTGATTTCGCCATGTCTGACACCTGACAATGAAGATGAACCGTTCAAGCTTTGTTTGTCCTTTATTCTGCTTGTTAACATAATCCATCTGTCTTTAAAACTCAATCACAAAGGTTGATGTGCGTGACTTTGTGAAACACCCTGTATTACCATTACAAGAGCACTTCACCTTTTTTAGCGCTAAAATTAAACGGAATAATTTGACATTAAAAATAATCTATATGTTAAATTATAAAAAATAGGAATATAATATTTCATGGCAATTTATAATCATATTTCAAATCCTATATATATAAATAATTTAATAAAAACTATAAAATTTCAAAGCAATGAATAAATATATATAGTCAAGTCTATATGTAAAAAATTAAAATCAGGCAATTTTATATCATTGAACTACGTAATCTTATTCCTACTACAGGGCAAATAAACAATTTGTTTGATATTTATTTTTAGCATTTTCTATATATAACACTATTTAAAAATTAAAATAACAGTAACGACAAAAAATGTGGAAAATAATTACCCATTTAAAACTAAAATTATACTTGTTTATATTCAGGGGTAAATTTTCATTGATAATTTTAATATGACTTCTACATTGCCTTCAGAAGTATTTTTAAAGACAAAAATGTTATATTTTATTTTATACTATTTTAGAATAATTTTCTCCCTTTTTTCTATAAAAATAAATGTGTAGCAACGAATGAGAGAAATTGTATAAATTTAGCAAAATTTTTTCAATTGTTATTATTTTTAAAATTAGAACTAGTTTATATATAGAAATAGTTTTAGTATTATATTACTATTTTACTTTATACTAATGATATTCGCTATTATTTTTAAAACATATTTATTACGTAGAGAAATTTTTTTATTCACTGCAACTACATTAATAAAAAGGCATTGCTTATTATATCGTAGTCTTTCAAAAAAAGAAATAATTTCTGCTGTTGCCAGATTTTAGAAGCATGTTCACTTACCTATTATAAGGATCGTTTTCACATTGTTTATAAAGCGATTTTTGTTTTGAATAAAATAAATTACAAATAAATATACCACGATTCAACCTCTACATTTTTTTTTATTTTGAAAGAAAAAAGAGAACAAAGAAAAAATTACAAAAATAATGAAATTGCCTGTTCTACAAACGATCCATTATTTATATTCTTCCTTTTTATTTTTACTTAATACAAAACCAAATGAATAATTTTCTTCCTTCCGAATTCGATAACAAATTATTCGAATAATTTAATACATATTCATTTCAAGTTCTTTTAAACTACAAACGCTAACAAAAAAGAACGCAAAAGAAAAGAAAGTGAAATGTTTGTATAAAATCATTTTTATCACATTTTAAGAAGATCATTTGTTTTGCAGAATCTGTCGTTTACAACTAGTTGAGTGGAATTTTATAACATGAGTTTTCGTCGTAGTTATCTTCATTAAAAGAAGACGAAAACTGAAAATCAATACCTCGTTTCAGGTGATGGTTTTCTAAGTATCTACATTTATTTTTATTTAGTTCTTTATGATTTTTTTCTCTTTTCTCATCAGAAGATCAAAGGATTTTTATGTTCTTCGAAAGTGAGGTTATATCGTTGTAAGATATAATTATTTAATTTAACAATTAATTGAATAGTTGTGGCAACAATGTGTGGATAAAAATCGTTTGGGTTTTGTACGAGCGACTGAAATCTTTTTTTTTTTTTATTATTGGCTGGTTTTGTTTCTTTTTATATATGTGTAGAAAACTTATACTGTAATTTTTATTTAATATCGGAATGAAATTATGTTTTTAAAAGAAATACGATATAAACAGAGTATTTTGTTTTTCTAGAATGCATTTATTCGTTCCGGTGAAGAATAATAATAATTTATTTTTGTGTTCCCTTATTTTTTTTAAAGGAATAATGATAGATTTATTTTTATTTGTGTTACTATTGAATGAAATGGTTTCTCATTTTTCACTGTTGCACTGGATCTAATTTCTAAAATAAAATTTCTGTACTATTTATATTACTTTTTTTTATTACTTTCCACTCGAAAATAATAATTTATAGTGGATAAATTTTTAGGGAAAAAAAATCTATTCCTGGAAGAGATTATTGAGCTTAAATAGAAAAATACACACCTGTTGAATTATGTATATTAATTAGATCTTACAAACTGGCAACGAATTTAATCTAATATTTAACAGGGGGGAGGGTACCCTCTGTTCTGCCCTCATTGTACAAACTATACAACTGCTCATATTCCTTACTCAAGCTGTAAAATTGTAATTTACATGTATTATGTAGTTCTATTTATCCCCTCACCCTCTTCAGCTAAATTCATTACTGAAGCTGCATCGATCAACACTTCATTGATTAAGTCCTCAGATTTTGATAAACCTGCAGCTCTTGCAGCTTCCTGGAAAGTTGAGTATTTAGTTCCGTTGATTATTAATCAGTCGTCAAATGAGACAACACCTTTCTTCTCACGTAACGATTCCAGTCCAGGCAACCGTTGCGATATTTTACCGCGAAACCTTGAAATAATGTAATACTGTATATATTGGCGACATTATATGAAACGAAGCACATAGTTACCAATTCAGTGCGTACGACACATGCAAAATAAAGGTTTCCAACTTGATGAGTTATCTTGAATGTTGGCATTGTTGTGATAGTACGTCATAAATTTATTACAGCGTCACGAAAAACTTTTTTGTACAGAGAGATTTAAGTTTTCTGCATTTTTACCAAAAACTTAGCTTTTATTATTGGTGACAGTCCGCCAGCAACAGCTTTTACATGTAGGGTAAAATATTCGCGCATATGCACAAAAATCATCTACATTTATGCCCCTAAGAAATACACCTCTCTTAGTTCATTTATTTGCACAAAATATTGTTTTCTGATACCTTTGAAAATATCATACTCTTTTGATATTCTTAACAAGTAATATATAAAAAAAAGTTGAAGTCCATTCCTACTTAGATCAACAAAGAAAAATTTAATTTTATTTACTTTTTATTAAATAGTTACAATTAATATAAATATGCACACACATGACAGAATCCCAGTATTAAGTAATAAAATAGAAAGCTATTTTCCATTTTCCTTTCTACATAGGGTGTTGGACTATTTTTTGTTTGTTTGTTACTATTTATTCATTAATTAAATTTAATTATTCTTATAAAATAGTATAGTGAAAAAGAAAACAAATTCTCAGAAATTAGGCCATCCCTGGTGGGATTCGAACCCACGACCTTCGGGTTACGAACGGTTGGGAACGATTTCCTTTTTATATATGCTGTTGGACTATTATTGTTGTTTGTTACTAGTTATTAATTTTTTAATTTAATTATTGAATTAATATTTGAAAAAACTGTTTTAACATCAAGTGTCATCCACTGCAAGTTTAAAAAAAATGTATTTGAACCTGAGTGGATGAATAAAAAAATAGTAGGAATTTAAAAAAATTAATATACCGTAAAATCTGATGTATAACGCGCAACTGTACTTTCAAGCTGCTTTTTTTAGTTTTTAGGTATGAAATTTTACATTTTCGAACATTTTTAGGTGTGAACGCGTCCCCCTTTTCAATTCATACCATTAGCTCACACTCTCAATATATTTATTTATTTATTTATCTTGGTGGAATTTTCAATCGTAAATAAAATACTTATTAAAGCGCTCCATTGAGCTGAATTTTTTAATACATGATTGTTTTGGATGACAATACAACAATTTAATTTTAATTAATAAAAATTAATTGATTAAAACTAATTATTTAAAGAATTACAAATACACTCATCCGCGTTGGCATCACTTTTGGCGACTTAGCGACCCTTTTGGCGTCTTGTGTCAAAACTTGTGAAAAGGTTTTTTTCTCACGTTTTAAAGCATTCAGTTGAACTGAAATTTTATGCACACGAATGTTTTGGTTGACAATACAATATTTTAATGATAATTAATAAAAATTAATTGCCACTTAATATTGTGATTCTGTTATATGTATTTACATATTTATATTATAATTGTAACTACTTAATAAAAAGTAGCTAAAATAAAATTTTTCTTTGTTGGTCTAAGTAAGAATTGACTAAATTTTTCTTTCTTTTTTTATATTACTTGTGTGTTTACAAAGAAACCTTAAATGTACATGTGTAATGCTCATATGTTTGAAGTCATTTATTCGAAGTATTATCCCTTGCTTTTGAAAAAATAGTGTACTTTTTTAGAAATACAAACCTTTAAGGTATCCGACTACGTTCGGAACCGTGATTTTAAAAAGGCGCATAAATGGATAATTTCCATGATATTTAATGTCACTTACATTAGAATAAATGTATAGAATTGTTTGAAGGACATTTTGACAAAAAAAAATAAATAAAATAAAAAACATTTAAATACAATATTTTGGCAAAAAATTAACTTAGAATAACCTTTTTTCAAAATTTTCTCCTTTTGTGAAAAAATGCTTCTATTATAATAATATTTTGCTTGTATATAACTCAGACCTCTGTACAGAGGCTCAACTATGATTTTTGTAAAAATTTACATTATTTTCAGAGTTACAACCATTTGAAATATATATAATTATCGGCGTTTTTTTCTTAAAATTGCTCTCCTTTGTTATCGTAAAATATGGATAAACCCACTTCTAAGTTATATGTTTCAAAAATTCTAGTTGAGCCTCTGTAGAGAGGTCTGAGCTATATACAGGCAAAATATTATTATAACAGATACATTTTTTCACAAAAGGAGAGTATTTTGATTATATTTTTTGTCAAAATATTGTTCTTAAATAATTTTTTATAGTAAACAATTTTATGTACATTTTCTAATCTAAGTGACACTAAATATAAATATTATCCATTTATACGCTTTTGCAAAGTCACGATTTCGAACGTAGTCGGATACCTTAAGTTCATTGGGCTTGTCATTTTTTTTAAATAAACAGTATTCTGATCTTTGTAGAAAAGTCTAGTTTTTATTATACTTATTTTTCTTTTTTACATTTTTGAAGCTGTCATTTTTATACCCGGCGTATAACACGCACCCGTAAATTTATATCTTATTTTTTGCTTCAAAAATGTGCGTTATAGGCTAGATTTTACGGTATTTAAATTAAATTAGTAAGAAATTATATCTAATATACGAGTATTTAATTAAAATCGGATGAAAAAATAATTGTTTCACATAAAATAACTGCTACTATCTCACAAATAACTGTATATAAAATGTTTACAAAAGATAGAATGTATATGTTTTTCTAAGAAATAACAAGTAGCAAGTTGTATCTTTTCCAATTTCTCTTAAAGTAAATGCGATTTGTTCTTAACTGTTCCGTAATCTGTTTTATAAGTGAGTTTTTGCAATCTGCGCTTGACAGGTTGCGATGAAATATTCGATATGTTTCATTTATTTATTTATTTTTTGATACATATCTTTTTTTTTTTACTTAAGGGAAACGTAGTATATATGTTTATGGTTTAATCTTGTCAACGATTCTTTTTTTGATGTCAGTCGTAATGCCAAATCAATTTTTTAAATCTCATACCCCTTAAGGATCTGTTATCTTAAAGAAAACACGATTTCTTGTGTGTTTACTTATAATCTTTGCTTGCTTTGAGACTCTTGAAATATTTTCAAATTTTAAAATCAATCTGTAGTTGTAGTCCCCCCTCCCACGGCCGTGGTAGTCGAGTGGTATAGGGATCGGACCGTGGCTTGCCTTGTCACGAGTTCGAGCCCAGTACCTCTAAAGACCCGCCTTGTAGGGCAGCGATGCACGTTAAATCTGTCGAGAGCTGAAACGTCCTCCCGTTGATGTGGTGTGGTAGTAAGGGGATGGGGTTGCCAGCTCAGGTGTCGTCCACGCCATGACCATGGTTCAAATTTAGGGCCGTCGCCAAAGGCCCTCGTGTAGCTAAACAGTGCGACGTTAATATTCAATCAATGAATCAATCCCCCCTCCTTCCTCCAAGTTTGTAACCTTGGTAGCCAAGTGTTCAAGATCAGCGGTCGCCAAACTTTTTGACCTCATGGACCCGTAAGTTCATAATTTAAATCCCACGCGGACACCTAATAGGATTTTGTGAATGTTCAATATATTTATAAAAAATAATTGTGATCTAAGATCGCAACCCTATGACCGGAACATCCGTCTCTCAGACGGGGATGATTTGCTTTGATGTCTGTAGATGACGCAATGCCGAGATTTTTGGGGTGGGCTGCCTTGACATCTTCAGTTGGACTCTACCCAGTGAGAGGATCACGTAGAAGTACTTGGCGATTTTTATTTAACTCACGATATGAGCGATTTTTCTTATCTATCACCGTCTATATCACACGGATGTTCCTATAGTTATTTCGTTTGGTATTATTATTTTTAATTACTTTTGCATGAATATAAATAATTTTTAATCAGTTTTTTATAAAAATACTAGTCACAATTCTAGTGATAAAGATATATTGTTGTGCTTGATTTAACCCCACACATTTTATTTGAGCCATACTCAATTTCATGAGCTATAAACATTTTTAAAACGTCCTTGGGGGTTTAAAAATTTAAAAAAAAAATTTCGATCCGTCTGTCA
>BMAV01008983.1:0-48106 GCA_019973955.1 Trichonephila inaurata madagascariensis
TAAAATTAATTTTTATTTACAGTTTTTCGTCTCCATTGTTGTAACAATGCAACTTTTAAAAAACAATGACAAAAGTTTCTTCAAAAATCGGTTTTCAGCAAAACAAAAGGGTGTGCGTTATTACAAAAAGGGCAAACAAATCTCTTTTTTTTTAATTCTTACTATTAGTTCACTACTCTCTATAAATATATATTGTTCAAATTTTCAATCATAAAATACTTTCTATTCATTTTTTTTTAAAAAGAAGGAATCGATTTAAAAATTTTTTTTATTACTTGTTAAAAGGGGGGATTAAATAAAATTTTTTAATTCCTTCCTCATTCTTTGTTAAAAAATGGATATTGCCCTAATTTGATTCATGAAATCAACTGTATACAATAGGTTTAAAATTGCAATATCGAAGTCAGGAAAACCCCCGGGTTTACACTGCATGCATTAAATGTCTTTGGAAGTGTTTCCTTGTACGGACTTGTTTGATACCAGGTTCACATAATAAAACCAGTTTCGGCATTTCCCTCTCTACTACATTCATTAAAACTATGGTGCCAGATGCACCAATAAATACGAAAAACGTCGGGTTTTACCGTTGCCCAAATTATACCCAAAGATTAAGATAAATAACAATATGCTAATTTCCCAAACAGGAAGGATACATTTTCCCCTGTCACCCTCCCCCCCTGTTCTATCACTAATGTAACCGTTCGGACGTGACTGAACACCATTAACAACCTCTACCCAAGTTGGTGGTGATGTGGGGAAAAATTTTATCTATCGGCCCCTTTTCCTCCTTTGACCTCCATTCATGATCTTGGGGGGTTCTCCCCATTGCTTCCCTTTTTTTCGCTGCGGACCGGTAAACGTTTGATAATTTTACCGGGGCCCCGCAAAAGGGTGGTTGATTGTTTATTTTTTTTAGATTTTTTTTGTTTTAAACAGTTTTAATTTAGTTACATTTAAATATGCCTTCAGAATAAAATATAGTTACACAAAAATGAATAAAAGTTATTTAACGTGGAAAGTTGCGCAAATCCGACAGAAATGTACTACTTTAAATAAAATGGCAATAGTTTAATGTTCTTTAGGCGGCCCGGCACCATTTGATCACTGCTCTAACCTATTGAGAAGGAGTCCTTCTCATTCATTTTGCTACGAATATCAATTCAAAATAAACATCTCTTATTGCTCGTTGCTGTTTCTCTCCACACACCGTTTCTTCTCTCTCGGGTTGCTTTTTTGGTAAAGTTGTAATTCAATTACACATATATAGTTTATTTTAGTAATGTGATAAATGAATCTACTGATGCCCAAAACAATTAAGAGAATGCAGAATTATATTAAACAACTTCAACGTTTCTTTGCAAACTGCAAAAGAAATACGAATAAAAAAACCAATAAACCCAATACTTACGTCTAGTTATTATAAATATATAAATACATGATTTGTATATTAACTATACTATGTATTAACTAGTAATCCGTATGAGATGTTTTTTCCGAGATAGGATATTTATATATAGTATATAGGTTATTTTTTTCTGGACAAAGAGAGAGTAGCGTCGTAATTCATTAAATTAAAGAAAAAACGATGAGAGAGATTTGCCGTTCCGCCGGAGCATATCTCGCCAAGTTGGCGATAGCACACAATATACACAAAAAGGAAATATAAAAAATAAATATTATTTCTCTTTCGTTTTTCATCCATTCTCGGTATATTATGAAGAAGAAATTTCTGATAAGAAAAGACAAAGACTTGAATTGAAAAATGTGGTGGTAAAAGGTTCCATCCGGAATATTCTGTTTGGCGTCGGTTGTATCATTTTGCCGACTTTATCGCCTGATAGCCGGCGAGAACGCAAGAGTACCGAAAAAACATTATCATGCAAATTCTGCTATTACATTTTTTAAAAAAAGCAGTGTATTAATTCTGTCTACCTATTTTCAGAACGTGCGCGATTTAAATGGAATCACGGTATTAATACAATCGTACTGTCTCAAATGTGGTTTTCTTACTTTTTCTAGAAAAACGCGAGTACTTTCATTAAATAATCAAAATATTCCATTAGAATTGTTTAATTATAGTTTAAAAAATATGTACACATGTAAAAATATGTACATTTTTAGACCATGAGTATATTGAAGAATATCTAGAATTTATAATTATGCAATCTACACTGCTGGCCACCGTAAATGCAACATAAGAAAGACAAGAGATAGCACAACAAAATTTATTTTGTAGATAACATGTTGTGACCAAGTATCAAATGATTAAATGTATAGACTTCTGTGAAGTGTGGTTCCTGCCAGAATCAGTAGCCAGAGTAGCCGCCATTATTGGAGATCACCGCTCCCACACGCCTCGGCATTGATTCAAAGAGACCTTGGATGTGTTCTTGGGATACAGCAGACCAAGCAGCTTCCACACGTTGCCAAAGTTTATCTGGTGTGCCAGCTGGGGGTGTAATCTGAGTCAATCATTAAGCAACCATGGATCACATGTTTTCTATCGGCGGAAGATCCGGACAGCGAGCCGGCCAGGGAAGCAATTCAATCTGGAGATTGACGAAGAACCTTTGGACAATGCGTGCCACGTGTGGTCACGCATTATCCTGTTAAAATATGGCTATGGCCAAGCCCTGAAGGTAAGAAATGACAACTGGCTCCAACACCTCGGATATGTAGCTCTGGCTGTTTAAAGTACCGGCAATGCGTACTAGAGGAGTGTGCGAGAGTGATATCCAATACCGCCCCACACCATAATACCTGGTGCAGGACCAATGTGGCGGTGCATAACGCAGCTGTTCAGCAACCTCTCTCCACGGTGTCTCCAGACTCGAATCCAACCATCGTGGTGTTGCAGATAGATGCGTGACTCGTCAGTAAAGACAACTTCATTCCATTCTGCCGCCCACATCCTTCTTTCATCGCACCATTGGTGGTGGAGACGTCTGTGGTTCTGCGTCATGGGTAGACCAAGCAATAGACGTCTTGCGGATAGACCACTCTGCTGTAAACGGCGTCGAATGGTACGCGCAGACACTGATAGATGCGTTACAGACTCAATGTGCTGTGCTATGGTTCGTGATGTGACTCAGCGATCCATCACTGCCATGCGCACAATTTTCCTGTCCTCACGTGAAGTGGTGCACTGAGGTGGATGCGATCGACCACGTCGGTCCGTCGTACCATCCTGCATCCAACGGTCACATATTCGCATTACAATTGTTTGATTTCGTCCAACACGACTACCAATTTCCATGAAAGATAATCCACAACGAGACATAACTGATCGTTTTTTGAAAAAAACCACAAGAAAAATACAATTGCCGAACTTGAAATCGTCGAAATCTCCAAGCCTTAAATAGCGCTTTGAGGTGGCGCCGCAGGCACGCGTGATGTGTGTCTACGCTGAAATTCTAATCATTTGCATATCTAACCTCCGCTAATACATGTTGTAAATTTCATGTTATTTGCATGCTTCCTTCATGGTGTTGCATTTACGGTGGCCAGCAGTGTACATACATAAAAATAGATGTTTCAATACGTGAAATCGCATCGCTCCAACACCGTTTAATCCATCACTATCAAAACTGGCATGTATTTACATTTTTTACAGAGAAGTATTTTGTGCTATTCTCTTTATTGCAGCTCCCCACCAGGTGGCGCTACAGCATATCAACTTTTGTGCCGTTCCATCAATCGCCAAGTTGCCAACGTGGTCACCAAAAATGAGACCAACTTGGCTCTATCACCAACATTTCGCTATGTTTCTATTAAATCGCCAGTAAGGAACGGCGTTACTTGCGAATATTACAATTTTAACATAAAATTAATACAACAGAAAGTAATATTAACGTATTTCACATATATATACAAATATAAAATATTTTAAGCGTTCATTACACAAAATTTGTAGCAATGTGTTACTTTTGCTGAGCAGAGATCAGCTCAGAAAGATGATTTCAGAAATCGACTCAAAGGAGAGTTACGGGCTGTTATAAATTTATAAATAAAAAAACTTCCTTTTCATAAGCTATTAGACCTTCAGACTTAAAATTTAACAAATATGTTTTTTTTTTTTGGTTGTTGTTCAACTGAAATATGCAAGAAGCTTTTTTTTATTGTTGTTTAATTTGTAATGTACGTAACATTAACTCATTGAAAACTTCTTTATCCTTCAATCTGTATTGTTTAATTTTTCAATTCACCCGTGCGAAGAACGAGCATACTAGCTAGTATATTGTATTCATATCACGTTTTCCGAACCTTACCTTTACCCCAGAAATAACTCTTTTTCTTAAATTTTATATAATGTCTCTTAATACACATGAAACACTAATAATTTGAGATGCGAGTAAATTTTTGAATTATTAGTAATGAATTATCAATCATAAGTTAGAAAATGGTTCATAATTTTGATTTTTTAAAATTTTATCTAAAATTTCAAAAATTCCGTTTTATGGTATAGATTTCTTTTGGAAAAGATTACATGTAATACTCACACTTTAACATATATCAGTTGTGGAAAAATCCATTGAACTAATTTAAATCAGAATAATAATAACACAGAGCTTATTCATATCTCACATCTGAATATTATTTGCAAAACAATATGTTTCTTCCCTTTTCATCTCAGATAAATCTTATAAAATGATAAAATTTATTAGCACTCAAATTTAAATGAAATTAAACTCAAGAGATGGATATATAGAGAATATTAATATTGAATTATATCTATCAAAACATAGAAGTTTGTATCATTCATATCTACTTATCACTATTCACAAAATTCGAATATTCTCTTACATTATTCAATTCCTATTAGCTCACTGTCTCTATATATTTATTTATATATCTTGTGTTCAAATTTTCAATCTTTAATAAAATACTTTCTATTCATCCAATTAAGTTTAAATACATTTTTTAAAAACTTGTAGTGGATGACACTTGATGTTAACACAGTTTTTACAAATATTAATTCATTAATTAAATTAAATTTAATTAATTATCAGCTTTTGTGACGCCAACTTAGATTCGTCTCCATTGTTGTAACATTGTAACTGTTAAAACAATGACCAAAGTTGGCGTCGAAAACCGGATTTTCAGCCAAACTAGCCAAACCATTGTTACAACAATGCAGACAAATCATGCTCTTTTTTCAATTCTTACTATTAGTTCACTCTCTCCCTATATATATAAATATATATATCTTGTTCAAATTTTCAACCATTAATAAAATACTTTCTATTCATCCCTTCAAAGTAGGAATTGACTTAATTTTTTATGTTACTTGTTTTTACAAATTACAGTTACGGTAGTAATTAAAAAATTGTAAACGATTTCATTCAAAGTGTAGAATAGAGGGAGATTTATGTTATTGTAAATGTATGCATGTATTGTTTTCATCACAGCTTTTTCAAACTATCGTTTGACGATTTAATTTTAATTTTTCATAAAAATAACAACAATTGCTTTTCTGGTTAAAATGTAGAATAGGGGAGAGGACTTTGGATTTGGTGATTTTTACCTAGATCGTTTCCAGTCACTCAAAACACCTATCAATAAATTAAGTTGCTTGGCGACCGATTCCAGTCGCCAAAAAATTTACATCGCCAAGGCTCCCCCCTCCTATTCTATACTGTAACCAGAAAGGTAATTATTTTTATTTTATGCAAGATTAAAATTAAATAGGAATGCTTCTAAATCTATATTATACTAACAACTTTAAAAAATTTTATAAATAAGTTATTTTTTTTTTCAAATTTTAAGAGACTCCGTTAGATGATATATTAACACCTTAAAATAGTTTTTTGCAACTTTTTTCTCAACTCGAAAATTAAAGCCTTGCGAAATTTAAGGAAAGTCGTTTCCACAATGTTTCAGAGTAGTCTTCATTACAGCAAAACTTTTGATAGGTTTGTTCTCGGAATGCATGTCTCTTCCATGAGGGCTTTAAGAGAAAAGTTTTATTTAAAAGTTGTATAAAAAATTATATATCTTCGCTCTACATTAAGTTCTGTACCTACACAAGTGCCGACCTTATCATCTAACCATCCATTTTCCTACATGCTACTCTACTAAAACAGAAATTGGGTATAATGAATAAATATTAGGAGCTAATATATTGAAGCGATCTTTAAAAATGTTTTTCAACTTCATAATAAATTAACAAATTACTTATCTGATTAAATTATAACACATTCATTTCATAAACCATCTTTGAATATTAAAAGTTTTCCTGTTTTAAAATGGCATCACCCAAATAAGTCAATAACGAGACATCGCATCGCTTGGTCTTTCAATTTTAATTAAAACGTAAACAAATCATGGCTGACTCAAAATTCCTCTCCAAATTCCACACGTCGCGTTAAAATTTGAATGAAAACACATGTCCAAATTCTGTGCTCCCGGATAAAATGAACAATTTATCTGGAAACAAAAAGAGAAAGAATGATAGAGTTTTGCCGGCTGTCCACAACAGCCTGTCCTCTACGTCGAGTGATGAGAAAGCCATCTTGATGAAAGATAGGTGTATACTCGCCTCCAATGGATATAGTGTGGGTAGGAAAATAGACTCAGGCACTTTCGCCACCGTGCGGTATGCAGAGAAAACGACCAATAATGGGACTCTCCCGTTGGCTGTCAAAGTAAATATAAAATCTCCGAAAGATATCTATATTCGGGAATCATGTTTACGACATACATGGACGGTCATTGACATAATACTACGATATGCACAGCTATATCAAAAAGAAAGGCAGGGGTGACCCCTGAACATCTTCAATAATTCTCATTGCAGTAAGGAAAAAAATCATGCGTGTATTTAAGGTTCAATTGGAACTAAATATTGTGGTATTACGGGGTTAATTATTTAACTTAAAGAATACATTTAATCGACTTCTAAGAATATTTTTTATTAAAAATGCATTTTTTCGAGTGAATCATTCTTTTTTTTTTTAGAAAATTAAATTTATATTTCATAGCAGTTTTGCGGTATTTCAGAAAAGGAATTTTTTGTCGTCAAATGTGTGACTTAAACATTTGATGACATTATTTTTAATTCAAGAGTTTTCAAGTGTATATGTTTACACTAATCAATAAATAATTTTTCTGTTCCTGAATACATGAAGTCTGAAAATTATAATATATATTATTAAAAAATATTCATTATTAACTATATATATATATATATAATTATGCATTATATTTGTAATTATATATATATATAATTACAAAGTGTAGATATATATCATTTTTAATAGTGTTCATGTAATTGCATCCAATAGTGCTGTGAGAATATATTCGAAACTTAAAAACATCAATATTGGAAAAGATAACGTTTAGATTGATTGAATATTAACGTCGCACTGTTTAGCTACACGAGGGCTTTTGGCGACGGACCACGTAATTTTGAACCATGGTCAAGTGATGTGGACGACATCTGAGCTGGCACCCCCCTCTCCTAACTACCACACCACACCAACGGGAGGACGTTTCAGCTCTCGACAGATTTAACGTGCATCGCTGCCCTACACGACGGGTCTTTAGTGGTACTGGGCTCGAACTCGTGACAAGCAAGCCACGGTCTGATACCTATACCACTCGACTACCGCGACCAAAGATAACGTTTAGAGTCTGTCTAGTAGAATGTAATTCTGGATTATCGAAGTACTTATAAAGCAGTATTCTAAAATGAAAATTATTGTAGACAATATGTTTTATTTTTAAACAAACATATGTTGGTTTAAAAACTATCTTATGTCGGATTAAATAAAAATAATTATAATAATAAATACTGCAGTAGATTCGAAAGAAATTTAGGGAATGGACTATTCACATTATTCTCTACTGAATTTTGAAAAAAAAAATTTGTAATGATAAAATTATTTTAAGAAATCCGAAACTAAGTTAATTTATTAATACCATAAATTAGAGACTTTTGAGTCAACCATTAATATTAATACTAATTTTATCCTGCTGTTAATAAGAATTTCTAAAGGTATAAAAGTTGTGTAGTGGTGTAACGCCCACCCCGCATCCTGGGGTCCCAGGATTCTAGAGAGCCCAAAACCTACATTATTTCTTATGGTTTTACAGTCCTTTGTAAGACCTATCTTGGGTCCAAAACCTGACTTTGCATGGTGGGGGAAGGGAGCTAATATTCTCCGTTACGCCACTGTAGTGGTGTGTGCATTCTTTTTTCCCCTGACAATTGCGCCTAACATAACGAATAATAATTTTTTTAGACTTCAATTATATGTAAAATAGAGGAGGGGTGGGCAATTCTTTCAGCTTGCTGGAGGGCTACATTGTGGAAGCGCGGAGAGATGAAAATGATTGCATTCATTAGTTAACTTTGCATCTCACAAGAGGTATAAATCATAGCATAAAAATAAAGTAAAACAGTGAGAAAATTATACAATTTATTTATTGTGCTAATTTCATATAGCTGAAAGCACACTTAATTTTAGATTTAGTTTAAGATATATTCGACTAGGTCGGAAACATGATTTAAAAAAAAGCGCATAATTGGATAATTTTCTTGATATTTAGTTTCACTTGAATAGAATACATGTATAAAATTGTTTTAAGAATTATTACTACAAAAAATTATTTAAATGCAATATTTTGGAAAAAAAGGAACTTATATAGAATGACATATTTTCAAAACGTTCTCCTTTTCTAAAAATTGCTTCTATAAAATTATAATATTTTGCTTATATAAAGTAAAGACTTTTACCTCTAGAGCCTGAACTACAATTTTTGAAAAAAATTCACATTATTTTCAGAGTTACTACCAATTGAAATAATTATTGGCGTTTTTGTTTCTTAGAATGTCTACCTCCTGTTGCATTAAAATATGGATAAATTCACTTCTATGTTCTAGATTTCAAATATTTTAGTTCATGTTCTATACAGAGGTCTGAGCTATGTACAGGTAAAATATTCTTATTATAGATAGCATTTTACATAATAGGAGAATGTTTTGAAAATAGGTTATTCTATGTTCATTTTTTGTCAAAATATTGTATTTAAATAATTTTTTGTTATAATAATATTCTTAGAACAATTTTATACACGTATTTTAATCTATGTGATACTAAATATCATTTATTTATACGATTTTGCAAAATCATGGTTCCGAACGTAGTCGGATACCTTATCGAAACAAATGTACCTTACCACACTTTCATACTTTTTTTTATGAAATCAGGATTGAGGTTGCTTGTTGAAAAATTCTTTTATCACAGCCTTCGAGTTAATATCAGCCAACTTATATCTATATTTAGTCTTATTGATCATCGTGTAAGAAAAGTTTTGCTCACAAACATACGTTGACCAAAATATAGAGAGCATTTTCCATCTGTTTGGTTTTCTGACTGCCTTAGCGGGGCGCTATTTGCCCAACACTCTGGAATAGGGGGTAGTGATCACACGTGCGTCTCTAATTAGTTGGATAATCCCCCCCAAAAAAAAAAAGAATGAATGAAGGAATTGGCTTAAATCAGTTACGTCCAACAAATAGAAAAGGATTTCCTCCACTTTCTACTTAACCCTTTATCTAGCAACGGTACTTAGAAGTACCATTCACTTTAAAATTACATAGAATAACCATTTTTACGAATACTCTGACGATACTTAGCAGGAATATTCTTTGAAATCCACGCTTCCAAGATATATGGCAGCACGGGTTCTATGATGAGTATTTTAGCAGGGAAGGCGAATAGTTTTATAACAGAAATTGCGTTTTCAGGGCATTGCGAAGGTTGTCATTTTGGTTCCGAAAAATAGTCTGTCGAGAGCTGAAACGTCCTCCCGTTGGTGTGGTGTGGTAGTTAGGAGAGGGGGGGCCAGCTCAGGTGTCGTCCACGTCACTTGGCCATGGTTCAAAATTACGTGGTCCGTCGCCAAAAGCCCTCGTGTAGCTGAACAGTGCGACGTTAATATTCAATCAATCAATCCGAAAAAGTAGTTAATATCAAAAGATTAGTGTCTTATTTGTGTGTATGTGTTAATGAAGACCTTAGAAAACGATTTGATTCTTTATTTTAAGTGAACAGTGTATATAATTAATTTTACAGTGGAATATCTTTAATTCATTAATTAGCTCTAACGGATTAAATTTCCCAAAGTTGAGAATTTTGTTTATGTATATCCCTTAATTTTCAATGTAGTGATCCAAAAAATATTGCATGAAAAAACTGCAGTATATAAATCATAATGTGGTTGATAAAGAGTTAAAGTAATTTGTAAGAAATTGAGTGAAAAGAGCAAACACAATAAAGAGGATTTTCCTGCAAATAAAATGTCAGCTCAGGTGTCGTCCACGTCACTTGACCACGGTTCAAAATTACGTGGTCCTTCGCCAAAAGCCCTTGTGTAGTTGATCAATGTGACGTTAGTATTCATTCACTCACCCTGCAAATAAAAATTTAAAATTAAAAGTTATAATGAGACAAGAAAAAAAAATTGAAATACTTCCATATAGAATGTTCCACAAAATACCTTCAGGATCACTGAGATGCACGAAAGCTTATAAATTATAATACTAATTAAGAAGTACTTAAGAAATAATTTCCTTCAAATAGGTTCGAACTTCAAACCCGAGGAAATTTTATTGCTCTTGGCAAGTTTTATTAAGTTTTCCGTTTCACTTGGTTTTTCGCTTTTATCGGACATTAATTAGGAACAAGATAAGTAAGGGATTAAGAACTTAATGACAGAAAACTTTTAGGTATAATTATAGACCCGACACTCTTTTCTTAAACTGTATACCTCGTGTAAGACTTTGTTTCTTTAAATAACTCATGTTCTGTGTGATCAACCCATAATTAACAAATCACGAATGAAAATTATAGGTTTATGAGTCGATAGATGGCTAAGTACGTATATAAATAAATAAACCTTTTTCTAAAAACATTTGATTTGATAATCCAGTAACGTATAATTACATTTTCTTTATTACTTATGTACCAAAATTATGGGTTAAGAGCGAATAATGTTAGTGCATCAAAAATTCGCTCTGAGGTGAAAAATATTTGATTATATTTTCTTATGGTAAAAGACGGAAAAAATGAATCTTAAAAAATTGACTATGTATTTCATACAATAGTGTTTCAAATAGCAATTACATTCAACAGAATTTTTTTTAAACTTTTTAATTTTTATTCTTATGGAGCTTGAAACTTTGGGCCCTTTCTGAAAGAACAGATCTAGTTTTATGTTAAAAAATCGGCTAATTTTATCAAATATTACTTTTGAGAATATTTCTGTTACAATCAATTCTCCTCTATAGAACACAAAATTGTTTTCTTTGTTATTCAACAATTTCAATAGATTGTTAATTAAAGTCGCACTTCGAAGCTCTAAAAAGGCTACATGTGACTGACTTTGGATAATAGATCTACGATCAAGTGACGAGAACGACAACTAAGTTGTCACCATTCTCTAAATTTTCGCATCACGCAAGAGTTTTAAAATAAGTCATTACAAACCATTGTGGAACTTTCTCCATCACTATAAATATTTCATTCCATCCAATTAAAAAAGATGCATGGATCTTTTTAATGTGAATTCTACCAAATAACAAAACTACTTGCTTGCTTCAAAGTTTGTAGAGAAATTTTATTGACAAACTATATACTTTGAGTTGCAATTTATTTATCGATTACTCACAAACTCAATGGCGCAACAGCCCTTGAGGGCCAGGACCTACTGTGCATCATCCCGGTATACGTAAATATTGGGAGCTGGGGTGCATGAGCAGATGTCTCGATCAGGTGGTCAGTCTGAAGCGCGCCTCCCAGTGTTTAAGCCCCCAAGCAGGCAATGTACTAATTTATAGACCCACTGCAGTAGGGATGAAAGGATGAGTCGACTTTGCCTAGCTCGGGAATTGAACCCGGGCCTGTGGCGTGGAAGTGTGAAACGCTACCACTCGACCACCGGGCTCTCATTTATTGATTATAAATGTAAATTTCGAACCTACGCCAGCTGCTTTTGGCAATGAACGTCATAATTTAGTGAGTGAGTGAGTGAATATTAACGTCGCACTGTTCAGCTACACAAGGTCTTTGGGTGACGGACCATGTAATTTTGAACCATGGTCAAGTGACGTGGATGACACCTGAGCTGGCACCCCTCTCCTAACTACCACACCAACGGGAGGATGTTTGAGTTCTCGACAGATTTAAAGTGCATCGCTCCCCTACACGGCGGATCTTTAGTTGTACTGGGCTCAATCTTGTGACATGGCCAGCCACGATTCGATACCTTGACATTTCTGCTACCGCGGCCCCCTCGTAATTTAGAACCACAATCAAAGGACGAATATGATATTATACTTTTGGCTACAAATATCGGCAGATGCAAACTAATTTTTTTTTAAAGTGAATTAGATTGGCGTTTTTGAAGAGTAGTTTCTTCACATAATATAATAAAAATCTTTTTTATATAATTCCTTTAATTCTTAATTGTGTTTTACAGATCATTGACAAGTCGAAGGCGTCTCCTCTCTTCACGCAAAAGTTCCTGATGCGTGAGCTGGAGATCTGGCCGAGACTTCGCCACCGCCACATCGTGCAGGTGGAGCGCATGTTCCAAATCCAGGATCGCATCTACGTGTTCATGGAACTGGCTCCAGGGGGATCCGTCATCGAATACGTGCAGAGGTAGTTGCCATTTTAAAAATGAAAGCTAATTTTTTTGTCAATTTATCATTCATTTTGTGAATATTGTTCAAGAAATTATATCCTTTTTTCTAAAACTGAGAAATTTGGGTAGGATTTTCTATTCAAAATTATAAAGCGTATCCCAAAATCTCAAAAATATTCTCCCATATCCACGAATTATGCTTAAGAGTAAGACTAACAAGATATTTAAAAAAAATACCATGAACAGATTTTTCCTCGAAAACGTAATTTAACCCTTTGCCAGGCCGTGGTAAATATACTTACCATCAAATTCATCAATCTTATGCCTTTATAGGTCATCTTCGTCTGTCTTATTTACTGTTCATTGTACATATATTGTAGTATTTAATATTTTTGTATAACATTTCATAAATTGCTGTGTTTACTATGTACCGATCTCTGTTTTCATAAATTTCACGGGAAGTAATACGCAGATATTCTTAATTTCATCATCGAAGTATATAAAATATTTTCATATCACAATTCTTGTTGAAAGGTTGTACTATTTACAAAATATATTTTAGAATCTTCATGTGAGAGAGGTAAAAGAAAACAAAATGTATATAAATGTCATTCAGTAGCACATAATTGGGTGTGGTAAATATATTCCCTGTAACCAAAGGGTCTTCAAAATAAAAATAATTTTACCTAATAAGCTAAATTAATTCCTTTTCTTAAGGCTACACTGTACCCCTTTAAAAGAATCCCTTTTGAAACAGTAATGGTAAAAATGATTTACGTTTTACTTTCAGATTAAATTATTAAATTGATTCTCTCTCTCTCTAAAAGTAAAAAATGTCAGTTTGCTTCGCTATTGTATTACAATTTTTAAAAAAATTAAGAACTTTTGAAGTTTTTTAAACATTTATAAAATGCTCAATTTATAACAATTTTTAGCCATTTTAAGTTATTTAGATTTCTTAGATTATTTAAAATAAAATTTAGAATTGATTTGAAATTTGTTCCCTTTTTGATTTTCAATAATTATTTTCACAACTAAACTTGGAAAGAACACAAAAATTCTTAAAATATTAACTTTGAAAAATTTTTTTGAAGAAATAACTAGAGAACATCAGATTTATATCCACAACTTTTATAGAACATATGTTTGGGAGTATATACAAAAAATTTCAAGGCTCCATCTTGAACAGAAAAAAAGACTTAAGGATAAGAATACACTAACATCTTCAAAATAACATGACTTAGAAAATCACTTTTAAAGTTTGCTAAGTCTTAAAGGAAAATCTAATAATGTTTGTAAAGGTCTAATTTCTTATATTCTAACTTATGTGTTGTACATTAAAACACTACTTTTGTTAAATATGACTGGATATAGAAAATATTTTTTTAAATTCAAAAAATATTTTTGCATAATATTGTTAACATAAGCCCAGTGGCTGAGTGGTAGTGCATCGCGTTTCCAAGCCACAGGTCCGGGGTTCAAATCCTGGGCTGGAGGAGGTTAGTTCAGCCTTTCATCCATCTCTTCAGTGGTCAATAAATGAGAACCAAGCTTGCTTCACTGACCACTTTACCGAAACATCTGCATATGCACCCCCGCGTCTGAGGTCACGTAAACTGAGATAAGCACAGTAGGTCTTGGCCCTTATAAGCTGTTGCGCCACTGAATTCAGTTCAATATTGAAAGCATTTGTTA
Source organism: Trichonephila inaurata madagascariensis (assembly GCA_019973955.1). Classification (NCBI taxonomy): domain Eukaryota; kingdom Metazoa; phylum Arthropoda; class Arachnida; order Araneae; family Nephilidae; genus Trichonephila; species Trichonephila inaurata. The sequence continues at coordinate 14,347 of BMAV01008983.1, forward strand.
CGACGACAGATTATTTAGCTTAATCTTAACCCAATATTTTCACAAAAGTTTTGAAACACAAAACATTTATGTACAAATAGGACCGATTCAAGGGTGACGGCCACCCGCGTGCAGAGACCTAATGTGCCGCCAATCTAGGGAATTTTTCATATATTGACTAATACTTAACATTGGCATAATTAACTCATCTACCTGTATAAGAGCAAAAAGTAAAATATTAGTGAAAATGCAAATAGACATAAACATAACTTCTTTCTCCTATTTTGTTGTTTTTTTTTAATTTGCAAGGTTATTATTAAATAGAAAACTTTTAATTTCTACAAATGCATATTGAATTTAACCCTTTTCTCACTATGTAACAACTAGTGTATACGTGTTATGTATAGGCAGGGACATGTTAAGGGATGGGCCAACTGGGCCCGGGTCCAGCCCTCGGCCTCAGTGGGGACATCCTCTCGTTCTCAACTGAGCCTTAACATGATCATGATTCGAATAGTTTTAACAGCCAAATGCTATTTCCGGTATTAGTTATGTGATGACCGTCGTCCATGTATAGGCCTAGGTCTACCCTCATTACTCATTAAGTCAAAGAGCGGCAGTCAGTCGAGCTGATTTGTGCGATTGTAAGTTTTGGGTTACTGTTTTTACGAGTAATTGACAACGTATGCTATGTACTACGAGTATCTACTTGTAAATTTCACAGGTGGAGCTTACATTTCTGTAGGCTCTCAGGGCCTACTTTTACGTAGGGGGCCTAGTATTTACTTTTACATAGGGGTCCCAGGGCCTCGACAAGTCTTAAGACGTCCCTGTGTATAAGGCCAAATCCCATTATAACCTAATGTGGATATATGGCTTATTTTGGTGTTCAACCAGTGTAACCCCCACAGGAAACATAAGGTAGATTTCCTTTTATTGGGATTATATAAAATTACAAAAGCTAAGTTACACAATGTCTGAGTTACAAAAATTTGAAAAATAAGAAAATTAGAATTAAAATTGTAAATCTTTGTGACATTGTTCGAAATGTCCTTTGGAATAAAAAGCTTTTCCACATGCGTTACTTAACACTAAACCTACCATGGCGTGTCAAATGACCCATTTTTAAACGTTTTGTCAGAATTTCTTAGAAGATAACATTATTAAATCGCCATTTGCCCTCACGACTTCTATTAAAAAATACATCGAATGTATTTTTCAAGATTTACTCCTTCCTTGCTAATTATTTTACCGAGAAAGATATGTGATCTGCCCTAACTACCGTAACGAGTCATTTGACCCGTGCACAGATTGTATCTCTTGATTGGGACGTTTTTTCTATTGCGTGATATATTTTGCTCCATTGAGTTGTAGGCTGACGGATGATCAATCTGCTACAAGCGAGCGTTACAGTAAAAATTTCAAGTTATAGTGCTATTTACAAATCAGGAATTTTTATTTGATCATTTTACTAATAATTCTTATCCCAAAAATGTCGAAACATTCAAGATATTTGAAATCATTGGAAATTATAAATAACATAGATGAAGGATGTTCAGAATTCAGTGAGGAGAAACTATCTGAAAGTGAAGTGGATAGCATGGAACAATATAATGATTCATTTGACACTACAGACAAATGTGAGTCCTCAGGCAAAGAAAGCGAAGACGAGAATATTTTGAACAGGCGAAGAGGACAGAAAAGAAAAAGACTGTTCTCGAGTTCAGAAAGTGAAAGTGATGTAGAATACCGATCTACTGAAATTGCGGCTGATGGTACAATTTGGGAAGAAACAGAACAAGGCTCGACACCTGGGAGAACTCCTGCAAAAATAAATGTATTTATTGGTCTTCTATATGCACGTGGCGCATATCAAACAAACAATTTGAACATTTCATATCTACGGAATAGTAAATGGGGGCCCTCTTTTTTTTTCAAAAACCCTGAGCAGGTATTTTTGTGAAATTATGCGGTTTATCAGATTTGATAAAAATAAGTCAACGAAGCCAGCGTTTACAAAATGATAAATTTGATCTAATCTCGGAAGTATGGTACAAATTCATTGAGAATTGTTACAGGCTTGGGAAACATGTAACTATCGATGAACAGCTTTTCAAACCAAAGTGAGGTATAGGTTTGCACAATACATGCCGAACAAACCAGATAAGTTTGGTATCAAATTTTGGCTAGCATCTGATGTCAGCACTAAATACATCATAAACGGATTTCCATATTGGAAAAGGAAGAAAACAGAGGTGCTTCAACTCCGCTAAAAGAATTCGTTGTTCTAAAACTACTGGAACCGTTCACAGGATGCGGAAGAAGCATCACTACAGATAATTTCTTTACGAGCGCATCACTAGCTACTCTAAACTATTAGAAAAAAGAACCACTATTGTTGGAACGATCCGCCGAGACAGAAGAGAACTACCCAAATTATCCAAGCAAAAGAAAGATGTATGCCACGCTTCTCAACAAAACTATATTTACTTACCATTTATAAAAGTAAGCCAAACAAAAAAGTGTTTTTACTAAGCTCAAAACATAAATCTGTAAGCATTGAAACATGATTCAGCGTATACCTGAAACGATTAGATTTTACAATAATACTAAGTATGTTGTAGCCATGACGGATCAAATGGCCAGAAAATACTCGGTGAAATGGAAAAGATGCCATGTGCAGGTTTTCTTCAATATTCTTGACCTGACTGGAATCAACTCATGGGTTTTATATACAGAAACAACCGGGGGAAAAAATCTCTAGACAACAATTTTTATTTCAATTAGCTGGAGAACTTGTCGAAGATTTTCAACATGAGCAAAAGGAAGAAAAAGAAAATACACAGAAAACGTCAACAAATGTAAGTTCGGATTCTCGTGTACAAATGCGAAAAAGGTGCCAAATAGGTTTTTGCAAAGAAAACAAAACTACAAAAATCTGTTTCAAATGCAACACATATGTGTGTGGAAAATGTACCTTCGAAAACCCAATAATTTGCAAAACATGCGGTAAGCATAAATAAAGTTAGCATATTATTTATTTGTTTGCTAAATTTGAGATTGAATTGAAGAATATTTATAATTTTTTTCTTGAATAAAAATTATTTTTATGTTTTTTAAATTTAATATATAAACTATTTTGAATCCTCAATTGAAAACAATTGTTTTATTCATGTATCAAATCGGCCTAATGGATATATTTTTCGCTAGACTTAGTAATATATATTACATTTTAAAGACGCGAAATGTTCATTTGACCCACTTTGGTAGGAATAGGAATACATAAATTAACGCTAGGTTTAGTGTTAAGTGTAACGTCATTTTTGTTCCATTTCTTAATCTTTTACCTCACAAGTAAATTAAATCCGTTTTAGAGTCGTTGTCGTATTAATCGGTTTCCGACAAATATCCTGATTCAGTATCACTTTCGTTGAAATCCAACGAAAAAATGTGTGAAAGTAAACAATAAAAATAGTTATACAAACTTCAGAAAACGAAACGAAACACGAACCAACGTGTGCCTTAGTCAGCTTCAATAGGAAAAAGGAAATGAGTGTCTTAACGTCAAGATCAGTATCCGTAGAAATCTGGGATTGCACGTATGCTAGAAAGGGCAATCTGAAACGTAAAAGGTTAAACATTCCCATGCCTTGGGTAATATTAACCATATTAGATATTTTCGTAAGGCATCTTTCGCAAAAATCATTTTTGAGACGCCTTTGTAAAGCCTCGATCCACAAAGCGCTGCCAGTACCGCTGAGAAGCAAAAAAAAAAGAAAAAACCCTTCTCTTGTGGTACTTCCAGCTCTGACACGAATTTTGCTACCAAATGATAGATGTGTATAAAGAGTAGATATTAATAAACTTTGGACCAACACACTGTAAACTAACATTATATTTTTCTTAAACTATGCTACGTTATCGGGAAATCGGGACTTATTTTGATTTTACAATAACTGTTTAGAATTCAGTATATTTATTCGATTAACTATAAGTTTCATTTTCGTAAAATTTTGCTTGATCGATAGAACTATATGCGTCCGCCCCTTGTCTTGGCCACCCGCGTGCGGTGCACGCGCTGCACACCTGCTAGGATCCGCCCTGTGTACAAAATAATGATACTAACTTAAACTAAAATCGCTAGGTTTGCACATAAAATTAATTTTTTTTTAAACGACGGGACAGTTTAGGAAGTTTGAATTTGTGTTGTGCACGACTTTAAAATAATATAATATACAGAGTTACAATATGTTTACCATAACATAGTTTGGTACATCATGAAAACATTCAGTTCTTTCTGCAATATTTGTATTCAGAACATTTGTATTCTGAAGTCTCATTGCAGTATCTGCTGAAAGCTGGATTTTAGTTTATTATTTTCAATCGTATTTCCCCTCTTCCAAATATTATTTATCATAACAACCTAGGTACGTTTTGGCCATGTCATTTTCTCAACAAGAACAAATTAATGATATAAAGCTTCTAAGTTATATAAACTATTCTTTTAAAACAAAAATTGACCTTGAAATAAATTTTGTTTAAGTAACTATGAGAGAACTACAAAAAACTCAAATAATAAGCAAACAAAAATGATTTCAATTATAAAAATTGTAATTAGTAACCATTTCACACTGAAAAATTAGATTGTGTTAAAACATATTTTTAATTAATTCAATTTATAAAAGCAAAAAAGCTTTGAGAAAATGAAACCGAAACTAAAATTTAGTTTCAGAAAACTCCGAATATCTTTAAAACTAATCGGTTTTTAGATATGAAATTTTAGGGCAAGCTTACCAAATATATAGGCCACAGAAAATTGCAAAAAAAAATTTTCGATATTTTTGTTATTTTTAGGTATTGTTGTGCAATAAATCAACCTTGTCCCCAAAAATATTTTAATGTACTACAGCTAGAAAACATACCCGGTAAGGGGTTAAAGAGATAAATGGAAAATAAAGACATGAGGAGAAATGTAAGAAATATTTCTAAATCTATCGAAATCCTGTAGAACAAAAAGAATCTAATAACAGCATAAATAAAATATGTTATCAACCATTCTAAAGTATTATATAAGGTAAACAAAATATTTATTATATTTATTATTTATATATTTATTATCCAAACTTTTTGGGATTAGTGCCCCTATCTGATAAAAAATTATTCGTGCTATTCAACTTTTTCAACAAACGAAAAAAAATATGGAAAGGTGAAAACTGTTACTTAAAGCTTATTATGGATTTTTACGCAAACAGCGCATTTTTCAATGTAAGTCTAAGTAATGAAAATTTAAAAATAATATAATAAACAAGACAACAGTACAAACTTTTAGATTTTATAGTTAATTAAATTTTTACAGGTTCAATCAGTTAATTTAGGTATAAAAAGTAAAAATGAATAACTTGAAACATTTTCTTCATTCTAAATAATTATCAAACAGTCAATACTTAATGTGTGGTTTTTGAATTTGTAGTTTTTACCAAGTCATCTATTTTAGGATTAGCTCTTGAAGAAATTAGGCTATTTTAAGTGCAAATCAGCTAGTTTTAGAAATATTTTGATTTTTTTTTTCTGTTTATAATAGAAAATATTTATTCACAAACATATGTTGATACAAATTCTGAGAGGGTTTTTTTTTGTCTAAGACAACCCTATTTCAATAAAGGTTTAAAAAAATATTTATTATTATCTTTTCAAACTTTTTAATTTTTCAGCAAATCTTCGCGTTCCACTGTTACACACACACACAACAACTCCGCCTTGCCACACTGTGGCACGCGTGGAGCGGGTTGACCATCCCTGATATAATATATGACTAATATTTTCAAAAGAAAATATTAAGAAGAAGGCTTTGAAAAAATAAAACAGAATAACAATTATAAATTAAAGAAGCATATTTTCAAAAGCCAAAGGTAAATTTAATTTAGACTAAGATAAGTAAGGGGATGTATCCTTTTGAGAAGGATGGAAGAGAAGTTGTTGAGAAGCTACAGATTTTATTCTTCATACTAAGCCCTCATTAGAACCACATATTGGGCTACTAAAGAACGCAATTCATAGTGACACAGATGACACTTGAATTGGTATTTTATTCCACTCATTGCTACTCTTTTCTACTCCATAAAATAAATACAACCGAATGTATTAACTCTAAGAAAATATAGTAGGTTGTTCACACTTTATGGAAACGATTTTGTAATTCATTTTCTCGTTAGCATTTTGGGATAAAACTTTTGCATCTTCAGAATAATCGTCAGCTAAGGTTTTCTTTTGATTGGAATGTAAAATAAAAGATTTATTTTAAAAATGGCTAATAAAAATGATATATGGCTTAAAGGTTACGTAATTACGCTTTCCGCTTTCAAATTAAAAAGCGGTGTAAAAATCTCGCGGTTATTGCTTTTCAATCAAAGCTATTTATAATATATTAAATTTGAAAGGGAAAAGCAATCTAGCACAAAGTAAAAATGAAAACATGTCCTCTAAACTTTATCCTAAGACTATTCAAACGCAGGCAACTATTAAGAAAGTGAAAAGCCTGTTTCTAAAATGAAATCCACCAACTCAAAGATTCATTGCATCGAAACTAAGAATGTCTTCCGGAACTATAATTGAAATCTTTCATAAGGATTTAAAATCAAAATAGATGTTTAAAACTAAAGTTCTTTTCTTTTTTTAAAACATATTGCTGAAAGAAAAACAAATAGTAAAAAAATTACGTAAAGAAACACCTAGCTGCTGAAACATTGAAATGTGTGGTAATATTAAATGAGGTATGGGCTTATTTAAGTAACTAGTACAAGAAGATCAATTTTCTATTGTCAAGCTGACGGAAAGAACAAGAACGGACTTTGGAAAATTGTTCAAGAGGAATGTAATAAAATTTGCATGACAGTACTAGGAAAAGTTTACTTTCATGAAAAATTCGAGCTTGAACTATTGTCAAGAATCATGGCAATCATAAGAAACAAATTTACAAAAAAACCGGTATTTATTGATAAAAATTAACTATCTAAATCATTTGCATAAAGTGTGAACGACCTTCTGTATATACGCTTTCAAAACTATATGCATCTTTTCCTTGAAGAATTCTTCCTACTCTACTCTTCTCAATGAGTTCTACACATTTTCCTAGCAAACGCCCTTTTAAATCTTCATTGTATCTCATAGATCATGTTTAGGTACTAAACATGCATGAAAGTTTTGTTAAAAATGCTGCTCTTTTATCTGGACTGAGCACAAGTTATTCCAATTTAATTTGAAGACTTTCAAAAAAATTCATGATCTATTTAAAAAAGACCCTTAAACTTTTATTTTAGTATAGTGTGGAGGTGTTGAGATAATTTGTACTCTCACCATCCCAGTTTATTGAAATAAAGAGAAATGTTACTTCTAAGACAGTCTGTCATTTAGAAGATTATAAAAAGAGATTCACATTCTATGTCTAAAAACAGAAGCACGCTTAAGGGTAATGCATAAGAGCATAATATTTTATGAATCAAAAAAGGTAGATTACTTTAAAAAAATCTTTTGAATTTTTTTAAAGTATCTTTTTATATAAAATAACAGAGTCTAATTAACTAATCTTTTAATACTTATAATAGTGTATAAAAGACCGTGCATTATACCTAAAATAAATTACCTGTTAGTGTGTTCGAAAATACTTTTTGCGATAGCCATTAGATATCTATAACATTAATATTATATTCTTACATCACTATCTTGTACAGAACACCCTTTTTTTATTGTACTATTTTCACATATTTTGTGTTCAATCCATTTTTCTTGAATTTTAGTGTATTGCTCACACTGAATCAGCTCATTTTTCTTGAATAAAAATTGATCCATATTTCACTTCCTACGCGCCGTAAGCATTAGCATTAGTGCCATTATATTTTTAAAAATTTATTACAGTCATAGAAGTCTCCTGTTACTTTTGAAACCTTGGATGAGACAAGACAAGTTCTATGGCGTTTGACCTGGCGTCATATGTATTCAAGGTCAATAGAGGGGAATAACTTATTTGAGTGAGAGCTATTATTTTCGCTCCATGAAAAACTAGCAGTCATGCCAGTAATTCTTTCCGAATTTAGTTAAAATATTGATACTTATCGACTACAAATCTTTGTGAATATATAAGTATATGGTTTTATTCAATAGACAGTAATTTTTATAGAAATGACTTATAATATATCTCGGAACACTTTCGGGTAACTGTAAGCGGCAGTGCGCTCTCTTTTAGCTCTGCATAAATAAGTGCTTAAGATAAAAATCACATTTTCTCTTTTATGTTTCTCATTCAAGATGTATAGTTCATACATTAGCAGAAATGAAATAAAATCCTTCTCTCAGCCACTAAAATATTTGAGTAAAGTGGACATGTGATACGATTTATTAAAAAAAATCTCTAATTTAATGTTTTTTACAATTTTTTTTGGCTTGTAACCTGTGTACATGTGTTACGTAAAACAGATATGTTCAAAATGCTACATAAATCTAGGCATTTAATTTTTTATAAAAAACGTATGAAGGGCTTTAAAATGCTACTCCACTTACAATAATTGACTTACATGCAGGAAATTTGATTTACAAGTACGTCACAACAATATATAACAAAAGTTGGTATGGGCTTTCTGCTAACAGGATTGATATTGGTAAAATACCTTCTCTTTTACGAATGCTGACTTAAAATTCTTTTAGAAATGCACATAAATTCTAAATTCAACTGTTCTTAAGAAAATAAGTTTTGCTTTGATTCAAAAATGCATCCCAACTTTTGTTGCATGTATTAATAGTAATAAGTAGAAAATATATCATAGTATTGGGCAATAAGGAAAGCTTCAGCTTTTGAAATGAAGATAAACTAATTATTTTTTTTCTAAGATAAATTCGTTTAAAGTTTTTATTTTGCCACTGGGAGGTGAATAGAAACGAGCACATAAAAGTTACCACGACTCTGAATTTTTTTTCAACTTGGAATTTCCGAATTTTGTGAGATAATAAAAAAGTTTTTAAAAAAAATAACTTAGATTAAAAACATTTTATTTGAGTTTTTGACTGATTTTTGTCAATTGAATCGTATTGTCCCCCTTAGCTACAGAAAAGTAACAGAGAAAAATTTGGAGAAAAAATTTGTTTGGAAAATAAAAATGATTTCTCTTGAGTAAATTATATAAGAGAAAAAAATTTAAATGCATTCTTAATATTACTGTTAAAAAGTACAATTATTTGACTTTTGTTTGAAAAAGACACTAAAGGGACAGAATGCGTAAGAGAGAGGAATATCTAGGCTCAAAGAGAGGGAATAAAATGAAGTATTCCTCGAGAAAACTTGGATGAAAATCAAAATTTCACAAAGTCTATCATTATTTATCTTGAGTTATGATCATATGAGCTTGTTAATTTTAAAAAATAAATTGTAAAGCACTGTGTATTCACCTTAGGTTTTCTTATTGCATGAGAATAAGATCATTCCCGTGAACAAAGCTTACGAAAAAAAATGGATCAAGCTCTAAAAGAAATTTTGTAAAGTTTGCAAAGCAAAAGTAACAAAATAGGGCAATAAAGTTTCAAAATAATGTGAAAGCAAGCAAGAGAGTGAATGAATATTAACATTGCATTATTCAGCTACTTAAGGGCTTTTGATGACGGACCTCGTCATTTTGAACCACGGTCGAGTGACGAGGATGACACCTGAGCTGGCACCTCTCTCTCCTAGCTTTCACATCACACTAACGGAAGGACGTTTGAGCCTTGATAGATTTAACGTGCATCGCTCCATACAAGGTGGGTCTTCGGTGGTACTAGGCTCGAACTCGTAACACGCCGGCCGCGAGTCCTAGGCTACAACTAGGCTACCACGACCACAATGTGAAAACAAGATCTCCCAATATTATATGCATCTAGAAGTCTGACTGAAACTGAGCAAGATTATGCTTAAATAGAAAAAAAGAGGTTTGTAATTGTTTTTGCTATGTAAAAGTATCATAATTTTGTGTACGGAAAAAATTCACCATTTAAACTGATTATAAACCACTTACCAGTATTGTAAATAAAACCTTTACGTAAAATTTCTATGAGGTTGCAAAGAATGCTGTTAAAATGATGAAAAAATCAATTTGAAATTGCTTATGCAAAAAGAACTGAAACTTATTTAGCAGATACACTTTCCAGGGCATATATTAATCACGAGGTAAATGATGATCAAGATATGTTATGTGTGTGGTTCATTCAGTTGAAGAGCTTCCTAGAGTAAACGTAGAATTGCTCAATTTAAAATTGTTATTCAGTCAGATCCTGAACTGAATGCAGGTATATGATTATTGTAAAAAGCTGGTCTGATCATATTCAAAAAGTTCCAGCTAATGTGTAACAGTACTTTAAATTTAAAAATGATTTTTTGACTAAAATTGTTATGCCTTCTATTTTGAGAAATGATATGTTAATGATTCTTCATGAGGGTCATTTTGGTATTGAGAAAAGTAAAGGGAGATCATGTTTTGGCCAGGAATGTCTAAAAGCATTAAAAAAATGGTATCTGAGTGGAAGGTAGGTCAGGAATTTTAAAAGACTAATCTCTTAAGGAACCTCTTTCAGCACCTGAAATTTCCACAAAAGACCTTTTTAAAAGATAGGAGTTGACATTATGTCGTATAATAATGTTGATAATTTAATTATCGTGTTATTTTTCAAACTGGATTGAAATAAAAAGGCCAAGGAACAAAACAATAAGAGAAATTAATAAGCTGTTAAAACTTTGTTTTTCTTCCTGTGGGGTTCCTAAAGAAATTGTTTGTGACAATAAACCCTTCAAAAATTTTGAGAGTAAGGCCTTCGCAAAGGAATGCGACTTCGAATGTAATTTTGTAAGCCCGAGATATCCTAAAAGTAGATGGTTACTTGGGAGAGCTGTGGGGATAGAGCAAAGACAGTTATGAAAAAGGCTGCCGACAGTAATAAAGATTAGATTGTAGTTTTAATGGCGTATTGGAATACCTCTATTTCAGATAGTATTTATCCCCATCACAGCTTCTATTTGTCCTAAAGTTAAAAACTAAGCTTCCCATCCATTCAAAACTATAAAATGCAAACCTATTAATTGATTTAACAAAAAAAAATTGTCGAAAGGAAGAAAACTCAAAAACTGTATCATGACAGAGGTTCAACCAATTTAGCATAATTCCTTAGTGGTGATGATATAACCATGTATGAGACTTCAGTACTAAAACATGGACACCTACTAAAGTGATTTCTAGGAGTAAAGTTCTTTTTTTAATTATATATTGTTCGAAGTTCAACGGATAAAACATCTGTTAGGAATCGTGTGCATTTGAGTCCCTCAAATATTCCACGTAAAATGAGTAATGAAATAGATTTAGAAATGCCGAAACAAGTGAAACTCAACTTGTTATACCTCATGTACCGCACGGGCCACATGCACCACAAACACATGTGTCCAGAACTCGAACGAGATTTGGACGATTCATTAAAAAACCGAAATTTCTTAATTACTACATATGTATCTTCAAAGTGGGGAGGGGGGTCACATGTGTTTTAATAATTGTGATTTATTTTGTATTGTAATAAAACTGTGTTTTCTGTAACTTTAACTGAAGATATGTACCCCTATTTTAACTTCAAAAAAATGTTTGTTGTTGTTCGGTGGCAATGAACCCGTGCATGTAACTTTTTAATGGGGTTATTATGCATCAATAAAAAATTCTTTATACAAGATAAGATTCTCAGTGAATCATTAAAGAACGTGACAACTAGAAACATGCTATGGAAACTAGATTGATTTTAAGAATGTAAAGTTTGACATTGAAGCATATTCTGTGTTTAATTTCGAACAAAAAGGATTAAGATATTCGACACTTCGCTCACAACCAGCATTACTCTTACAAAGTTCCGAAGGGCAGGCCAGGGGCTTATCTCTTATTAAATCTGTTTTTGAGACTCATTTTAAAATTACTACGATCAGAAAGAACCAAACTTGTAAGAAATGATTGTAAGACAGTTTTTTCTTGAAATGGTTGAGAGAAAACAACTTTTTTTTATCGCTGTTGTTTATTTCTGATGAAAGTTTCCGACTATTTTATTTGCCGCGATAGTCAAAGGGTCATGGAGCTGAGTTGTGAGTTCGAATCCTGATGCACCTGACGATTTATCGTGTAGCGAAGCTAAGCTTATTAAATAATTTGAAACTCCCATAACTCACGTTGGCATCGTATTGAAGTTTGGCGAGTGAAATATCAACTCAAAAACGTCTCATTCTCGTCACCAGACGTAGTTAAAAATTACAAGATCAGTCACTAATAATCCTTGTATTGCTTCTGAGTGCAATGTTAATATTCAATCAAACCTGTTGTAATGTGTAGTCTTATGGTAGATCTGTATGCTTTGATAAAATACCATTCATTCCTTTTACTGAAACCTTACACTAGTAACCTTCGTGTGTTTTTTTTTATGAATATGTGTTTATAACGCATAAAATTTCTCAGGCTGTTATATTGTTTATGACATGACGACATCACTTATATTTAATTGTTCGTTTTTTCTTAAATCAGTCGCCATAATATTCTCAATGAAGTTAGAATAAATGTTGGGATGTTAACCCAGGACTCACACATCCTCGGCCCTTGACCATGATTTAGAATTACGGGGCCCTTTGTGTTCCTTTGGAGTGTGACATCAATAAAGAATCAATCAATCCTCTCGTTTCACAGCAAATGGGGAAGAGAGGGCACAAACATTGGATTCTCTCTGCAACGCTTATGACCCAATCTTTTTTTATTCTTTTAGTGTTTTCGTCGGCATCCATTAAGTAAGTGATACAATCGCCATGATCCTATGCAGTTCAGTTCACTTTCAAGTGAGAGACTGCGGGAATGTTGCCAACATCTCTGCACGTAATTACGTATCTTAACTTTACTGACGAGTTTCTATAGAAAGTGCCGGTGAAAGTTTAAACTACAAGGTTTAAAATTAGGTTTCGAGGCAATGAACAAAAAAATGCATCTGGGAAACCTTTGTTTGAATGTTTCGAATTCTTCTGTGAGCCTTCCCAAAAATCAGTCTTGTGGAACGAACGGAGTCCCTAAAAGTTTTCGTCTGTTGGAAATAATGCGATTTATGTAATTTTTCAAAGGGAACGGGGGTATTTAAAAAAATTAACGTTATGCAATAATTAAAGATTTATTTTCTTTAAAATAATTTTAGGTTTAAACTTTTTAAAGCGATATTTTATTTTACTGTAAAAAACAAGCAGGCACGGCAAGGGAGAAATGGCGCTTTAAAATTATTTAAAGACACTTTTCACATTGAAATTATTTCGTTCATATTAAAATAATTAGTTCTACATGTTTTCCGAAAACATTGAGAGTCGATATAGATAACCAGAGACTAAAAAAATATAAAAGAGAGATAATAACCCAATCAATCGATATTTGATAGATCTATTATATTAGAAACAAATACAGAGTGAAGAGATTCTTTTCCATTCAAAATTAGGTTCTGATATAACTTTACATACTGTTTCAATGTATTAAAATTAAATATGTTAAAGTAATGACTTAATTTTTTTTAAATTATAAAAATATTAAGTTATTTAATTATTTATAAATTAATATATAAAATTAATAATTTTTTTCTACATAAAATATAATTTATAATTTAATATCTAAACAGTTTGTTTGTTTGTTTGTTTTGCCTTTTTATATATTTTATTTATTATGTATTTATTTTAATCGGACTATCCTTCATACAACAATTGCATGATACATCAATTTGCAGCTTCATGCAACAATTTGCATGGTATATTAAAATATTGAAAATTCACTCTTTAGAATAAATTTTTGTAGTAAACTCTTCCAATATTAATATTTTAAAGTCTTAACTCTAAAACCTGAATACATTTCCTTCGTTTGAAAAAAAGAAAAAACTTGGATTATTTGTGATTTTTTATTGTAGAAAAAATGGTTTTGAGTGTTCCTACTGGGGCTACCTAGAAAAAAATCTATAACAAAGCACAATTAAAAACTCTCTCTTTAATGGTTATTTTATTATGGAAACTAACAACAGATAACTTACATATATTTGAATGAACAATTTTGCTTAACTTTCATTATTCATTCTGAATAAACAATTGATTACTGAATCTTTTGTTGCTTAAAACGAATCTCAACCAAAATATAATGATAAGTATTTTATTTTATTGGAAAGTAAAATTATTTCTCTAGATAAGATAAATTTTATGCTGTATCTGTGCTTTGCTTATTTTATAAGTTCACTATAAGCTTTCGAATGATTTAAGGATTATGACAATTCTTCGATATTTTGTCGTTTATGAACATAGATAAATATCGCAAGCGGACCTCAAAATTTGCATGTAATCCATACGCGATGATTGTGAATATTCGTAGATGAGTTTCCTAGAGAAATTTTAGTTTGATAGTGAAGTGTGTTTTTGGAGTTAAAAGTAAAATTTCGAAATGATGATAGTGAAAAAAAAATCTACATTTTAAATGTATATAGTTATGTCTTTCTATGGAAAACAGTAGATAATTTTGAATAAAAAAATAGCATTAAACAAAAAGATAAATATTTAAAAAATCTCGAATTAAAAAGAATCAACTTGGTTAATAAACATTTAACTGTTTTATACATTATGCGATATTCAAATGCAGCACCAAAAGGAGCGACCAGAAAGTGAAGAAACTCGATGAACAAAGAGAGCCAAGCAGTGAATAATTGTTGACGTTTGTGTTGAGTGAGAGCAGTGGCGTAACATACACCCCCCGCATCTCGGAAGGAGGGCATGATTCTAGGGGGCCCCAAACCTATGTTATCTATGTTTTCGCAGTTTTTTATAAGATGCGACTTGGAGCCCAAAACCAGACATTACAGAGTAGGGGAGGGGGCCTGATATTCTCCGTTACGCCATTGAGTTATATTAAAAAGTCGCACTATAAAGCAACACGAGGGTTTTAGGCGAAAGACCTCATCCTTCTGAGCCTCTGTTAAGTGATGAGAACGACACCTGATCTGGCCCTCCCCTCTCCTAACTACCGCACCAACGGGAAGACATTGATCCTCGACAAATCCCCCTCTACGTGGTGGATCTTCAGTGAAGCCAAGACTTGAACCCGAGACACTTCAGCCACGAGTTCGTGACCATAATCACTAGGCTACCACGACATTTCTGTTGAATTGATCCTCATAACACAGCGAGAACAACATCGGCTCAGCAGGTTAAAAATAAATACCGCGGACAGAGATGCACGAAGCAACACTTTTAGGTATAGAGTCCTGAGGGATGGCTCTCCATTCCTTGTCAGAGGAAAGCTCGTCTTTTGAACGAGTAGATGCCAGCGGCTTTGATTCACGTCCCAGATATACTCTATTAGCGAGAGATCAGGGGAGAATGGTGAGGTGGAAGAATCTGTGCATATACATCGCATCATCCATTATCTTGTGGCTACCATAATGTTTTTAATACGAACGAGACCACACTCGTACACTGTAACTGTCGTTGGACAAACAAAAAAGAGAGTCGTCTGACAACACAAAACTGTGCCATTCCATCTGTGTGGTTAACTCTCACTCGCTGAAGTGAAAGGGTTCACCAAAAGATGAGACATTTTCTTAAAATATATACTTCATTGTGACTTTCTAATAACTATCTATGTAAATGCGACCTAAGCTATGGGAAGTATGTCAATTCAAATAGTAACCTAAATATCTAGAATATTATGCTTATAGAAAAAGATGATCCTCAACAATAATACTAGTCCTTAAACGGCCAATCAAATTTTTTTACCTCAAGCTACGATGATTTTAATAGCTTTTCTAACTAACTTCTTGGTCTCCGTACGACAACTATCACCATCAACAACTTCCCCTTCCACTTGACTTTAAGTAGCAACCCCCAATGACATAAATCACGGTTCATTTGCAGAAAAAGGTTTCATAATCATACAACGTATTAAAAGTATTTTCCTTAGAGGATCAGAATCTCTTATAGAACCAGTTACACACGTCGTCCACATAGCTCTAATCCAGCACTATATCCAGTCAAATATCTCTACAGAAGGGGTCAAAGGTAATTTTCTTAATCGATCCTATTAGTGCTAACTTGTAAAAATCAGTCATTGCGTAATGATCCTGGTCTATATGGAAAATCAAGAATATCCAGCCCATACTATGAAATGACGGCAGAAGTGTCTTGCGGGGCCACCAACGTTTGTCGGTAGATGCGATTATCCAAGCGTTCTGACGTGTGGCCAAATAAAAACCTGCCTTATAAAACACGGATAAATTTCTCAAGGCACTAAATCCTCATTTTGGAGTAGTGTTTTCTGTCTGTTTTCATAGTCGCCACTTGACTAGTGTTCCAAAATACAAAGTCTATTGCATCGCCCTGTATTGCTATTGCAATGTCAATAAGCAATCTAAAGCCATTTTTTAAAAAAATCAATTTGTAATTTATCCTTTTTCTTCTTTGATATAAAATGGTTTCTTCTCTAAACAATCTTAAATCTGTGAGTCACACTTCTCATTGCTTACACAGGTATGGTGCTGTAGACGAGAACATCGGCCGCAACTGGTGCAAGCGCATGTGCCAGGCCCTGCGCTATTGCCACAAGAAAGGCGTGGCGCACAGAGATCTCAAGTGCGACAACCTCCTACTGGACCAGGACCTTCAGGTCAAAATCGGAGATTTCGGATTTTGTTGCAGAAGCGTAGATTCAAGGAACGGATCGCCCATCTTCAGCGACACGTATTGTGGCAGGTAAGCTAATGAAACACTTAACTTTTGGAATTAAGAAGGTTAAAAGTGATTTTTCCTTTAGAATGCATTCCTCACTAAATTAATCGCAATGATATACGAGTTCACAAGAATGATTTGTAGGCCTCAATTGCATTTCTTTTGCTCGAAATAGATATCTGCTAGAAGAAAGGGAATGTATGTGTTATGGACACGACCTATCTTTCCTCTCGAACTTGTAAATAAAGCATTAATTATTTTTACAACTTTCCTTGTGTGCTTAGGCGGTTACGTTCATTTAACTTACAACTCTATACATTAAGAATATTACAAGTAGATAGATTTTTTATGTTCTCACTTTTTGCTCCCTTTACTGAAAATACCTTTCAATGATTTTGAGATCTGAAAAGTGAGTCATAAAAGGATTCTTATAAAATATTTTTAATGGCCAGTAAAAAAGTATATGGATGGAAAACTTTCATTTTTTAATTTACAGAACGGAATAGGATTTTAAACAATTAAATACAACACTCTACATCAGTAGTCTTCGAACTTTTTCGACTCACGGAACCCTCAGAATTATAAAATACTTTGGGGTAGTACCATTCCACACACATTTGTAGAATACATCTTAAAATTATATTTTAAAGTAGATAAATTGTTACAAATACTTTATGTAAAGACAATTAAAGGAAAGTATTATATTTGTTATTAAAAATTATGTATATAATGTTGATATATACTGGCCTCCAAAAGTTTTGGTATAGGGCATTTTTTGAATCTGGTTACTAAAAAAGGGCACCAACAATACATTCCATTGTTTATATCAATGATAATTATGTACTTTAAGAAAACTTATCAAAACATTTATTTTGAAGAAATTGGCATTTAAATAGAAATTAGAGAAAATTACAAAAATCAAACTTAAGTAACTTGGTGTGTACGTTATGTGTATGATCGTAGATCTTCAATTGTTGATAATTTCGTTGACTATTCAAGAGAATCTAGAAATACCTCGGAGAAATTATGTACTCGATTAATCTAGATGGTAGGCTTTATGATGGAGGGAAAAGAACTTTTCACAAGCTGATGCTGCTAGACCGTCTCAAAATGGCTACCAATGTGATCCAACGACTGAGAATTTAAAAACGTATCCAGAAGACATTCTCTAGTTAGATCACGAGCTATAATACTTGTTTTCTGACTGGAGTGATATAGGGATAAATATATTCACCCATACACCACTCTGATAGATGGTAATGCGCGAAATCACCGAGCTGTCTTTGCTGAGGATTATCTAAGGAATAATGATGTGGAACGAATGGAATGGCCAACTTAATCTCCAGATTTGAATCCGATAGAGCATATTTGAGGCTACCTTGTTAGACACACATTGGTGTTTTAAATTTGACTCTAAGGTTCTTACATGAGCTAGAACAAGGATTACACGCTTCTTATTCTGGTATCCAATAAATTAATTGGCATCACGGAAATGTCAGTGTTGCCAATGTATTGCATTTGGGAGTGGACATATTTATTATTATACCCCATTTTTGAAATATTTAGAAGACATCTTTTCTCTTAAGCCTGTGATATTTTGCTTCCGCCAGTAATAAATTTTCTTTCAAAAATCCTTATTTTTTTGTTAAGTGCGGCGGTCTCCAACAAAGAACCAACTTCTTGTTTGGGAACTGATGATGTCTCAATAGTCACGTAGTTTCACGTGGGAAAGTATCCAATTCTGGGCACTCTAACGCTTATGTTCTAAGGCAAGTCAACCTTTGACCTCCCTTTATCCAGCTGACAGAGAGGTGACCGGCGTGGTTCCACGCCCATCTCCGGTTTCAAAGTTCATGGTGTGTGGAATAACAAGGACCAATGGCTGGAGTAACCCTGGCTACATCCAAACAGAAATGATTACGCCTCATGTGTCGCTTTTGTGGGCGTGACGTATTCCACCTTTAAGCAGACACCGAAAGATGAAACCCATATACTCTACGACGCCCCAACACACTCCAACGTACTCTCTCCGATTGACTTCCAGATTCACTTAAACTCTTTCAAGCATGTCAATGTCGTACTAATGCAGCCTTTCACAGAAGTAATCCTGCCTTAACAGCGATACCTAGACCCACCATCTCAGCAAGAGATTCCCCTCAACGTCAACAGAAAAACGTTCCAACAACACTTAAACCTACTTAGGATATATAACAATTGCAGTAATTGGCTGGAAAAACAACCTTCTCTCATTATCGTTCAGAAAGTCAAGCAAACAACTTTCTTCTCTAGGAAAGGGGGTATGCAGCAGCGCAACATGCTGAAGTCGCAAATAGCAAGGACACAGGAACAAAAGCTCTTAACGACTTCCGAAGCGAATAGAATTCGTTCGTTTCAGTCGTCTAAGGCTTACTTTACTACGGCCAGCTGCGGACCGATTGGTGGGTAGTTCAAATAAACACATCTATCAAAGTCAACAGTTTGTCACCAAAAAAGTATGTTTGTGTTAAACTCATTCAAATCTATGTGTCGCTTTCAATATGAAACAGCTTCGTGCACATAACCGCTAATTTTTTTGTTTCTTTCATTCATTTTCAAATTGGACGCATTAAACAGGTTATACCTTAACATTTGGAGGACAGTGTAATTTACTCATTAATAATATCAATTTGTGCTCCAAGTATCACCTATACACACATTATAATTAGAAACTGGGACTTGTTCCTGCATTTTTTTACACAAACTATCGAAGTCTAGGTCTATTGAAATAGTATGTAGTTGCATTTCATATTCTGCACTTAATTTATTTTTATATTTTGTTTTTGTGACCACATACGTTGATAAATATTTTTCACTTAAACACATTGTTCTGAAAGGCATTAAAATGCATATAAATTTGAGTAATCTATATGAATTTTCAACCAAAAATTTAGGAGTTGTTCTTGCTGAAATTTAGATTTTAACGTCTAATCTGTTGATATGTCGATAAATTGCTCCTTCTCATTACAAGTACCCACCCCTACAAATGAAAAATGGAATATTCACAACCTGTTGTTGCTACTTATGCCACCTGATAGACAGTAATATCAGATCAAGGCCCACGAAATTCATCGTGGCAAGGTGCTAGATTTACGCCTGTCGTTTACAATCTAGTTGGTAATGCATATAAAAAACTCTTTAATATTTTACTATACTATATAATAAAAGTTAAATTCGTATTTAAAATAAATTTATTATGTGTAAATTAACATTTAGTTTAAATGACCTTTAGGATGAAACACTTTCTGTTTTCGTACTAAAATTTAAATTCAGGGTTTTATTGTAATTGTTGTAAAAGTATTTTATTAAGTTCAGCATCAATCTTTGTGTTGAGTCGACATATGTTTAAAAAAAAAAACTTTTCTCACAAATATGTTGTAATCAAGGGCTTTAAGACTTTTACAGCCTTTGAAAGAATCTGAAGATATCTCGTGTAATCCCAAAAATCAAGATCTTCTCGTTCTCTATCTATTTTTGCACAGATTCTGTTGATGGTTCAATTTTACTCGTGTTTGTTCCATCCAGTAGTAAATCCCTATTTTTATTGAAATGGATTTCAACATTTCAATGGATGGAATCCATTTTGCACACATACTTATAATTTTCTCTTAGATTTTTCATTTTGATTTGAGAAACCCCTGGATATGCCTCGTGTAAATTCAATGTTCCGTGGAACACAGTTTGAAGACCACTACTCTAGATCAAGAAGTAATGATTTTGTAGCTATAAATCTTTGTTTCGGATGAAAAAGCATTTTTTAAAAAAAATTTAACTAAAGCATGTTTACGAATGACGAACCTTATTTGTAAAAGTCTTTTAGTTTTTAACTTAATACGGCATGCCAATTAAAATTTTGCATGGAAAGAATTCTTCTTGGTTATTGCCTCATTTTTTGCCTGTCTGTTTCACGTTATTTATTAGGGAGCACCTTACGAGAAAATAAAGTTATATTCTTTACATTATGTTTTTCAACACTGAAATATTTATTTTAGCAACAGTTTTTAAAAAGTAACTCGGTCGAAAATAGGTTAAGAAATTCTCTCTCCTATCGAGCGAAAATTGTCTTAACCATTCTGCCATACTAGTTCTAATAATTTCAACCCAAACAGCAATTTATCTTTCGCTGCCTCCTAAACATATACTATGGAGCTTTGATCCCAAATCTTATCATTTTAGCTTTTAAGACTTCATTTTCCTTTGTGTAACTTTGAAAAATTATATTACATTCAATGTATCTATGACGAGGAGGTAAATGTTGTAACAGCACAGGAACTCCGTAACATAAAGTGCTATATATATAAAACAGCTATATATTTTACAAAGAGCTTCTGTAATGTGTAAAATTTTATAAATTAGAATTGTATTAATTTTTTACATAGCACCGATGTCTGATATAGGCAAAAACAAAGTCGCAAATATAAAAATAATGTAGAAAATAAGCAAGATGAACAGATATGTACTTCTGAAAGTATCGAATGAAAACACGTGTGTATATGTGCTAAATATATATGTTGTCGGTGTCGTTCTTTCCTGTCCAGCTCTTCGTACGTGGCCCCCGAAGTGATCGAGAGCCAGCCCTACGACCCCATTGCTGCGGACATCTGGAGTGCCGGGGTGTGCATCTACGTGATCCTGAACAACGCGATGCCCTTTGACGACAGCAATCTCACCCGGATGCACGAGGACCAGATCAACCGGAAGTGGGATTTCTCCCCCAAGGTGAAGAAGAGTCTGTCCGTTTCGGCCAAGAACCTCGTGGCCAGGATGCTGGAGCCTGTCCCTTCTAAGAGGCCCTCCATGGACCAGGTCCTCAACTGCAACTGGATGAGGATGAGATGATCTCTTGGATGCATAACCTCTTCCTTCTGAGTGCTGAGAATGAATTTCGAATTAAAATGGAACTATCGTCAATTTACAATTTGTTTTTAACTTCAATAAAAATGCTCAGCACACTTGTTGATTCGTTTAATCATAATAAAAAAGAAAAACTGCTTAGGCTGTGTAAAAATAACCATTGTACATGTTGATTCATAAATAGTGTGACCAATTTCAGAGGATCATAAATGTTTATTAAATAAAGTTATTTACATGGAATTGTCAAGGTGGTTTCCTCTAGCATAGCACACTTTTATCAAGCGTTTTGGCTAAGCTAAATAAATTTTTTCGATCATTTTTGGGGTATTTTTCCAACCCCCTCTTAAATTGCTTTTGGAAGCCCTTGAAATGCTCTTATTTCACGTCTATTTAATTGGGTTTTTTTAGTATCCCCATAAAAAATAATCGCAATGAACACAAACAGGGATAGTGATAGTCATTTATCAGGAGGCAGAAAATTTATTTTTTAAGCTTTTAGCCATTTTATAGTTGATTTTAAAGTATGACTTAGTGCAGAATCTTGATGAAAAACAGTTTCCTTGAGGGTAAAGACGCTTACTTTTTTTGATCGCTTCAAAATTTTATTCTGATAGTATTTAGCATCAATTTTAAAGTTTGGTTCTACAAAAAATGGTTTTGTCAATCCTTGAGAGGACATTTCATCCATACCATAACATTTGACAGCTAACTCGCATTTTTCAAAACAGCTGCGTCTTTGCGACGTTTTTTGCTTGAAATATATTGAATCTTCGTTTTGCCAATTGTGAATTACAGATGAAACTGTGATTCATCAGAAGATATCCATGTTTTGTATCTATCTTTGCGTAACATAAAATACTGAGGCCAAGAATGTTTCCTCGTTTTTCTACGGTCTTAACAGACATTTGATGATGAACTGGAAAATTTACTTTTTTATAGCCAATTTTCTTTATGACGATAAATTGTCGATTGCTATATCTATAATTTCTTTGCCATAGGTTTTTGAGGCAAAGAATATTCTACCGTGATAATTCTTTTCAACTTCTTTTTTTCTCTTTCATCAAGGAGTTCTTTTCGTTCACATTTTTCCCTGAAGCTTTTGATTGTGTGCAAAATTTTATTTCTTTTTGAAGTTTAGATAGTAATACAATAGAAAAACGTCTTTTTCGATTTTTAAATGCTTTATTATTTACAGAAAATTTGAACAACCATCCTTCAAAAGCTGTAGAATTTCATTCCTGGTTTGAAGGTCCTATTTCAGTACTGTAATTTACTCCCACTACTAAAAAGGGTTAGATTGGTAATTTAAATGTTTCATTTTTCAAACAAAAACAGTAGTAAAACGACATAAATTCATCATAAATAGTTATATGCTTTTAAAATTGGTCACACCAGCGCCAAAATACTTATCAGATAGGGGATGGAGGATCTATTGCAGATCCATATCCCTGTGACATGAAGAAACGTGAAAATTGGTCACACTTATTTTGAATCAACCGGTAGTAGATGCAGTTACACATAATCAGGCTAAAGTTTACTAATAGTCCTTAATTAGTTTCCTATTTTGCATAGTTTAACTGTTTTCAATAGTTCCTTCTACATCAAGAGTATCAAACTCAAAGGCTGACTTGGGCCGAATAAAGAAGGTTTAACTTAAGGTGGGCCGCAAAGGAAATCAAAATTCATAGAAATGTAGGTTTACTTCGAATAATAAATACATATAAAAGAACAAGAAAAATGTAATTTTTGAGTCCTGACACTTGACATCTCTTCTCTGATACTATCTTTCCTATTTTGGGATTTTTTTTTGTATATTATTGTGTGCCAATATATTGCTCGGGCCGCAAAAATGCTCATTGTGGGCCGCATGAGGCCCATGGGCCGCGAGTTTGACATACCTGTTCTACATGAAGGTAAATTAATTATCTGAATTTTAATGAATATTACATGGGTTTATAAAGCGATTGGGACATAGACCTTTCCCTTATGTTATATAAACAAAAATTAAATTACTTTTGCCATTCGGTTCCTGCATGTTGAATTTCGATTCACTTTTCAACTTGACACGTAGTAACAAAACACTCAAACTAAATAAAGTAAAACTGAGAACAAAATTTGTTATTTTGGATATCATCAAGTAACAAAGACAATATAGATTTTTTCATAACAAATCCATTCTGAAATCTCATACTACTTCTGATTTTACCACTCGATCACTATTGTTTCCGAACAAAACTTGGATTCGTTGCTCTGACAATTGCACGATTTCAGTTTGAAGATTTGAGTCTTTTGCAGCATAGAGAGAGATACAACTGAAGATATCTCACTACTAATATCACGGGATAGATAGTAAGAGTTGGGGATGCTAAATACTCATCTCCTACGTGCCGGGAAATGTTTTAGCAAAATTATATGATGTCGATGGAATTTATTAACGTCATACTTCGAAGCAACACAATAGCTACTGGCGACTGACCTCATAATTTGGAACCAGCATCAAATGACGAGGATGAATCCTAACTAAAACTGTACTTTCCAAACTTCTTCAAAGTGAGGACTTAGAGCAGGGGTGGGCAGACTTTTCCTTTTCTACTTATATTTTTAAGAGGAGTTGGAAACCTCTCTCTATATATATACTGACAATGTTAAATTGGCTGTTTTCAATGTACCTTTTCTCAAATTCTGTTATATGTACATGCTTGAAATTTTTCATACAATTAAATTACACCTCTCTCATTATAATGAAGTGAGTTTTTAGCTAATTTTGAATTTTTATGTAAATTATGAAATCTTTTGTCAAACATTGCGAAATTTGATCCATTTTTCACTTTAAAAATTTGTAAAAAATAAATTTTTGAGTTTTTTACAAAAAGATCATTTTAGCATATATTATACATCATTATAAATATTTCATAAAAAATTTACATACCTGTGAACAGTAGTTTCTCAGAAAAGGTACATCGCGCATTAAAATTTACATTTTGAGATAAATTGATTTTAATGTATACAGTGAGACTTCTAATCGGCTAGGAAATAAAAAAATAAAAGGCTCAGTTTAAAATAAAATACTCAGACGTTACACATTTAAGCAAAAATGAAGTACCTTGTTTACATTTTTCGCCATTCAAAGGGGGGTGGCCCAGATTCAACGATTATTTAAAAATAGGTTTTAAGGGCTTCTAAATACCCTAGAGGTTAAAGTAAGATATTTTTAGAAAGGTTAAAATCTGCACAATTTGAAAATGTAAAAATCTCAAATTGTCAAAAAAATAAGATTTTAGCTTTCCAACACCCCTTAAGGTGTTGCGGTCCACTCATTGGCGTAGGTGTGACTATTCTGTAATTATAATTTTATTTTTCTAACATTTTTTTTCTACAATGTACCCATCTTTCAAAATATGACAGATTACTATTTTTACTACAAAAATACAAGTAACACAAAATTGTCGAGCTGAATGCTTGAACAACTGTGAGCGACTGCTAACCCGAAGAGCGTGGACGTATTCAATGCAATGAGCAGAGAACATACGTGAACTGATGAATTTGAAAGTGACGTATGTACTTACGTTTGTTCACTGCCGATTCCCGTGCCATTGCGGGAAATGACATCTACTAGAGAGCCCAATCCAATGAAAGTGCGGGGTGGGGGATAATGTCTCAATAGCCGATCCCAGACTATCGCGGGAACAGATGATTATCAACATTTATTCTCTCCCCTTCGGTCGGAGTGGGGGAAATTCATTTGTACCACCGCTAAGCATCACAGTGATTTTTCTCTACAACGGCATTAAACATGTTAAGCGTCATCATTTGATTCCAATGAAAGTACAAGAGTCATTTACATATTTTTCGAATCATTTGCTTAAGTAAACATTGTCACATCGATTGTGAAAAAGTCGATTCTTCAATCTAGCTGGCGTCAGTGTTCGGTTCAGTCCTAGGAGAGCCCACACCCTTGGCGTGAATTATTTTGGGTTGGCGATAATTGTGCCATCTTGGTAACCTACTTTGATACACTAAGATATGGTAAACCTAACTATTTCACCAAATTTCGTATTTTGTCGGGCATTTCGAATTTCATTTTGTTTTGTAACCAGGCTGGAATGGTTGCGTGTGTGAAGGAATATATCTTATAATTTTTTACTTTTGTTGAATGCGAAGGTTAGAAAAATTGATTGAATAGTGTATGAAGGATGGATTGATTGCTTATAGTTATATGAATGTCTAAATGTATGACTTGATCGGCATGATGTAACATGGTCGAAAATAAAAACGCTTTCTTCGAAATTACCAACCACGCCAGAAGGTATAATTCGACCATTACCTCACAGAATAAAAATGGTGGCGCTCACACGATCATTCACTTAGCGATGAGACCTTCAAGACTTTTTAAAATCTGTTGCTATGCTGTATATCGGAAAAAGATCAGCAGTAGAAATAAGTGCTGTTTTAATTTTTTATCTTAAATGCTTAATTTCTGTGTTGTTTACATATATTTTCATTACGCATCCACCTTATCTCTGCATTCACTTGCCGCCATTGTCGGTTTCTAAGCAGCGCCATCTCGTTCTGGTTTGGCGCTTTTTTTGGTTTGGCGCCAAGGGTGTGGGCTCTCCTAGGATTTTACCTCAGTGTTCCATAAATATGTCTCTTTTAATATGAGCGTCTCAGGTCTTAATAAAGGCGGTCACCCCAAAATGTCTTGGCGATCCACCCATCGATCGCAATCAACTTAACCCTTTATCTACCGACGCGCGGTATTTATAAGTACCACTCACTTTAAAATTACATAGAATAACCATTTTTACGAATGTTATGACGATACTTAGCAGAAATATTCTTTGAAATCCACTCTTCCAAGATATAAGGCAGCACGGGTTCTATGATGAGTATTTTAGTGGGGAAGGCGAACAGTTTTATAGCAGAAATCGCATTTTCAGCTGACAGCGTTTTCAGCGGATTGCAACGATTGTCATTTCTGTCCCGAAAAAAATAGTTAGTGTCAAAATTTAAGTGTCTTATTTTTTTTTTTTTCGTATGTTAATGAAGACCTTAGAAAATGATTTGACTATTGATTTTATGTGTGAACAGGGTATATAATTTATTTTACAGTTGGATATCTTTAATTAATTAATTAGCTTTAACGGATTAAATTTCACAAAGTTGAGTGTTTTGTTTATGTATCTTAATTTTCAAGGTAGTGATTCAAAAATCAATATTGCATGAAAAAAACTGCAGTAAATCATAATGCGGTAGATAAAGGGTTAATACCCATCCCGGTTGATTGATTGATTGATTGATTGTGGGTTTTTTTTGGCGCAAAACAGAGCTGGCTCTTAGCAAATCTTGGTCTCGTCTCTGCTCTCAAGTAGCTATTGTAGCTTTCTGCCCTACCTAGGGTGGAGAGTGTGGCACATGTTTCAGAATCATCACAGGACATGATTACCTGCAGGCCCATCTGTTTAAGATTGGCCTGGCTGATTCACCTCTCTGTAAATCCGTGACAATGACTAAGGAGCACCTACCCGATTGCCCGGCTCTGCTTCATGTTCTCTCGAAAGACAACTGTGGAGCTCTCCTTCCTGCTAGTGCAACATCTACTTTATGTTGGACTGCAAGACGCCTTGTGTCCGAGAGGACATTGGCGGGCATAATTTTAAAAAAAAAATGTGTTATTGTTATGGTACAGTATTTTACAGCAACTAGGCCTCACCTAAAAGTCAATGAAATAAGAAATTTTTGAATAAATTTACCAAAATTCAACTCTCATTTTTTTAAAGAAAGAATAAGTTTTCACAATTGTAAGAAACACATTTCCAATGGTAGAAGACCAACCAATTCATTTCAAATGAACAAAGCCAACTTTGTCAAAATGAAATAATTACCAAGAATTTTACACAAATTGCAGGTACAATTTGAATATTGTCAGTGTCACCCATCAAGTTGAAGTCAACTGAGGGAAGGTCTAATTAATTTTAAAGCTAAATTCTGAGAGTGGTGAATATCATTCATTGGCAGAGAAGTTAATTTACCAAAAGCTAGAAGCCAGTCATTTTTTTCCACTTCATGTCATCGAATCGAATCTTTATATATAAGATCATACATGGCGATATTGTATGTGACTAAACTCCTCCTAAACGGCTGGACCGATTTTGATGAAATTTTGTGTCTGTTCAGTGGATTCGGGGAATGGTTTAGATTCACAATTCGGTCCGATATCGCAGTAGTTAAAAAAGATGTGAAGGTAAAACATTCAACTCAATATTCACCTGCATTGTTGTAAAAACGTTATTGTTATAAAAATGACGTAAGTTGGCGTCGAAAATCGATTTTCAGCCAAATCGGGTCTTCATTGTTACAAAAATGCAGAAGAATCGGGCTTTTTAACGTTTTTAGTTAATATCTTTTCAAATAATATGTATATAGGTAATTCTTTTGTGCGTGTGTATGTAACTGACTCCCCCCTCCTAAGCGGCTGGACCGATTTTGATGAAATTTTTTGTGTGGGTTCAAGTGGATTCGAGAATGGTTTAGATTCACAATTCGGTCCAATATCACAATTAGCTAAAAAGATATTAATTAAAACTAGTTTTTAGTACCGGTTTTAGGCGCCTTTGATTTTGTACTCCATTGTTGCTAACATTGTTATTGTTACAACAATGACAAAAGATGGCGTCAAAAATCAGTTGTCATCCAAAATTGAATTTCATGACGTTGCTCTACTTACTGTATTAATAAACTTTGTTTAAAAAATAAATGCTTTAAACATGAGATTAACTTGAAATATATATATATATATATATATATAAAATCTCAATTTCTACAATGTTTTCAATTTTTCTAATTCCTAAAAAAAAGATAATTTAATTTAATTTAAATTCCTAAAAAAAAGATAAAACTATTTTTCAAGCAGATTAGTACATTTTTTTAACCTTTTCCAACGCTTCCAAGTTAATTTGAAGTAAATTATTGTAAAAGTTCAAAAAAATTTCTGTTTTCTTTATACAAAAAATATTTTTAAAGAAGATGTATTTTTTCCGCCTTGGGGAGCCGTAAGAATACAAGGAAAAAAAATTAGAAAAATCGCTAAATGCCAGAAATAGTTAATTATGGGAAAGCTACCTCAGAACTTACGAGTTTGAGCGCTTATAGTGCACATGCGAAAAAAAACACTTACGAAGAGCACGTAAGCAGATAAAAGATTCTTCTGTCAGAAAAAGATGTTTTCTTTTTTAATGTTTTTTTCTTTTATAATGAGAGTAAATAATGAATTTTCCAGTAATTTTTCAAATCCAATTTATTAGTTTGAATTTTAAGAAAGTATTCATTGTTTTATGTATAAAATAACTAATATACGATCTTAATTTTTAATAATACATCGCAACTGATAGTTTTCTTTTAGAGAAATACTTTACTGAAAAACCTTAAAATATACGAAAATGCTATCCTGTTTTTATCAAATAGTACTACTTCCTTTTAAATCTTTTTTTCTACAAGAATTTAAACAAATTTTTAGGCTTTACCTTTTTTACAGTTACATACATTTAATAGAAAAATCAAACATCCAGATAAAAGCAGTCGTTTCATAGCTAACGGTACACATTTTTTGATTCATTATTTAACGAAAATTGATATAAATTAATAATTTTTTTTAAGAATTAATGTTATATTGCGTTTTATTATTTATTTAATAATAAATTCGTACATAATTCTATTTTCTTGAGAACAAAATTGGAATAGCTATATGCAATCCAGAAAATTAATATATATATATATATATATATATATATATCTTATCCCTCGTGAAAAAAAAAAAAGGTTTTATACTTGAAAAAACCCATACAATTCTGTAGGCTGAACGGAGGGGAAAAGCCTGTCTGACAAAGAAGAAGTGGAAGAAATTTCTGAAAAAGGGAATTTAAATGACATAAATAGAAATCCACTCACATCAACAAAGTACTTTACACACACAGAAGTACTGGTGTCCAGAGAAAGGGAAAATTTCCATCGGGATAAATTGTACCCTCGGGAAAAAGCCCTTGCAACGCCAGGTTAAGGGCGAAAACAGACTTCCCGCCGACGGGACAGGAGCGTGGAAGAAACTTCGAAAAGAGTATTTTAATGACATTAATATATAGAAACCACACACACACCAGGAAGTACTGACACTCATAGGAAAAGAGGAATCGCTTCTAAGGCATAAAATTGTACATTTTGGAAGAGGCCGTCGCTTATCGGGCTATCCAGCTAATATATATATATATATGTTGTTCCTGTGATTAAATCATAACTTGTTTACAGAAAAAACTGTTTATTTTTAAAACAAGAATAAATAAAATGAAGAATAATAATTAATGAATTAAGTGAAACATAATTAACAAAAACATAACTGGCTTTCATAATATTTTTTAAGGTCACTACTGCTATGCCGATATTGCGCCTGCCTCTCTCGTTCTCAATGCTCTTGCATCAAATCGTGTTTTTTAATCTCTCTTCTCTCACTGCCTCTCTCGTTCGAGTCATTGCCCTCTGCTTCCCTTCGAAGCCACCTGGGAGGGGGATGCTAGGGGGGCTTGCAGTAGCGCGTAGTTCCGCCTACTTCACAATCGGCCGTCCTGAAAATGAGCTGACCACAGCGAAAGGAAATCCACAAAATGTTGTAAACAAACCTATAAAACAAAAATTCAAAACAGTGAAAAGAAAAAATATAATAAGTGCGATGCTTTCCAGTACTTCACACAGGTGTTGTTTTTGTGGAATTGGCTCGTCATTGCTGCTCACAGCTATTCAAAAAAAAAAAAAGCTATAAAATGGGAGAAAAGAAGTTCAGTTCGTTATTCAGAATTCTGTTCACAGAGAGTCACTGGGGGGTACTCAAATTGCAGTCGTAAAATCGTCAGGCACCAGGGGTTGACCACTTCTTCATGAAGTCGACAGCTGTGGATGTAAGATGAGGACCTTCGTGTTGACCACTTCATATCTATCATGGTGTTTGACGGTCTTAATTAGGTAGGGTAATTTGAGTCCTGTACCGAACTGGGTTCTTTTGATTGTCACTGGTTCGTCTTGTTTGTCTTCTTCGTAGTTGTTTGCGTTTTTTAACGAACTGGGCTTTACTCTTGTTTGGCTCTTTCAACTTCGTATCCAAAATGATGGAGCTTAGGAAATCAATCTGTCTAAGCAAATCATTTTTCTCTTTGGCTCATCACTATCACTTGTTTTATTAGCATTTCTTCCGCTGGACTTTCGCTTCTTAGTTTTGCGCTTGCTAGGCTTAATTTTTCGTTTTTTAGTTGACATGGATGTTATAGGATGATCGTTAGATTCCGTTAGTTCGTTTACGATGAGTATTTTTACTGTTAACGAAGCACATTCAATTTCTTTCTCAACAAGTCGTTTTTCTGTAATTTTAAATGTTTCTTGTAAGATCTCGTACTTTTCTTCTTAACTAACTTGTCAACTTTTTCCAAATTTGATTCTTCTAATGTATGCAATTTATCTAATAACGCCGTTTTTTCTAATGATAATGTAGATGTGTTACGTAAGTGCATTTCTAAATTTTCACATTTATCTTCTGCATTTTTTAATTTTAGTTGTAAAATTTCTAGGGCATTATCTTTTAATTCCAATTGGTTATGTGCCTTAGATACATTAATTAAATAAATAAATTGATCCTTTTTCTCTCTTAGGTATTAATTCTATACCATTTGCACTAATTTTAAATTCAGTTTGTTTTTAAACATCAGTTCCAATAATTACATCAATAGTTGTTTGCAAATTGTCAATAACATAAATATCCGTCATAAATTTGTTTTCTTCAATATCGATAGTATATTTAAAAGATCCAAAGGGTTTAATTTCACTGTTACCGAAAGAAGTTAATTTTATTTTCGTAGGATTTAACATCGGTCTTCCAAGAATTTGATAAACACGTTCGTGTATTAAAGTAATAGTACTACCCGTATCAATAAGAACACATCAAATTTGTAATCATTAATTTTAACAGTTTTACGCATTTCTGTTGAGGAATTGATTTCATTAACAATGTTCAATACTCAACTTCACAAACTCATTCACAAACTGTAAACTAGGGTGCAGAAATAAATGAATGTGGCTACGGTGTTTCTCAATTTAAATAAAACATTTGGTATTTACAAGGATGCATAAAAAGCTTAAATAATCCAATGAACAAACAGGGATAGTGATAGTCATTTATCAGGGGGAGAAAATTTTTTTTTTAAGCTTTTAGCCTTTTTATAGTTGATTTTAAAGTATGACTTAGTGCAGAATCTTGATGAAAAACAGTTTCCTTGAGGGTAAAGACGCTTACTTTTTTTGATCGCTTCAAAATTTTATTCTGATAGTATTTAGCATCAATTTTAAAGTTTGGTTCTAAAAAAATGGTTTTGTCAACCCTTTGGAGGACATTTCATCCATACCAAAACTTTGACAGTAACTCGTTTTTTAAAACAGCTGCGTCTTTGGACTTTTTTTGCTTGAAATATATTGAATCTTCTTTTTCCCAAATTGTGAATTACAGATAAAACCCGGATTCATCAGAAGATATCCATGTTTTGTATCTATCTTTGCGTAACATAAAATACTGAGGCCAAGAATGTTTCCTCGTTTTTCTACGGTCTTAACAGACATTTGATGATGAACTGGAAAATTTACTTTTTTATAGCCAATTTTCTTTATGACGATAAATTGTCGATTGCTATATCTATAATTTCTTTGCCATAGGTTTTTGAGGCAAAGAATATTCTACCGTGATAATTCTTTTCAACTTCTTTTTTTCTCTTTCATCAAGGAGTTCTTTTCGTTCACATTTTCCGAAGCTTTTGATTGTTGAAAAAATTTTATTTTTTTTTGAAGTTTAGATAGAAATAAAAAAAAATTTTTTGTTTTTTGTTTTTTATTTCCCAAAAAAAAATCCTTCAAAAGTTGAGAATTTCATTCCTGGTTTGAAGGTCCTATTTCAGTACTTTTTTACCCCCCACTACAAAAAAAGGGTTAGATTGGTAATTTAAATGATTTTCAAAAAAAAACAGTAGTAAAACGACAAAATTCATCATAAAAGTTATATGCTTTTAAAATTGGTCACACCAGCCCCAAAAAATACTTATCAGATAGGGGATGGGGTCTTTTGCAAAATCCATACCCCTTGACATGAAGAAACGTGAAAATTGGTCACTTTTTTGAATCAACCGGTAGTAGATGCAGTTACACATAATCAGGCGAAAGTTTACTAATAGTCCTTAATTAGTTTCCTATTTTGCATAGTTTAACTGTTTTCAATAGTTCCTTCTACATCAAGAGTATCAAACTCAAAAATTGGGCCGAATAAAGAAGGTTTAACTTAAGGTGGGCCGCAAAGGAAATCAAAATTCATAGAAATGTAGGTTTACTTCGAATAAAAAATACATATAAAAAAAACAAGAAAAATGTAATTTTTGAGTCCTGACACTTGACATCTCTTCTCTGATACTATCTTTCCTATTTTGGGATTTTTTTTTTTATATTATTGTGTGCCAATATATTGTCGGGGCCCCAAAATGCTCATTGTGGGGCAACCCCTGGGCCGCGAGTTTGACATACCTGTTCTACATGAAGGTAAATTAATTATCTGAATTTTAATGAATATTACATGGGTTTATAAAGCGATTGGGACATAGACCTTTCCCCTTATGTTATATAAACAAAAATTAAATTACTTTTGCCATTCGGTTCCTGCATGTTGAATTTTGATTCATTTTCAACTTTACACGAGAACAAAAAACTAAACTAAATAAAGTAAAAAATGAGAAAAAATTTTTTATTTTGGGTATCATCAAGTAACAAAGACAATATAGATTTTTCATAACAAATCCATTCTGAAATCTCATACTACTTAAATTTTAAATCGATCCTTTTTTTCCGAACAAAAAATTGGATTCGTGCTCTGACAAT
Source organism: Trichonephila inaurata madagascariensis (assembly GCA_019973955.1). NCBI lineage: Eukaryota > Metazoa > Arthropoda > Arachnida > Araneae > Nephilidae > Trichonephila > Trichonephila inaurata. The sequence goes on from BMAV01008983.1 coordinate 47,927, forward strand.
TGCACGATTTCAGTTTGAAGATTTAGTCTTTGCAGTGAGAGTACAACTGAAGATATCTCACTACAATATCAGGGATAGATAGTAAGGTTGGGGATGCTAAATACCATCTCCAGGGCCCGGGAAATTTTTGCAAAAATTATGATGTCGATGGAATTTTTTAACGTCAACTTTGGAAAAAAA
>BMAV01008984.1:0-87684 GCA_019973955.1 Trichonephila inaurata madagascariensis
TTTAAACCGTTTTGGTACTTGAAATCTTCTCTCTCTCTGCTGCTATCATTCCTATTTCGGAAGAAATTTTCTTATATATTATTGTTTCCGCAAAAATGTTCATTGCGGGCCACGAGTTTGACACTCGTGCAATACACCAACGGGAAGACTTTGAGCTCAATGCACGAGCCCCCTCTAAGCGACGGGTTTTCAGTAGTACCAGTGGTATACTAGATGGCAAACCGATTAATAAGAATCCATAATTTGTTGCATATTTATAAAATTAAAAGACAAGATTTTACTCGAAATTAATTATAAAAAGTATTTTTCTTGATCGGTTTGAAATGCTCTTGAAATATTTGTACGGATTGCCAAGGAAGGCATGGTCCTCGTGAAGAAGAAAAAATAATTATGAATGATTGTAAAATGTTCTCTGAATTTGAATCAAACCGTAGACATACTAATTTTAATAAGAACCTTGATGCCTTTATTATTTTTGTAAAATAATGTCACACCTTGATGTTATACAAATCGGCAGATTTAAGGATTTCGAGAAAGCCCTACAATTTAGTCGCCATTAAAAATGTCAACCCGATACATTTTATCGATTACACTAATTCTGGTTGTATGGAATCAGAATGCTAGTTATGTTATTGTGTATGCAAGGAAAGAGAGAGAGGAAATAGACTTATTTATATTCATGCGTTAATTCTATTTTGAACATGTGAAATCCATGCGGAGTTGAAAAGTCATTTCCTTCAAGCCTGCACATCTCTCGTAAACATCACATAAAACCAAATCCTTTCCATTGCACCATCAGGAAATTAGAAAGTTCTTTTTCAAATAAAGGCAGTATTTAAATAACTCTTTAATCCTCACTCCTTTCCACCCCATCCCTATAGATGGACCAATCCTTTCGAACTAATTTCCTTCCGACAATTTCCAGGAGTCGCCTCGGCAGCTTAAACTCCTGATCCCGACTTTCCGGAATTTCCCAGAGAAAATTACTGTCGTCTTCCTTTGACTTGGACGACCCCAAAGGATTGCCCTAGAACTTCCGACCGGGGGTTGAAAACAGGGAAGAAAATACTCATAAACATCCATTTAGGTTGTATTACGTCCTTCATTACTAGCCCCCCTTCCTAGCTATTTGCATGAGCGTCTTGTCATCTAATGAAGCGTGGCCCCCTAGGGGTCGGAGAGGGGCTGTCTCGGACAATGGATGGCCGTTTTTCAAAAGTCCCCACCCCTGTCCTCTTTTCTTTTGATCGAAAATCTCCATGCATTATTATTCGGGTTGTTTTGCATTTTCATTTAACCTAAGGAACTTAAAGACTCAGAGTAAAGTGAAGCAAGTCTTCTTAAGTGAAAAGTGAAAATGTGTTGTGATTTGAGCTTTTATAGCCTCGAAAAATGTATGAATTTATATTTCGGTAGCTATGTATTGAAAAGGCTATTACTGTATAGGCTATTACTTTTAGTTACTGTATAGAAAAGAGGAATTATTTTGTAATGTTAAAACTCACATAAGAATGCATTTTAATATACGAGAGTCAAATTCAGACTAGTTCTATTTTGAAGATTGATTACCAGTAAGTCTCAGCTGAAGGTAAATCGAATAATTAAAAATGATGCATTTGAAATTCTCAAAATCCCCACGATAGCACGATCTAAAATTTGGGTAAGGGGGGCCAGCCAATGGCATACTCTAGATTTGGGGGTTCAACCTGTCTTCCTCATAGAACAACAGATTTTTAATTTTTATCATAGAGATTTACACCTCAGAGCTTTTGTCTACGTGTTTTTTAGAATGTAACCCCAATATAACAAAGGTCTGTGTACGCTATTGATGCCAGCTCAGGTGTTGTCTTTGTCACTTGGTCATGGTCCAAAACTAGGAGATCCATCACCAGCAGCCCTCTTGCAGCTTCATAGTGCAACGTTAATATAACTCTCACTCTCTCTCAACTTTCAAGAATCTAATAGAAAAGATGGTTCACATCTGCTCTTGAAAAGTTTCCCTAAATATTTTCCAAGAATGAAAGTAATCTTGCTAAAAGAAGTAGAATGGGTAAACCTAAAATGAATACTTAAACCTAAATGAATAAGAGAAGTAACAGCAAATAAAAATTAACACATTTAAATACCAATTTTGCAAGAAAAGCAGATTGAAATCAGTAAATATTTCCTGATTTTAAATGATGTATGTTCTTTAAAATAATTTTAAATTCCTTTAGAATCCTGTTACATATCTAAATATTGAATGAAATTCTTTTATGAATGACTTTAATAAGTAAAATAAAATTATGCTATAAAGAAAAAAAAATTAAATCTGAATACGTGAAGAAATAACATATAATCTGCTAATTCCAGGTATATCCAACATCGTGAAATTCTAGAAAAATGATCGTGTTTTTATCTAAATAAAAACATATAAATCTTCAATTTTGTAATTTCAAGTACTGCAGTGAAGTGAATCTGATATATCCTAAATCTTTCGATTTTTAAAATCTTATCGCTAGCTAAACAGGGATGCGGAAAATGGCGTAACACTCAGTTGTTCTCGTCACTTGACCATGGTTAAACTTAAGAGATCCATGAATAATAATTTTCGTGCATTCCAACGTTAACTCAAATCAATTAAACTAACAATGAGCTCTTTAATTTCAGTTAATGAAAATCAAATTTATTATTTAGAAGTCTCTATTGCGAAGTTTGTCAAGTTCATCCTTCTGTTGCGATTGAGTTGTATTAAAATCTGTAACTGTTTCTCTTAGAGAGCAAAGTTTTTCAAACTTTTTTTCTCATAGACCCCTTGCCATGTTTTTTGGTTTGGAGTAGACCCCTGCTTACCTAGTATTGAATTTTTGCAAATTTACCAATTTAAATGTCTTTTTGACAACTGGTATACATCTTACTTTAAACGATTTAAATTTGTATCTGAAGTGAAGTATAACCTCTAAAACTTAAGAACATGTTAGTTAAATCAAAATTTAATTAATACATGAAATAACTGAGCAGCAAACAAATTCTTTTAAAGGGAGGAATAAATCTGGTGCTTCAATAACAATTTTTCAACATTCGGAATCAATCGTGTCAGGTTTAACCCTAAATCTCCTCAGTTAGTAGTGTTTAGACCTTATCTCTACCCTTTCCTTTTTTTTTTTTGGAGATTGGCAACCACGCTGAAACTCCTTCTCACTAGGAAAAGTAATTAAAAAATTTTTCACGAAATTCCATAATTCGTGATAAATAACAGGCATGTCTTTTTAAAGTCAAATTGTGGACATGGTCCTTGTTTTAATGAAATTAATACTGTCACCTTGTAACTGCAAATTAACCTTATTAAAATTAGAATAAACCTATTAAATAGATAAAATATGGTCTCCACTTGACTAAGTTTTCTTTTAAACTTAAAATCACATGATTTGGTTTAAGGAGAGCCACCATAGTAGATCCCCATTTACACCTGATGGACCCTCCAATTGTTTTTCGCTGACGTGGACCCCTTGCAGATCGTCATAGATCCCTGGGGGTCTGTATAGACCACTTCGGGAATCAATGTCTTAGAGTATTCTGACTAATCATGAAAAGAAGATATTTTCTCAGTAAGTGTTTGATTGATTTTTGAAAATCTCTTACTCTGAAGGAACCATGACGCATACAAAAAAGTCTCATTACTAAAAATTAAATTAAACGAATTCGTAGAAGAATTTAGAAGTAAAATCTTAGTATTAGTCTGAAGTATATCTGTGGGAAAACTATTTTGTGGAATTTTAACGCTTCTTGGCATATGACTTATCGTCTAATTACCATTGTCCGAAGCTCTAAGAGCTTCTTTATCCATTACATATATCTGGTATTCAGACAAGTAATTTTTAGAAATATTAATTTGGGCACACAAACTAACTCCCATTATCTAGTTTCAAACTTATTAAATTTCTAATTGACTCAAATAAAGTATTTCATTTTTCAATATGTCTCTTCCTTTGGTTTCCCTCACTAACGCGAACTCAAGTTCATCAAAAATCTGTAAAAAAGTTATTGAATGCAATGATAAGTACGAAAGTTTTTTATGTATGCAATGTTCCAAGTCAGCATCGATAACTTTTTGTAAAAAATAAGAAATTATTCCTCTAGAGATCGACACATCCTTTTGTTGAGAAAAACGAACACCAAGTGAGACACGATTGGTTTTGAAAATATTAATTGGGCTGTATACTTATTTCCATAACTGCTAAATAACACTTTTTAGTTTATGTTTCGATTGGAAAGTAAAGCGCGGATGCCTACATATGAAGACAATAAAATTTAATGAGCTGGGATTGAATTATAGTGTTTAGAATATCTTTTCTGAGAAATAATTATGTGTTTAATTTAAGACTCCAATATGTTATGGGGGAAAAGTTAAATGGTAAATAGGAGATTTTGTTTTGGAATTTTTGTTTTGATTTAATTATCCTTACATGTATATAAAGTAGGATTGTGCACATTCACCAATATTATCAGAGATCAGAATGATGGCAAGATCTCTGAGCTGGTGCCATCTTTCTGGTGGGAGACGAATCTCCCTTTGGTAAAAGTCCTGAGATTTGCAGTGAAAATCACCTTGAATGGTAGCTTCACATCATCAAGAGCATCAATAAGTTTTAGGCTGAAAGAGTTGGTCAACACACGAAATAAGTGACAGGCAGTAGACTTCAAGTCAAGAAAATAAACAGAGGGAAAGTAAAATCTCTCAACCAGACTCCATTATTTTTTGACGAATGATAACAGTAGAATGGCGTATCATTATGTCGTAGTGATGGATACTACCATGCCAATTTATGACCTTGGGTCCCTTCGTAATCCTTTTGAATCGTAGTCTGTTGAATTGAGGATAATAAAAGACCGCGTACTGTTTCCCTATTGGACAACTTGCAATTTTGACCATGCTAGTAAATATATATTATTTTATATATTCCATAGGCATGATAAACTAAATTGTCGGTCTAACTTATATTAAACTGATACCAATCATGATGAAGGTATGAAAAATACTATTCTTCTCAAAAACTGTCAGAATATATATTCGGTAACGATAAGCTTATTTCTACTTTTTAGATAAAAGTATCAAAGATGCAGTAAGAATTATCGTCAATAAGAAGCTTTGACGAGAGTTTGTGAAGCGACAAAATCTTCAATCACAATAACTTGAATATGTTTTAACTTCTGTGAAACTTCACTTTTCTGAAATGAATCACGTGATGCAAGCCCCAGGCCAATCATTCATTAACTTTAATGAGTCCCAAGAAATTAATTCTGATCATTTTAAGGAAAGAGAATCTTGAAATCATTTCGCTTGTAGTTTATGTGTTAGATATTTTTTCTTCATAACCATTCAATTGATTTTCCCGTTCATTGCATCGTGCATCATTTCCAATGACTTGCCGGCACAACATGCGGGTTAATAGACTTACTGCGTTCCGTTTATGCTACTCACCAGCTCATTATTTGTGAATATATGACAAATATCATTCATTGAAGCATGATAATGATTCTAGAATATTTTTCCGATTTCAGGAAAAAATATTTTCCCATGAATATGTACGGAAAGAATTTTAAAAACGTAAAGTATTTAGGAAGTTTAGAGATAAAATTTCACTCTGTTCTATTGTCAATAATTATTAATTTAATTATAATACATTAAATAGTATTTCTCTCATAAAATTACTTTTAGGCAAAAAAAAGAAAAGATTAAACTCGGAAGACAATAAAATGTGATCTGGGGGAAATTCTGAGGTTTTTCGTTGAACGTAGAGGATCACAGATGCATCGTAGATCAGTTTGTAGAACGATATACTTTTGGAGATTTAAGAAAAGACACACCATAGATTTCTTTTAAATCAATCCTGGGAAGACATTTTTTTATAAGTCATTCAAGTAACTGACAAAAAAATTCAAATTCCAAAGAAATTTTAATGCGCTGGTAAAGAAACCAGGTACTATTGCCTAATTTGTGAAGTTAGACTGCCACTACCAGCTTTCTTCAAATTATGCCATATGAAAACAGATTTCCTGTAAAAAACTATAAAAGTGTGAAAATTTTTGCAAAAACTATTTTCATACAGACTTATTTTTGAATCTATGTAACTTTTAAATCTACTTTTATAATAATTTCTCTCTCTCTCTATATATGTAACGTATTGGCTGAGCGGTATAATTTCGTCGAGTGTTAGTAGGGTTTCAGGAAAAACATCTTCAGTGGACGTTCATCTTTTTATTGTGACACACACATCAAAAGCTTAGGACAAAATTGCAGTACATTTTCACGTTGGCGAGACAAACTTGCGACGATTACAAGGCAAAGTGGACAAGAAGCAGCGACATGTCCGGGAACAAAACACTAAGACAAAGAGATAGATTACACAAGATTTTCGCTTTTATACCGGCAGTGGCAAGGGCGTGATTATTATGTAATAGTAGTTCTGATTGGATAGAATGAGTGGGACAGGGATTTCGACTAGCCGATTACGATTAAGATTACAGTGTTATTTTAAATCAAAAGAATTAAAGTTTGTTTAAATATAGTACAAGAGTTAAACAAAAGGATACTAGAAAATTTTATATATATATATATATATATATATATATATATATATATATATATATATATATATATATATATATATATTTTTATGAGACGTGTCTGGGTATGATGTAAATTTTCGAAAGTAGCAGGTTTCAAAAAACCAATTAATCTTTTAAGTAGACACAGCTTTTAAACAGCTTTAGAATTATTTGCAGAAAACATTTAGGTTGGAACAAAGTGAGATCATTAGGACGGGGGCCCCAAAATCCAGGCCAAAAAGGGGTCTGCGTTACAAAGACAAAGTCGCTAAGAGACGTTACACAAGTTTTCGTTTTATCCGGCAGTGAGGGGATAAAATTATTACGTAGAGTTCTGATTGATAGATGCGCAGATTTTTTGGACTATGCATTACGTTAATCATTTGTTTTTTTGGGGCCCCACCAACATTCATCTTTAAATATATTGAAAATTAAAAAGATACCAATTATTCGAAACAAATATATATATTCTATATATATACATATTTGTGTGATGCTATGTTTATGGATGATAGTGTTAATTTTAAGTAATAAAATTTCTTAAAATTTTCTTGTAAAAGTTGCTCTAAATACTAACATTTAATAGTTAAGAGTAATTAAATTAAAATTAACCTTAATAGAGATCAAATTTTAAATGGAATTTCAATAAAAAAATATAATTTTTGGGGCTGAATTTATTACAAAACAATAATAATAATAAGTAAATAAAAAATAAAGTAACTTGAATATGATGATGAATTTTGCTCTATAGTTTTTCTGTGGTATTTTTATACATTTATCTAATTTGTTTTTAATGTTCAAAAATAGAAGATATAGGGAATTTAAAGTTTTGAAGGCAGATATTACAATGCTTTACTGAGTAAAAAATTAAAGATCTAAAAGTAGTAATGTAAATTTTTAGTTATGGCATGAAAGCAGATGCAAAATAAACTTTATAAAAAGTCACCGCTTCCGTAACTAAAAGTGAAAAGCAAATTTATTTAATCATTGTACTTGAAAATTTAAAATTTTAAATTATGGGAAAAAGTTAAAGAAAAGCAATTCGAAGCAATTCAGATACTATTGGGATATAATAATAATATTTTTGAACATTAAAAATACAAGATATAGCCTTAATTCAAAAAGGTAGATGACCCTGTCAGTGTTAAAACTACTTTTAAAAATAGTATATTTATTTTACTATGATGAAAAAATTGAAAAATAAGTACTTCTCTTAAAGCGAAGAACATTAATTTGTAGTTAGTTATTAATTTTAAAAGGTTTATAAGAAACATCAAATACTATTATAAATAATAAAATGAATATAAGATAATGCTACAAGAGATACAGGATTTTTTATATAAGGCTTCGAAATTTGCTCTTTTATTATGCACCGATTTTGTGACATTAATCAAAACAAAAAACTAAGTTATATTGAAATAAAGCATTAATTAATAAAATTGATCATTAATATCAAATACTTAATTGAATTTTACGTACTATATACTTAGAATTTTAATCAATCAGAAAAAGTGGGTTGGGCGGGGGTCCGGCTACTTGTGTGCGCCACTGCTAGACACACAATTTGCCTTACGTTCATAGAAATTGAAGACGCTGTCAAGTCTTAAAAACCGTACTTCAAAATACATATTTATCTTCCTTGAAAAAATTGAAAAGGATAAATATTCTCACAGGTATATTTTATATTATGTTAATATAAAGGTTTTTTATTCAAACTCAAAACTCTATAAATAACTAAAAGCAAAATAAAAGAATTACAAGAGATATCTGCTGCTTTAAAAATTACTATAAGGCTTATAGAAAATTGCCTGGAATATGAACGAAATAAAATTTCGTGAGCATTAATTTAAAACAAACAAACTAAGTGTATATTTGAAATAAAGATAATGAATATTAATCCAATGTACGACCTATCAGAAAGATATTTTTAAGGAAAGAACTAATACTTATTTAAACTTTAATTACATTCCGTCACATTTTTTTATTAAAACTATTGGCAGCCTCTACACTTAATATTCAACCGCTCTTTGAACAATACACTCATAAAAAGACCCAAGCTCAAATATCTTCTTAATCTTTTCAAGATGCCGAGGTACTAGACATAAAAGGTGTTCTTAGAACTCCAGAACAAAGGATCTAAAACCTTAATATTGCAGCTTTTCATAACGTCAAGGCTCATATCTCGAAAACTTAATAACACTAGACCCATTCAATAACGTACTCTTACTACTCATTTCTCTCTTCCCCGCAAAAAGGACTGACTTACGCCACTTGGGGGGTAAATCTAGTGGCGTGTAGGGCGTCCCCCACAGAGTCGCTTCCCTTCTTGAGTTACAAGTGATTATTATTTATATTACGAGAGCGAGAGAGGCGCATTAGCATAACGGGGTGCACGCTTTGAAGACTCGGAATCTCGAGATTAGGCAAAACAGGGTCTTAAAGATCAGGGCGCCGTGAACCCTGAGAAAGTGGAATGGGGCTCTCTTTTGAAAAGAGAACTTATGGATTATATCCTGGTGCCTCATTTGAATTAATAGGCCATGAGGCAATCTAGTGTCGAAGAGCCGTGTGGGTTTTCGAGAAGGAAAGCGGAGTTCTTTTTTTGAGTCGTAGAATTTATAATGTGGTTTTTATGACTAAATGATCTGTTGGCGATGTAAAGATGGAGAGGATATAAACAGATGGCACTTCTTCAAGTTCTACTTCATTTCTAGACAGAAAGGCGAAGATGCATTCGACTGTCTTCACAGAATACTTTTTTGAAGAATTTTTACATTAATGCACATACGCACAAAAAAGAAAAGACAGATTTAAATGCTTGTTTTATTAACAGTCAACACTCTTAAACTGTTTGTTTTAATTATTTGCGTAGGCCTGCAATTGTTTTTATCCAAAAATAAGAACTTAGAAGACTTCAAATATTTGTTTGAATTTTTGTGATTTTTGGTGGAACTAAGTATGCAGTAAAATCCCAGAGAAGGCGTGGTTGTTCGTAAATGTATAGTGAATTTGCAACATTGGGTCACTCTAACTATTAATCAAGCCGTAAGTCTCTCGAAAGATTGGTGGAAGGTGGAAGAGAGATGGAAGGCTCATTAACCCCCTCCCCCCAGAGTGTTTTCCCTCAAAATGGGGTAGAACTCGAGTCTAAAAAAATCATATTGTCGCCTGACCAGTATGTTACCATGATAAATATAATGAACCTCAATCTGACACTGTAATCAGGTGGCATCAGAAAAAACATGTAGTTGAATGTTTAAAACTGTGGAATAGATATTTCTTGCTTAAATAAATATATTGGTATTTGACGTTACAATGCAATTGCTGGATTTTATCATTTCCCTTCATGAAAAAGGAAACTATGGAAAAAACCAATGGGGATCAATCACATTTGAAAGATTTTATGGAAAATCATTATTTTTTGATACATCAAGTTCTTTTCATAGTCATTGCAACATCTAATAATTTTATTTAAAAACTTGAAAATTGTTACAAGAACTATATTTAACTTGGCCAGTGAAGATTCTTACTGACTTCACTCCTTAACTCATTGAAGATACTTTTGTCTCGCTGGGGAAGGGGGTCGCTTTGTTCTGGGCTCTCCTTGTTCATCCACTGAGACATTTTCAATATTTAAAAATTTAATTGAATTCAAATTCAAGACATTGAACAGATCTTTGGTACATGAATCACATCTATAAATATTTTTAAAAAATTGACTTGGAAAAGAAAGAAATACTTTTATTATGAAATAAATTTAATTGAAATGAAAATTATAAAGTTGGAAAGCTAGAAATGTTTTATTGTGTATTTATATATGCATGGCCAGAATTGGTCTACACATTTTGATAATCTTATGTTCGTGTGTATATATATATTCTTGAAACACGACTCGTGTGTTGTTTTCCCAGCAGTGATTGTGGGAAATTTCAGTACTTGTGGGAAAATTTAGTATTACTGGAAAGTTCACTTCGCAGCATGAAAAATAAGATTATGTTATAACCCTGAAAAAAACGACAGGTTTTCAGTTAGAAAACTTTGTTGCACTTAGAGACAAATTTGGCGACAAATGATATCGCTGTGGAGCCATCGAGAAGTCTCTGTAATCGATCCTTCTGGAAATTTTCATAAGGCTATATAAGGGACTTTTGAGACAATGGTCGAGATTAGAATCTGCTTGAGCGTTATCTGAGATAAAACAGAGGGACTTCATCTGCCTGAGTACTTGCTAGTGGAACTGTTCCAGAGAGACGTTTCTGAAGTACTGTATAGCTTGTCTATAACAAGTGTGTTTTCAACTACTTTAAATAATCTGTTTTAATATCTCTTTGTATATAACATCGATTTGTTTTCATGGAGTCATTTGTTTTTCCTTTGTCTATTAATAAATCTTTCATTAATTAAAATAATTGGAATCTTCGACTGATTTACTCCACTCAAATTTGTAAATATGTAGTCTACAAGAGAATCTAGTTGAGCAACCAAAATTTAATTTCTAACTGACATATATATATATTAAGTGACAAAAAAGTTCATTAAATATAATATTTAAAAAAAAACCTCTGAGTAAAACTGTATTTATCTGATAACAGGATTGTACTTTAATTTTTAAAAAAGTCATGTAAAAACTATTTGATATTTTCTCATGTAAAGATACATAAAAACTGAAAAAATCCATTTATGTTGTAAACTCTTCTTACAAAAACATTGAAAAAAAGCAAATATTGAAGTAAATATAAACAATGGAAAACAAAGAGGCATATATTAGACTTTAATTATAAAAATATTATTGGTTATAGGAATAACAATATTTGAATTTTTTTAAAAATTTATTTTGATATCTGCAGGTTAAGAACTTACTGCCATAGCATATTGTCAATAATTAATCTACATATCAGCACTGGTTCCGAGTTCTGATAAGGGCTAATTCTAACCCTTTACAACAAACAGTATAAATGTCTCTGGTACCTCTTTTATGATTCTCTGGCCTAATATTTAGAAGAGTGACTGTGGGAGCGTTGGTCAATATCGGGTCATAGCACCGGTCAGACGTCAATAGAGCGACGCCTTCTTTTGTTGGTCAAGGGGTGGACTAAATGGATTCTGTGGCAATAAAGGGGAGATCGCTGCATTGTCGCTACACCTGAGGCCCTCGCTCCTTGGGGGGAGGCTCAGATTGAGGTCATTGATTTGGCCCCTAGGATGTAGCATCCAAACAAAGAAGAAAATTCGGATTTTAGCATATTTGATCGATGCAATGATTTCTTGGGAAAATATAATAAAAGAAGTTATATGCAAATATAATAGTAAATGTTTTGATGATTATGGGTTTGTACTAAGAGAACCCGAAGAATAACAATTGATTCTATAAGTTATACTGATGAATAAGAGATACAAATATTTATACGAATTTTTATAGTAAGAATATTTACTACAGCAAAAGTAAGATAATTTTGCTTAGAAAAATTATCATTTTGATAGAAATTTTCTTATTTGAAGTGTAAATAAAGTAATGAAAGATATCCGTATTGGCACCGATTTTGTAAGGATCCCATTTTATTATTAATTTTATTTTATTCTGTTCTATTAATGTTACTTCCTCCATTGAACCATATTTATTTTCCAAAAGTTTATGCAAATATATGGGAATTGAAATGAATTATATCTTCTAGTTTTTCGATATAAGCTTGTTCGCTATACAATCTAAAGTGTAATAACTTGTTTAAATAGAGAGACTTATTGAGCTGAGACTCCAGGAGGGAAACATCCTTCTTTTTTCAATTATTAGTCTCTGGCATTAATAAATCGAGTTTTGAATTTGATCAGATTTTTTAAGAGTTGCTCTTTAATTCCTTATTTACAGCTGATATATATTACAAATTAAAAACTTACCTTTATCTTTCTTTAAATATAAGTATTTAAATGATTGTTCAGTAAAAAAGAACGATTTTTGAGTTCTTATTTTCATTTCTGTGGGCGTTTGTTCATACATGAATAGTAAATTAACGAAGACTCAAAAACTTTAGAAACTGATTAAGATGGATACATGTATACATGAAGTACATACATGAAGACAAATAATTTTCATTATTACAAATCAGGGTTGCAATCCATTTATTTCAGTTATAAAAGTGATACAGGAACATAAATAAGGTTACTAACTTAAAAGAGAAAAAATAGCGTAAGAGTAGTTTTTCTAATTAGATTCAGAAGAATATATTCAAAGAAACTAGTTGAAATAGTTACTGTAAATTGGGAATTAAACAGTAAGAAAAGTTATTGCATTGATGACACTTGTGAATAGGTGTCAGTGTCTCATGGACATTTCAAAAATATAGCATACAATTTAATATATCAGGACTGATATTTTATATATTTTATTTGCATAAAACAATTCAATATAAATTGACGGAGGAAAAATCCCAAACTAAGGTAAAATTATTGTAGAGCAATGAAATTTGGACAATGCAATTGTCTAGTTAACATGTTTAAATGATTAAATTTTCAAGATCACAGGTTAATTTAAGTTCAAGAAAATCCCTTTCAAATGTCAAATGCTGTTACATTAATAGTTAGTGTAACCTCCAGAATTTAAAATGCAAGCCGGCAAACGAGCAAGCATCGTGTCATACAGGTGCCGAATGTCACTTTGTGGTATGGATTTCAGTGCTTGTTGTAATTGTGATGTAAATATTGGGACGGTCAGTTCTGGCTGTGATTGATGCTGGAGTTGTCCCAATGATATCCCATACGTGCTCAATTGGATATTGACCTGGTATGCTAAGGCAGCATGTTAACCCACTGTAGAGCACGTTGCATTGCAACAGTGGAGTGAGGGCATGTGTTATCCTGTTGGAAAACTCCCCCTTGAACACTGTTAATTAATGGTAGTACTATAGGTTGAATTACCAGACTGACGTACAAATTGGTAATCAATTTGTTTGGGATAACCACGAGAGTGTCCTGCTGTCATAGGAAATTGCTCTCCTGATCATGACTCGAAGTGTAAGTCTAGTGTGTCTAGACCGCAGACAGTTTGGTTGCAGGCATTCCCCTGGCCTCCTTCTGACGAACACATGGCAATCACTGGCACCAAGGCAGAACCCGTTTGCATCATATAAGTTGATGGATTATTGGAGAACCTGTTTCCCGCAGGAAAGCTCAATCTTCTTTCGTGAAATAACTGGATGGATACATGGGTTCAGCTTTTCTCTTAGCCCTTTGCTGCATAAATTGTATGAAAATTGAATGAGAGATTTGAAAATTAAGTGAATAAAATCACATTAAGAAAATAAAATATTACATTAGGTGTAGGTAAATAAAAATTTAAGTGTGAGTGTGGTGATAAAACATTATTGACTATGTTGGTGTGACCAGTTTGTGTAGTATCAGAAAATAGGTAGCTTGTCTGCCGTGAAGCGGACTTAAATCAATTGTGAGCGAAAAAATCTAAAGGCGCGGAGAACCCGCACCGTCGAGTCTCGCCTTGTCTGAGGTTCACCCTAAACGGGCGGCTATTTAAGTTCATCTGTGTAAATCTGAGCAGGACAATCAGGGGACAGCCTTAGAGAACCCCGTAGGAGGGTGTGTGTCAAAGATGAAGGAAATCTGGACGCCGAGGTATGTTTTCATCAGAAAACACAACAGTCCTCCAATGAGCTCTAGCTTGACGCACCCTTGGCGTCGCAAACGGCAATGGCTTGGAGTCAGTGGAATACATGCTATAGGGAACCTGGTCCAGAGTTGTCCTTAAAGTAACAGATTTCTAACAATTCGTTGCGTCACTGTGGTACCAACTGCAGCTCGAATTTCTGCCGCAGAGGCAATACGAGGCGCCTCAGCCGTACGCCGAATACGGTGGTCTTCCTACTCAGTAGTGCCTAGTAGCCACCCGTAAACCGGTCTTCTTGAGAAAGTACCATCCCTTGACCACTGCTTCCAACAATCATGCGCAGTGGATACATTCCGGCAATTCCAATACATTCCAATATCATTGGTAAAAAATCCGCCTTTTCATAGTCCTATTACACAACCTCGTTCAAACTCGGTGAGCTATTGATAATGAAGTATTCGTCTTCTAAAGGCTATCATCAACTATATACGTCAAACTTCACAGACAAATAACACTCACGAATTTTACAGCTCGCATTTAAAGCAACCCTGATTTGCAAGTTTTGAGCGAAATTTGAATCGATGTCATCTTTCAGATGTATAAACACGCCTACCAAATTTCGTTTATCTGACACAAGTCTTTCTTGGGATTTTTTTTCCCCCGTGCATATATATATATATGTGTGTCTATGTATGTATATGAAGTGATTATTCGTAATTGAAATTGCATATCGATCTGATTTGCATTTCTCCGCTTCTTCAATGCTATAACTTATCTCTGATCTTCGATCATTCGTCAAAATTATTTGATATGCAACGCTCTCGGACATCACTTTGATTAGTTATTTCCAGAAAGCACCGGAATAAAGTTTAATTAAAAAATATTTTCTCTGCTGTATAATTGACTTTCTTTTTATCTTTTTACAAGATGAACATTGACCTAAATTTCTCTTCATAACAAATTGCTTCATACGGTATGCACTATACTCTTTTTTATTTACTGAGAGATTTAAGGATCACCATATGCATATAAATTATGCATTTAGTAAAAATTTATGAAATAATCAACTAGAAATTGTAATTGAATTGTAATAAGCAATTAAGGTGGAAAGGTATTATTGTTTTTTAATCTTAACCATGATGTAGAAGTTATGCAAAAGCTATTGGGACTTCGCAATTTTACTTTATAATAAAGGGGCAAGGATGGATCTGAACTGTCACCTCACACTTCCACAACCTCATCTTTCCAACATGACGCGTACGTTGAGAAGTAGAGAGATAGAGAGCGAGAGAACTGAAACACGTATCGTACAGCATTCCCATTTCTCAATTATCTTTAGATAGGCAAGATCTGAATCCCTTACTCTTAGCTGATTAAATTCTTTACTCAAATAAGATACTTAGAACCCATTCTTACCCCTAAATGATGTGAAATTTTACAGAAATGAATTGGTATGCTTTCAAAATATAGTGTCAATAGCCAGCTTAATGTTTGAACTCTTTATCTAAAATTATGACAAACTTGTTACGAAATGTTAATACCACATAAAGAAAAAAAATTCACACAGCCTATACTGTGATCCGATTATATAATTTGTAAGGACGCCCCCCTTGGGTGCCCTTCTCCTTGATTATCAGCGTGAGCTAGAGGTGTAGGAATAAATGAAGAACTAGAAGCTGCCATGATCGTAATAAAACTTTATTAAGATCTTAAACTTAAACCTCTAACAGATTAGATAATAATATGATATGTGAGAGAATATCTACGGTGTCTAAACACACAAATATATATATATATATATATATATATATATATATATATATATATATATATATATATATATATATATACCGAAATAACTTAACCCGGACCGCTATCAATAATTAACTCGCCTAAACTCAGTTCCAATTCGATCACATATCCGAATATTTAAATAGTCACTCCTATCTTTTTCATCCAACGAAGTGTCAAACTATTTAATCCTATTGAAAGTTGCGGTTCACTGGCGTGCAATGGTATGCACCTTGACCTAAGGGCTCTCTGTTACGGATAACTTCTGTTGACTGCACTTAACCTCTCAAAATCTCTTCACACTGGAATCACGGACTATCATAACATTCCCCAAATGCCACGTCACTTACTCTAAACTTCTCTTATTTAAAAGCTTCCTAATTTACATCTTTCCTTCAAGCTTCACTTCTTGGGCTTGGTTGGAAAAGAGTTGCCATCAATTCTTGCCCCAAAGAACCCAAAAGGACATGTTAAGGGGACGCAGTACAATTCAATTGACAAAAATAGGTCAAAAAATCAAATCTAATTTTTCTAGCCTAAATTATTATTTATATACTTTTCTATAACTTCACAAAATTTGAAAACTTTAAATTTAAAAAACGCAGAATTATGATAGCTTTTACATTCATTTTTATTCACATCTCTATGTAAAATCAAAACTTTAAACTTACTTATCTCAGGAGGGTAAAATAACTAGCTTGTCTTCATTTAAAATGCTAAGGCATTTTTTCTGTTGTGCCTAATGCTTTCAATTTTTTTTTACCTATTGTTAATAGTACATGTAACAAAAGTTGGTATGCATTTTTGAATCAAAGCAATACTTATTTTTTAAAAATAATTGAAGTTAGAATTTGCAAATTTTTTAAGGAATTTTCAATAAGGATTCATAAAAAGAAGTATTGTACAAATACCAATCGTGTTATCGCAAAACCCATACCAACTTTTGTTATACATAATTAGACGTACTTTTAAATCGAATTTCATGCGTGTGCGTAAATGTTTGTAGGAGAATTAGCATTTTAAAATCACTTCACAAATTTTAAGTTTTTTCCTTAAAAAATTAAATGGCTAACTTTTTATGAAATTTTGAGCACAAAATCTGTTTTACACAGTATACACACATAGGAGGCAACCAAAAAAATTTTGAAAATCCTTAAATTAAAAATTTTTGCTTAAATCGTACCATGTCCCCTTAATGAAAAGACGCGTGAGCTCGTCACAAATTTTCTCTCATAAATTGAGTTTAATATAACAGAGAAAAACTCGATCATGTAATCCTTTTTGTTGGTCATTAACATTATTTCATTGATAGTATTTTTATTTCTTTTGAACTAAGAAAGTCTAAGATGTATACTCCTTCTTCCGAACAATTAAATATCTGAGTTCAAACTATGCAGATATAAAAAAAATTGTTTTACCTTTTAAAACGAACAAATAAATTATTTAAGAATACTTATTAAAAATAAACTTTTGAGCCTATAAAATTAATATACTCATGAAAATCCTAAAAATGACAACCACAATTCCTAGAGCAATTTTGGTACAGCCATACATATGCACATACGACGTTCATGATAAACTCCTGCGTAATAAATCAGTTGCCCAAAAGATCGCTCTAAAGTTTGCCAACTCGTTTAAATGCCCCTCCTCTTAGAACAAAAGAACTTATTCTCTCCACCCCTCATGCTCCAGTGACCGCCAGTGAACACTCGTCTCCTGATAGCGAAGTCTCTGTCTTGGTCTCCCCACTTACTAAGGACATCAATTAAATTACAAAGTTCATGATGCGCGTCACCCAAATGGCCTCAAATTTATCAACGTGGAATTTATGGATGCTTAAGTTCGTTGTGCCGGCAACTTTTCGCATCTAGAGAGTCTCTTGTTTGGGATCGAGGAGGATTTTGCTTTAATTGAGTCTGTTTTGAACTCACTCGGGAGGAAAAATTGAAAATTTATGCGTTTGAGGTTTCCGATGACTAACTGTTATTGATTCAGTTTTTCATTTTACTATTATATGGAGATAAAATTTGACTTGCATCTGATTGGACGTAATTTTAGTTTACTGTGCTGAAATGTCCAGATCATTGTTTGGGACATATCAAAATATATCGTACTTTCATTCATTTTGAGCATGTAGTAATGGTAGGAAATGTAATGGTAGCTTAGTAATAGCGTGACCGCCTCGTAAGCGCAAGGTTGCGGGTTTGACCACGATTGGAGTCAAGAGATTTTCTGGATGCGAAAATCGTAGGCATGCATTTTATATAATTATGTGGCATGAAAAAGATCTGACGAGAGCTTGAATTGAATAAATTCAAGAGCCAAAATTTGGTGGTGAGAGCCGCCACTAGAGGGTGCCACCAATGAATTCGCTTTCCCACCTGGTGACTTGCCGTGTTTGCGAAGGGTTAGCTGCCAAAATGCAGCCCATTAGATAGAAAAAATATCAATGAGTAATGTAATGTAGGATTTTTAGATAAATAGAACTCATTTACAAATAGTATGAAATTGCAATTATGAAGAATAAAAGTATTTACGAGCAATATAAAACAGTATTTTAGAGTAATGATAATGCATATTTAACATAAAACTATATTTATATGTACTGTGTTGAGCAGGGGTGGGCAGACATTTTCAGGAAACGGGCTACTTCTAATTTTTTAAGGTGCTGCGGTCCAGCCAATGGCGTAGGTGTGGTGAGGTAAGAAAAGGTCTACAATATTTATTATAACTTAATAATAAATACAGAGTTTGTACTCACATAACTACAATAAAAAAACTCACTCTTTCAAAACCACGTTAAAAAGAAAACGCAAGCTACAAATAGTGTAATATAGCTACTGACAACAATAGCCACAAATATTATATAATAATATCAAATGATGCATTAACCAGCAATTCAAAATATACATTAAAAACATTTTCTTCTTTAGTTCTTGTAATTATAGAAAGTAGAAGACATATGCTGCATACTCTCAACCAATCTTGAATATTTCCATACAAATTACTAACTGCTTATTTTCAGGCGGTCACTCCAAAATGCCCAGGCGGTCCACCAATCGATCATGATCGACTTAATGCTCTCCCCGGGTGTAAAGCATTGTACATTAAAGATTAAACTAAATAAGGTGGATTGGGGTTTGGAAAACATGTTTGTGAATACTATAATTTTATATTTAGGAATAATGAATATGTGTATGTATAAGAGTGTATATATAATATTATGAAAAACTTATCAATACAAGTAGAACTTCTTTTCCAAAACAAAATAAAATTAATTAAAGAATATTGAAACACTTACACCAATAGTATAAATTAATATTTATAAAAATTAGTTGAGTATTTAAAGGCCGTATCATACGTACATTTTTGGTACAATTTTTTCAAGCAATTTTTCGTCCTACTGAGGGGGAAGGGTTGCCGTAAACAAAACGACATGATCTGACGTCAGCCGCGATCTATCTTCACATTGAAAAATTACTCACCGATTTTTCTGCTTCGGAAAACGAACATCCAAAATTATTTCTTTTATTTCGCTTGCGCTTTTGTTGATGGGCGTAAACAGAAATTCAGCACCATCCTGTTTTAAATATTATACGCCGTTAAAATATTATAAGCCATTAAAGTATTATACGGCATATTTGATGTGTTAGATGAAGCCGCCATCTTGTTTATAACGTGGAGCGCCGAAGAACCCCATTGGCTAGAATTTCAAGCAACTTTTATTTGGAACAATTTTTTGAGATCAATAGCAAAAAGTTGTTCGAAAGCCGTACTATAAGCAATTGGTAAAATTACTGAATTAAACGAAAATTGCCTTAGAAACGTGTACGTGTGATATAGCCTTAAGAATAGCATAACGCTCTGTACGGAATTAATGACAACGTATAAATGAGTTATGAGAAAATGTTTTTTAATGATTGATGTAAAATTACATTTATGTGAAATATCAAAGCTTGTGCCTGAATATTTTAAATATGCATTTATGAAGAAATTCGCTCAAAAAATGACATGAAATTTTATTTATGAATAATGAAAATGTATTGAGGAATATTATAATACTATTTTATAAAACTGGGAATAAAAACATAATATAAAATTATATTAACAAGTGATGAGAATTTGATATTGGAAGAAACTCTATAAATTAATGTTTGTGAGCAAGAAAGTGCACGATATTTTTCCTAAACACATTGGAAGAGTTTTCATTTCAATTCCGTAAAAGTTCTAATTTTGGTTTACTGTTTGAATATCATAAATTTTGGTAAGTTATTAAACTAGTTTTTGGGGATGTATTTTTTTTAATTCAGATAATATATATAATGATATATCCTAAATATTTCAAAATTCCACTTTCCTTGTATCTATAACTATTTCACTGGCAGGAAGATTTTGACAATCGAAGTATCAAACTTTAAATAAATGTTAGTGTTGTATTACATGTGCATCACTTAAGTGACAGTTTATCACAGAAAATATATATATACATTACCATAAAATAACTTCTGTGATTCTAATTATAAAAAATAAGTCTGCGATAAATTTTAAAATAAAGCATTTCTATTTTTAGTAGCAAAATTTGTTTCTCCATTGACAAAAGCACCATTTAAAGGTTAAGGTATATTTTCTCATAACGTATCAATCCAGAATGGCTCAAAGCTCCATTAGTCAGCAGTTTTTCTTCTTCAACAAATTGGAAGTGACCAGACAAATATGAATGTTATAAAAATGATAATGCCAGAGCTGGATGGCTGATGAGCATCTGGAAGCCTTCATCCGGGAGCTAAGGAGAGGTCTTGATGAGAACCGGAACTTCCGGTCTCCGGACAACCTCGGTTTTACTTGGCTGAATCCTGGAAAGTTTGCTTTTCCGTCGCCAACATCTAACGCCAAACCCTTTTTGTTATGGAAAATAGCTTTTCTTCCCTATTCGAGAGTATTTAAATATGACTTATTTATCTATAATGTGTGTTTCATAAGATATACATCTTCTTACGCTTAAAGTTTTTCAAAGAAAATTTAAATCTACTTAGCTAAGAGTTGATTATACTGTAACATGGGGTGTTTTTAAGAATTGGTTAAATAATTTTAAGAACCTGTCATTTGACATGCTCATTCCAGTTTTCAACGCAAATAAATTTAAATTAAATTAATTTTTAATTTAAAAAATTGCGTGTAAAATATATCTCAGTCAATATTTAATAAATTTAGATTCGTTATTTTTGAAGAGTGATAGATTGAGCGTTCATAAAATAAAATCCCATATTTTTTCGTTGAAATCCTGTAGTCCATGTTATACAAACCTCGGATTTTTATGGTTAGAAGTTTCGAAAATTTAGAAAAAATACAAATAGTTTTATTAGTATCAAATGTAGCATTTAAAAGCCTCGATTAAAAGAATATAAAGGCAAAACAACAACAAAAATATATATAACGGTGCATTTTTTGTTAGTTTGCATGATTTTATTAAATACTCTATATTGGGTCTTAAAATCTTGTAGAACATTAACGAACTACATATCAAAATATATAATTGCTGATAATATATGAATACAATAAAGTTACCCAACTAGAGTCGGATCTCAATTTAATAAATTCACCTGGACCGAATAATTTATTCGTTATAATTCGGGGTTATTCGTAATTTCAAAGTCCACACACACACAAAAAAAAAAAAAAAAACAAATTTTTTGCACTTTATGGAAATTCTATAATAAGCAACTACACAAAAAGTATCCATAGTTATAAACTACACTTTCTCGTTTAGCAGCTAAAAATACAATTATCAAATTATATCTCACCAGTTAAGTGGAAATTTTAAGATATTGGTTAATACTTGTTTGAGAATCTTTCCGATTCCTGACTCGAAAGAATTCTTTTTCGACTTTATGCATAGAAGGAAATGCTGTGTTACTTACATTCTGCTGCATGGGTATGTTTACATTGTTTCCAAACACTGTACAGCATTACAAAATGTAACAACTTTGAAAGATATTTCATTATCAATTTCTGCATCAGAATAGTTATTCATTGGCTCTGACAAATCAATCAAAATTTTCTGCAAAACCATACGTATTATAAATTTTACTTCTTTCAGGAGTGAGCAAACGGCTTCTGCGTTGTGGAGTTGAATAAAAAGGAACTTCCTGTGCTATTCAAAACTCCTGCAATAGTTTACATTCATGACTCATCTGCCCCTGTAAAGATTAATAATGAGCTGAACCCTTTTCTGTCAAACTTTTCTGCTAACTAGAAAATACTATTTCTGTTCTGGACTAAAGAATTTGTCCTTTGAAAAGAAATCTAACTTTTCTAATCTAAAGTAATAAAAAAAATTTTTTTTTCGGCCGTTTGTAATCATTTGTTAATTCGATGTTTTTTATTCGTTAATTAGGGGTTTTGTGCCTTTATTTTAACTGGAAAAGAAAATTAGCTAAATAGGAATTCCGTAAATCGAGGTCCGACTCTGTCTTATACTATCGAAAGTTCAAAATTGAATTGCAAGTTAAACAATATTTCTTTATTTATTATTGAAGTAATAACTTCTATTGGCGCGATTTGCTGGAGAGTGAACTTGAATGAACGTCACTCTCGGGTATGCAACGCTCCTTTGCTGTCTTTAGTCGGACATACATAACCCTAAAAAGGAAAGGAGGGACGTTTCCCCCTTTCCCCACCACTCTGAAACACAATAGTTTGTTTCCCTAACAATACGTCGTAAAAGTAAAGATTCCTAGCTTCGATTTAAGTGCCCCCCTTGCCACCTCTTTCTACAAAAATGAATACAGGATTCTTTCTAATTCTAATTGAAGCATGAAAATGAAACATGTAATATTTTTAAAAAATAGATTTAGAGAGAGAGAAATCCTACACTAAAATTAAACAAAATGTAGAAAAAGGACAAATTTTTATAGAAGTAAGTAAATAGTATAACTATCATTAGCAATATTGCAGTATATAAATTTAAGAATAAAAATCTATTTTTGTAAGACTAAAGTTTGATTCTAATCAATGGGCGCGGACACAAAATTAAAAACATGGGGTCTAAATTTTAAATATTAAGATTTATTTTAAAGAAAAACACTCAATTCAACTAGCAACACCTTGTACATGACTTCACTCCTTCGTAACCAAAGACAGAATGCTTCTTTTTCAAACCCCAAGAGGAGAAAAAGAGTTTACGTCCCCTGTCCAGTTGTGTCCTTCGACCACGTGGTGAGAGAGAGAGAGAGAGAATACTGGCATTCCACATTCCAAGGGGAGGGGGAACTAACCGTCCCCTGTAGCAGGTGGTTTCATTTCAAACCCTTACAGTAAGCTAATCAGAATAGCAATGAACAAATATTTCTATTAATCACATTACTTAAATATACTTTGAGTCTAAAAAGAGAAAATTAAGACAATTAAAAATTTAAAATAACAAAATTAAGTATACAGGTATTAAGAAAAAGTTACATTAAATAATTTAAAGACAAGGAAACAAAATATAATTAAGAAGACTTACCTTGCAGAAGCACCGGTATATTTGTACAAAACTGCCATACAATGACAAAAGAGCTAGTATAAGCTAGAAATTATATAGCTAGATTATGATTTAAATCTTCTGATTAAATCCCTTTTTAAAGGTTTTAAAACCTAGATTCCTCTCTTTCCAATCAACTACCTGTCTTACAATCCCTTTGCTTAAATTAATTCATGGATAGAATTGAATATTTTTAAATTACAACCAAAATTCATAAAGCCGGATCGGGTATTCTAACAAATTACCTATGATTTTAAGTGGGAATTTTAATGTAGATTTTTCAAAAGACAAAAATCAAAGTTCAATTTAATTATGTCAAATGATCCAAATGAAAGCATTAAGAAGTACGGAACAACTCTTGATGGAGTTTTTTTTTATAGATATTTAAATAAAATTTTGTATCTAAAACAGAGGGGCACACCCTTTTTAAAATGAGGGGTCAAAAAAATTTAATAGGATCATATATCGAGAGGCAAAGTATTACGTGATGGCAAATATGTTATAAACGTGAAAACACTGTTTTATGACAATACGCATTTATCACAATTATTACTTACTTATTTTACTCATGTACACATTATACAGTTGATAAATGGATGAAACACAAACACTTTCGGAGTGATCAAAATACTTTAGCTCAATAAAAAAAGATTCCTGCTAAAAAGGGGGCAAACTTAAATTATATAACAGAGAAAAAGTTTTGCTAACTGTACAGAGAACACAATTTAAATTTTGAAAAAAAAATTAGTACTTAAAATTAAAAATGTAATGAAATGGCTGAGACTGAATATTTGAAGTTATTGATTTTACGTTGGGCTTAAGACTTGTGTTGTGGCAAACGTAGAACAGAAGAAAGGTTCTCATTTGCTATTCTATTTCTTATTTTTCATTTGTTTAAATTCATTAGTGAGAAAGTTTACTCGCAAATATAAGTGCTGCCAAAGAAAGTGGCATATGCAGCTGCATTTTGCTTTAAACACCAAAAATCCTCAGGTAAGTTTTTATAAAATTCTAATATCAGTTTTTCTTCGAATTGATTTTTGATAACATCAGAATTCTGTAAATTAGTTAAAGTTAACTGCATACTCTCCTCCACTAGATTTATATCAACAGAAAATGGAGAAGAAAAGACATTAATTTTTGTTTGGCATTTTTTATATAAATCTTAATTTCTAAAAATCTTTTAAATCTACCGATCATCAAAAGCATTGCGCAAGATTTGAATTTGTTCCTCATACTGCATCTTCATGAGTGGAAATTTTTCATGCATTTTTTCGGCAGTAGGGAAAGTGTGCAAAATTTTTAGTTTTCAGCTGCTTTTGAAATAAACATAATTTTTATTTAAATGCCTTTACGTTATTTATCAATTGAACAATCAATTGATTCTTTCCTTGTAGTTTTGTGTCTAAGTCATTCGAATGGCCTGTTATGTCTGTGAGAAAAGCCAAATCACACTGGAAACTTGCTTCTTTTATCTTTCTAGTATTTCTACCACATTCCCTTAGAAATGTAACAATTTCATCAAATAGTTCCATAAAACGCTTAAGGGCAACTCCTAGGCTGAGCCATCTAATTTCTGTGTAATAAAGAATATCAGGAGGCAAATCATCAAAATCTTTTAAAATTTCTTTAAATTGCTTATGTTTAAGGGCATTGCTACGAATAAGGTTAATTGTGTGTGTGTGTGCTTCAGATACACACTGCACTAATGAACAACTTGTGATATAGCCCCCCACCCCTTTGGTGACCGTATCTTTGATTGTCAGCATGAGCTAGAGGTGTGGAGTTTTCAGTAACAGAGATTTTAAATTCTTAATATGAGTTTATTAAGAATAAAAATTAAATGTCTAACAATTTAGATAAATTTAACTAGCTAGAATCTAGAATGAACAAACACACAAAAAGAAAGTTAAATCGATTTGCGTAACTTAGACCACTTTCTCTAAATAATTATTCAATCCGCCTACTCTCACTTTTATATATAATACAAGTCCTAATATCAAATAATCAGTCCTACCTTAATCCAACTAAGATTAGATTTCTATATGGAGACGTCTGGGCACGCGTGCAATGGTATGTACCTTGTATTACTGGTTTACTTTCCAAGTAACTTTTCGAGTGGCTGTCAATTCACGCTTGTATCTCTTCAAACATAACTTTCCCAAAATTGCCATTCTGCTTACTGAAACTTCTGTTCTTTTAAAAGCTATCTTATTTGCATTTCTTGTTCGCATTTCGCTTCTTGGGTTTTGGTTGGAAAAGAGTTGCCATTAATCTTGGCCATCAAAGAACCCAGAGGTTATGTTAAAGAAAAGACGCGTGAGCCCGTTACAAACTGTAAAACAATTATTTGCTGTAATATTGTTTTCATATACGATTTTTCCCTGTTTAATAACAACAAAGATCAATTCCATTTTAGATTACTCTTCTTTTGTAATATAAATTCGTGAGCCAACTTTAAAGGCTTTGAGGGTCAAAATTGGCCCGCGGGCCTTAGGTTGTGCATCTCTGATCTAACGTATTTATAACCTATTTCAGCTACCATAAACCTATTGTTTCCTTCTTAGAATACAATTAATTCACAAATATGATTATATATATTTCACACAAAAATATTACTTTATGAGTACAGACATATGTGAATAAATAATTTTATGGGACAATACTAATATCTCCTCTAATCCCTGAAATAACATTACAAAATTTGCAGTTATCATTTCTATTGTGTGGTCATAAGCACACACACACTGTTTTTTGTACTAAAATAGTTCTTTTGCTGTAGCCTTCGAACTGATGCCAACGTGGGAAATAAATCTTTCCATCTGGCGATCCCCCGAAATCACTTAGGCAGTGTCTTGATGGTTTCATTATGCTGATGGATCCGCCATCCGTCACGAGTTCTCGTGCGCACGCAAGGGGGGAGGGGAGGTCAGAGCATTTGCCTTCTCACAGACCATTAAATAATTGACGTGTGCATGTAGATTCACTTAGCATTCAAACGGAGAAGAGTCGAAAGAATGGCATTTGCATAAGAGGATGGAGACACAAGAGATGTTTTGCTCATCGAATCTGAGAGGAAAAATGACTTCACTTAGCCCATAATGATATCAACTCGTTTCGAGCATTGAAATTTACACAAATCTTGATTTTTTTTAAAGTTATTTTCTTCATTAAGAAAGCATCGAATTGATTTTCCAAGCAATATAATTTATTGTTTTTATACCCATTTGTTCTGAATGAGAAATTTGAAATTTTAATTTTTATGCTTTACAAATTAAATTAAATGTTTCATGAATAGTAAAAGAAATGCATTTCAAAATATAAAACATAAATAATAATAAAATATTGTCTCCATGACTGTTGATATACTGTAGCATAATTCTAGTAGAATTTTAAAGAATTTCAATAGTACTATTTTTTTCTTCTAAAAAAAAGCTGATAAAATTCATCGAAATTTTTTTTTAAAAAAAATCGAAATAAATTTATTTTTATAATGAGAAAGAGAAAATATAAATTAAATCTAAGTAAAAATATATGGTATATTACCTAGGATTTTGGAACAATTTTAAAGTGAAAGAGAAAAGGAATCGTCTCATGTACGGATAAAAAAAAGTCGTGAATTTAAAAAAAGTTACTCTTTTTTTAACATTTTCGTTAACAATAATGCGCAAGCGATATTTATATTTTAACCTTTTGGATGTTTTGAATGTGAAACTTTTTAAAAAAGAAAGGAAAAAGTCACATAAATCCTTGAGTTAATGTCAGAATCTGAGTTTCCGATTAGTTCGTAACATTCATATTTACCTTTGAGATGTCTGAATTCATGATCCTCACGCAGCATGTTTTTCCTTCCAGAGCATGAAATATCGGCCGACGATCACTTGCCGTATATAAATTTATCTCCCCGATCATTTTCCAAATAAAAAAAATGGCACAGAAAGTTGAACTAAGACGGAGATTGTGGCAAGGTAATGAGGTACTTTCAGGTAGGGTTACTGCAGAAATAAAATTGTTGTCACTTGCGTTTTACATTACAGCAGTTTGATTCAGTGGCGCACACAAGGGGGGTCCTGTGGTCCGGACCCCAAAAAGCCCTTGATTTTTTTTCCGATTGATTATAATTTCAAGTATATAGTGCATAAAATTTAATTAAGTATTTGTTATTAATGATTAATTTTAGTAATTAATGCTAATTATTTATTCAATAATTAGTTTTTTACTGTGTTTCGTTCCCGAAAATCGACAAAATCAAAAGGAACATGATACAAGAATGGTAAACTTTCGACTCCGGAACCCCCTTGAGAAATTCCTGTGTGCGCTACTGGTTTGATTGAAAATATTTCACTCGTCTTACCTATTGAGCAACATATTTTAATTCATAGTGACGTGTTTGAAAATTACAGGAACATTTTTCTTTAATTCAGCTTATATTCGGGTTTTGAAATTTGGGTAAATTTTTGAGGGGAAAAAACGCACTCTCGGCTTATATGCGGATCGGCTTTTATTCGAAAGTATACAATAACGGAGAAACAAGCTATAACAAAAATAACAGTATTTTAATCAGATTACAATCAAAACGTCTTGATATTTGTGTATGTTTATTTTTATATGATTAGAAAAAGAAATCATACAGTTTGACCGAATTGTTGTTTTTGTTTCGGTCACTCAGTGTTCGAAATAAGGTATAAGTAAACCATTCAGGATAAACTAAACTTTTTAATTAAAACTATATATAAGACGTAACACAAAACACATACTTATATTACTTGTAAGAGCAGTGTAAAAGATCTTTGTATTCTAAAATCTAATTAAATCAATCAGTAAAAGCAACACAGCTTTTTCTATTAGGTGTGAAAACACTTAGCAAATCCAAATCCTAACAATCAATTGAACAATTATCACATTGAGATTCAGCACAAAAAGGATACCAACTTCAGCAACAAAACTTATAATATCAATCGATAAAATATCAGTAAACGAATTAAACAGCAAAAAAAGTGGAGTAATATGAATTACTAAAACAAAGCAGACCACACAATAGTATGAAAAAGATAATAATTTCCAACGTTAATAGATATATTAAAATAATTTCAAAGAACGTGTCGTTTCCTATTAACTTATTACACATTATGATTTATATTCAAATCTAAATCAAAACTGTGTAGTTCCTTTTTTTTATACAACCCAGGTGAAGGTTAAAGAGCCATAGTAGGCTGTCAAATAATGCGAGTTATCGCTGTTTCCAATTACTTAGTCACAAACCAGAGTTGTTGTTGCACTCCCCCATTGGTCAGCAGTGCTAGACCGGGTCCATGACATCGTACACTTTCAGAAAGTCCAACACGCAAGAGATCGTCTTCTAAATCCTGCTTGGTGAGGCATTCGAGGATGTGAGCAGGCGAGGCCTGCTCAGAAGAACAGTTCGTGCACATTTCAAAGTTCTTGCATCCTTCGGAAAATTTCATTGTTTTGATATGGCCACTTCGAAAGCGGGCTAGAAGAGTTTGATCCTGTCTTGTAAAACCCTGAGCCAGAGAGCCTCCAGGACGAGAACACTGATACCAATGGTGCTCTGGGGGTAATCCAAGCGGTCTTATTCTGGTATTTAGTTTCATGGATGGGGAATACCAAAGCTTGCAGGTGTAGTTTGAGACTTGAAGAATAAGACATTGTTACAAAAATAATTACCTATTATTTATGACTGATCAACTTATGTTTAATTCAAGTTCAATGACCATGGAGGCAATTCTAATTAGTTGTTTAATCTAAGCTTATAAGATTATCAAAAATAAACACGTATCTCTTGATACAGTTGCAGAGAATTTGTCGGATCTTTCCTAGGCTGCTACAGTCCTCTTCAAATCTGCTTCTCTATTTTTTCCCCTTTTCTGAACCGCAGTTCTTACTTGAATGATAGCGCAAGGACTATCGACTTCCTTCTGACAACTAATAACTAACACACCCATTGACAAGGTTTAAATAGCACTTACATTAGTCTCAAATTATGTCTAAAAAAGACGGTTTTAAACTAAAACCACAGTTAAAGAAGAATTTCTCCAAGAGGATTATTAGAAGAGCCACGGGTAGAACCCATCACGACTTTTTCCACAAAAATATAATTAAAATCCATGACTAATTCACTGCTATGAAATAAAGTGTAATCTTTCAAGTACTAAAAAAACCGATTATATTAAATTTGTAGACAATATTAAATACGTATTTCCACAAAAAGCATCGAGCAGAATACAAACCTTACAAAAACGGCCCAACATATTTTTCGCCATTCGGGGAAAGAACTTCCATCTGATGAAATGGCAACACAACGAGGTGATGGAGTAGCTGAAAGAAGTATTGAGCAAAAGAACTAGAAGAAGATTACGTTTATCTCAACTCAACTCCTCATTCAGTAGCATTCCCCGACTCTGCGACAAAAATCATTAATAACAGAAAAGACTCTCTCCCTCTTTTTTTTCAAAAGCATCAAATCGGTGGGTGTATAGAAAAGAGAAAAAAGATGCCAGGAATTATGTTTCCTTTCAGAGTTGTCAAAAGAGCTATTGATGAGTTCACACGAAACGGTTTTTGTGGGTGGATAATATTCGAGAATCGCCGTTGATGATGAAGGGGAGCGGGAGGGGTTATTCTGCGGTTTCAGTCAGACGATGAGAGATAACTGAGTGCATACGTTTGAGGGACGTATGTCGTATGGGGGGAACTATTAGAAAATTCGGTTGGGTAAAATTCGCGCACAGAAGTTGTTGGAATCATGCTATTTTAAAACTTATTAATTTGATTTGAATTGCTTCAAGTTTGTAATAGCTACATAACAGGTGAACATTTCAATAGTATTTAATCGGGAAATAATAAGAAGATCAATAATTATTAGAGGAATATACTGCTAAAATTTTTTGGAATGATTATCGTGAATTGTCTAATCCTTTCTCAAATTTTTTCACGAAAATCGATTCATTCGGGTGAATTGCTAAATTTTGAATTTGTATTATCCAAGGTAGAACTGACTGACTCTTTTTTTATAAACCTTTTCCCTCTTGAATTTAATTTTCAAAAGTTAATAGTTTTAACTTGAATTAAATTAATTTTGTTTGATATGCTTAGAATGAGACAAACTTACTTTCATTAAGTACTGAAACCAGATTCATTATGAGTTATCTTGTAGTTCGTATTTCTTTTCTCATGAAAAAATCATCATTAGGAATGACCAAACAGCTGAAATAATATCATTTTTTTAAAATGCCATTAGAACTTTGTATATTATAGATTTCTTTTTAACACTTTCTCATTTTGAAAGATAAAAAGGCAATAAATATTTCAGCAAGTAAAGTAAGAAATTAAATTAAATGCTCAAAGATAAAAAAAATTGTATTTAATCTAGTTTATTAGATTATTTAAAGTGTGTTTTTGATTTTAAAAATATTTTTGTTTAGTCTTTTTCTTTTCTTTTAAAAAAAAATTCATTCTTTGCTGTTTTTTTTCTTTTTTTTTTTTATTCTTCACTGTATCAAGATAGAGTTCAGGACGTTGTAATGCTATTCCTGATAAGCCCTTTTACCTGAAAGTATCATATGGATAAGTTCTCTCTTTTCGAGTTGATTTTCAGCACTAAAGAGTTTCAATTTTTTAAAAGTTAATGCTTTTTTTTAAATTTTCCATTTTTATCTTTAAACATAAGAAAATGAAGTATAAACTTTTACTCCAACTTTTCTCTCTTCCAATACGTTTTTATATTTAAAAATTGCCGTGTAAGCTTTTTTTTAAAAAAAAAAAGTAATGATATAGAATATAACCCTATATGAAGGATATATTACATTATACGAGGGGATTAAATCTTAAATAAATAAATGCACATTTTTTAAAGCTAAAATCATCACACTTATAAGCACTCTCTCACACACAGAGATATATACGTAGCATAAGTATGTGTAATTTAATATATACAAAAGAATTGGAACTTAACAAGAAAAATGTATACTACAGTTTCTTTTTATAAGTCTTCTCATCAAATGAATTAACTTTTCATCTCTAAAACACCATTTTTATAAGTTTAAATTCTTATGAATAATAATAAAGCAAATATTTCATAGTGATGCAAGCAAAGGAAAATTTGTGATATTAATTGAAATAATTGAAAAAATTACAATTGTATATGCAATAAAAAATATTTATGAGAATAATTGCACTAAAATTCAATGTTGTGAATATAATGATGTTATATACTGTAAGACTTTCTTCGATAATACTAATTTGGAATAAAAATCAAATATATATCATACGTATTAAATATATTTCACTTATATAATTTCTTATTTTTTATTTTACTGTATAAATTTTTACTCACTAAAACGAAATATACTACTTACTATTTTAAATTCTTTCTTTGTTTATCCCCTTCCTTCTTGTTCCCGTCAAAATCACGGGGAAATTTTAACCACTTTTTTTCGTGCCCGTGATATTTCAGGGCTGGAGTGTTCAAAACTAACACGCTAAAAGATTAAAACTATCTATTTTTGATGTGTAACATCTTTCCTCTCGCGGTTGCTGGATATTTGTTGGGAGTGATTTCGTGAAAAGGGACGGATGTGTGTAACAGGATGTGACGTAAGCGCGCGCAACTTGATTTGATCAATGAGAGTGCGTGGCTGTGTCTTTTCGCTACCCTCGCATGGGGGTCCAACTCTAGTAGCCATCAAGCACTCGAGCGCTCGACTCTTAATCCTTTAGTCACGATATTGGGGGACATAAGCGCGGCAGAATGCTTATTTGAAAATGGACAAACAGTGATTTCGGTGGTCGTATACATTTCTTCGAATCAAACGGTTAAAAAAATTAAAGATTTCCTGCATTTTGTACTTTTACCATATAACGAAGGTGGTTCCTCTTTTTAAAAAATTATCACTCGCTTCCCCTGATTTTGAGTGGTGATTTTAACCTTAACTTCAGTTTGCCAAAACTAAGCCGCTCATATCTTTTATGAATTATAAACTCAAGCTCGAAATGAACACAAATTAAAATGTTTCGACTGCTATCAGTGGTACTGTTATTGACTCTGTTTTTCAACGGTTTTTAAATACTATGAAGTCACAAGCATATGTGTCATATTTTAGTTATCATAAGTCTATTGTCTCCGTTCTTCCCTAAATTGAACAAGAATAATTATTTTTGATAAAATATTGAATTACTTCTTTTGTTAATTAAATACAATTTTCATTAAGGATATTATTATTCGATAGAAAATTATTTCCAATCATACCCGATTTTTTTCATATTTTTTCAGGAAAAAAGTAAATATTGCTTATTTACCACGATAACATGTCAGATGTTACACATCATATGCGACTACTGTAAGACTCGTTTCTTTTTTTATGGCCGTAATCCTATTTATTTCTCAACAGGTGGCAATACCGGATTATTAGAAATGTGTTTAGAGATACTTATTTTATTTTAAACTAGATGTTAGCACAATCAACATATATGTTAGCGATGTTTTTTAACCTTAGCTCAGTTACTTAATTTCGCTCTTCGTGAATACTTTTGGGTTGGGTTCTGTGATAATATATATATATATATATATTTATATATTAATATTGTGTATATACATTATGAAGTCAGTCAGGAAGTGAATCGTATTCTACTTTAAGTATAAATCGATCTGATTCTGGAATAAAACTGATTGTTTTGAGAGTTCAGTTAGTGAATCTGAGAGCAGTGATGTGATGGATCTTTACTGTTACCTGTGATGTTGGCCATAGCATCTCATGCTTTGAAATTTATCTCTCAAGAAAAATTACTGATGTGTTTTTGCATTTTCATAAGTATAATAAAATTCTCCTTTATGCTTAAAAGACATATTTTTTAAATTTCTTTCTTTTTACTAGAAAACCAACATTCAGTCATAATAACCCTAAATGTTGGCTTTTCTTAAAAAAATTAACTTTTTTGTATTTCAAGCTAAGAATTTACCCAAAATTTAAAAATAAATACGTATGTTATACGTACACTTAGTTTCATATAATTTTCTTGAATGAAAGTAATAGACACTTTTATAACACTTTTCTTCAAAATTATGCGACTATTAAGAGGTTATCTAGCTTTAAATTTTAGAAGTTTAAATAACTCTACAAACATAAATATTCAAATCCTATTTTTTTAAAAAAACACAGTAGTAGATAACGCTAACACGAATTTATTACAACACGATACTAAAACTCAAGGGATAATAATTTATTGAAATACTACACGTATGAACCTAATTTTTAATATACAATCCCTTCCTTCACAATCCTTTATCACCCCTAGCATCTCTTTTACCGATAAAACCTCACAAAAGCCTCCCCCTCCCCCCCAATTCCCCGACCCAAACAAACGCGAAAATCGTGCAGACACCAGATTTAATCACCCCCGACGAAACCAAAACCAGAAAACTGACGCAATTTAATAAATTAGCTACGGTACACTTGCCTGTCTGTCTCCGTGCCGGCTCACTTCGCTCCCCCTCCTCCTCCTCTTTAGTTTCACCAGCACCAATTAAGGGAACCGGAGCATTTAAAAGAGATCTGCACGCAATATGTTCTCATTGATTGGCTATCGGCTGCAATCCAACCCCCCTTCTACAGGAAGTGACGTATTGTTGTATGCCACTTCCTGTGACGATGACAAGGGGGGAGGCAATTAATATCCCGATCGAGTACAATGGTTTATGAGGGGGGAGGGGGCTCTTCCACCCCGTAAGCAGTAATGGATACCACTTTGTGTTGGCAATTCAAAGGCAGGAGCTATTAACGGTGAGCTTAGCTTTATTTGGGAGGTAAATGCGATGGGTGTTAGATACCTTTTAAGAGCTGAATATGTGAAGTTTTACTAAAAAGAAGCATGAACGATTTTTTTTTCTTTCTTTACATCGCCTTACCCCTTTCATTGTAAAGTGTTCTTTTATTAAAATCGTTTGTGAAAAGAGGTGTTCGCGATTCCCCGGGACTAGAGAGAAGCCTGACATCCATCATGTTTTAAGTCCCGCACTTTTTGATGATACTTTAAGCAGAAAATTGATAAAGAACGTCTTTCTTCTGACGGATAATGGAGGGTATGTGCACAGATTATGTATTAAAGGAAGACCTTGGGTGGTTCATTGTAAATAGTTCGTGCGCGACAGAAGTTTTAGATGTCGTGGTTTTTGAAGAATACTAAAATGATTAATACCGCTAGTTCATCTTTCTTACTATTTTTTGGACACGTTATTTACTTACTATACTACTTCTATCAAGTTTTTTTGGATAAAGCCAGTGGCGCACACAAGGGGTTCACACTGGTGGTCCGGACCCTCCAAAGCCCTTGATTTTTTTCCAATTGGTTATAATTCTAAGTATATAATACGTAAAATTTAATTAAATATTTGTTATTAATGATTAATTTTATTAATTAATGCTAATTATTTATTCAATAATTAGTTTTTACTGTGTTTTGTTCCTGAAAATCGACAAAATCAAAAATAACATGATACAAGAATGGTGAACTTTCAACCCCGGACCCCTTGAAAACTTCCTGTGTGCGCTACTGGATAAAACTATAGAAAAAATACTGCGTTTTTTCTATTAACTTTTTCTTGGACTCCGATATTTAAATTCAAGTGAAAGTTAAAATTAAGATTTTTAAGAATTAAGAAATAATGAATATGTTTTACTGAAATGGCAAGAGAGAGAGAGCTAAAAAATTTACACAAAAAATGTCACCTAGACGTAATGTAAAACTGAAACCTGAGATTTCTATTTATACATAAAAAAAAGAGTAGAAAATAGTACATTTTTCAGATTCTCCAGTAGATATACTTCTTCTTGTGTCAGTTCATGTAAGTTCACATGTTTCGCTGCTGAAGGCATTATAAATGGAGATACTAATGAATATTTTCAAAGGAAAGGGATTTTAGCTGTCTAAAATTAGAAACCCCATTAAATTTAATGAATAATGTTGAAGTTAACATAATGAAGAAAAAAAATCGATGAAAACTTTGAAAGTAAATAATTGAAGCTTCGAAGTTATCTTAGTATTAAAACTAAATTACAAATTGAAGTCCTTTTTTTTTTATAGTGTACTTTTTCTAAAGTGTCTTTATTTCAGTGTCTATTATTATTTCAAATTAAAATCATATATAAAATGATTTTAATTTGAACAATGATAGTTTTGAAATGTATATAAAATGTATACATTTTTTGTTTTGTTCAAAAATTTTTTTATAACAATTGATTTTATGAACTGTGTTATACACATAATTGTATAACTGTTTTTATATAATCTACTCATTAATTCATTTATGTAATTATTTTAACTATTTTATACATAATTATAAAAATATTTATATAGCTATAATTTTTCATCCATTAGATCACTTAGATCAATGGTTCTTAAATGCTTTTCTGCATACCCTTTACCTGGAATAGAAAATAAAACTTATTACCAAGAATAGATATTCATAAATTACATATATAAATTTTTCTTCTTCGGATACTGTTCTTCATTCTTTCCTGAGATGCCGATCCAGTTAAGTACAGACTAGTCAGCTTAGAAAGTATTCTCATAAGTATTCACTCTTAGACGAGTACGACATTTTGAGAAATAGAGGAATCTAAGTCTATAAAAACGTGCTGTCTTTAACTTGAATATTTTTCTATCCGTAAGTTTAATCAGTCTAGATTTCTGTAAAATTGAGTGTAATACTTGTGATATGATTTCTGGAAATTGTCTGGTTATTGTTATTATTTTTTTTTGTTAACAATTATTTTTTTGAAAAATAAAGTAACACGTTTTATTATTCTTACGTTTTATTCATATAATTTACAAAAGTAAATCACACACAACGAGAAATAAATTGATAATAAAAATAAAAATATTCTAAATTTATATCTTTCTAAAACCAGCTTAAGCAAAAAATTTATTAAATGCAAACAAAATTCAGCTTAACAAAACAATAAGACATTTTAGTTTGTCGAAATGGGTAAATAGTTCGAATCTGATTACAAAACAAATTACTTTTCCGAAATTAAATTCAGAATTATTTCAATTGATATTTCAAATAATTTAAAATGTAATGTCAACATTATTGCGGATATTCCCTGGAAGAGTTTGGAACAGCTTTACATCGAGATAGAATGGTGGTGTTAAAATAGCCATATGTGTTCTTATACAAAATATCGAAAAATGCGAGGAGGAATTTACTTAATCGAACTCTTATTGATATAAAATTTACTGATCAATCAGAAAAATCGATGCGTTACCTTGAAGATTTTTGTTATCTTCTTTGTAGATTTATTTAAGACTTTTCTTCTAAAACAATCACTCTTGTCGTTATTAAGCCCATTCTATTTATCTCTCTACTATTATCTTCCTGTAGTGCATCACATATTCTGATACTCTCTCTCTTATTTTTCCTTGTTTCAGTTCTATTTAAACAGTAATACCTATTTGTATATATTATGTTCCTTCACCAGACCAGGTTCTTAAATAAAACATAGTCATTAAAACCCAATAGGCTAGTTTAAGACGAAAAAGTACGCGAGAACCCTTCACAATATTTTTTGAGATTTCTAGGCTTAAAAATCGTTAGTTACCAGGAGAAAGGATTAGTTTATTCCAAAATTTTCACTAACACTTAAAATCGCTTTTACATGACTATAAATGTTTTTTAATGCAACTGTGTATATTTTATATTAAAGTGAAATAAGAAAAAAAATCTGTAAGAAAACTATCACACTGCGTATGTTAAAAAAATAAATATTAAAAAAAAAATCCTTCATGTAATTTATAACGCTAAACATCACCTAAAGTATGCACGTTTCTTTTTCAGAAATATAATTTAATAATAGTTTGTATTATAAAAATAGTACACATTAGTAGTATTATATTAAATCACACAATCTTGCGTAAAGAACTCCATGTTGTATTTGTGCATTAGATAAATACAGAAAGATTTATCCCAAGAAATGGAACAAATCTTAGACTTCTGTTAAAACACAATAAAACAGGCTCCTGTTTTCCGAAATGAAATTTAACAAGAATTTATAAAGTATTTAAGAAAATGTGATCATTAAAATTTGTTGTAGGAATAGTCATGTATTTTAAATGAAATTCTCTCCTCGCGAAAACGCATCAAGATTTTCTTATGAATTTCTTACAACAATACATTAAATAAAGTTAAATAAAAACAATTACCTCTTCTTAATGAAAGAAAAATTATTTTTACGAACTTTCATTTCTATCGTTAAAGAATACACGAGATATCACAAAACAAATACTGAAGAATACATCCGAATCGAAAAAGAGTCTTTTCAATGTCACCCCCCTCCGTTGTTTTAGATACATACAAACTGAAATTCACTGATTCTTATTCAGATTAGAACATCACAAAATAAATTGCATTCACTTAAAACCATTCATCATCTTTTCAGGTTATTGCATAGCGCATCAAAGTCTATTTGGGGATTTTTAAAAAAAGAGAGAGGAGAGAATTACCATTTGAATCATTATTTCAAGCTTAATTAAATTTTTGCATGGACTTTAGAAAACCGCCAATATACCGCCTCGTTATTAATTTTTACACCTCCCCGCATTATCACGTGTAATCCCAGTATGTCGCCAACAATCGCTTCTTTTGGCCTCTGCTTTTCTTTTTATTCCCAAACTCTCTTTTCATCCTCACAACTTCGCTTGCGGATCTCATCCATCAAGCTCTATCTGATCAGGATGAAATGGAAGATAGACTGGGAAGAAGTACCAGATTTGGCGATGCAGCGCGTTTTGGGGGATTGTGAAAAAAAAAGGAGAAAAGGAAAATTTTGTGTTTTTATGATTTGGTGAATGAGTATTTATTAGCGTCACACTGTGAAGCAACAGGTGGCCTATTGACAACGGATCGCGTTTTTCTGAGCCTCAGTCAAGTGACGAGGACGACACCTGCATCTCTCCAAACTACCATACCCAGGGACGTCTTAAGGCATGGGTCAACTGAGCCTAGAAAATCGACCACAATGGGAGCCTCGTCTCGTTTTCAACTCAGCTTTTGTAAATGATTCAAATAATTTCAACGGTTAAATGTATGTGTATTTTTTCCGGTTGCATTCTCCGAAAAACTAGGAGTTTTGGACTGTATCTCAATCGGCTACATGTAAGAACCGACGTAAATATATAGGCCTAGGCCTACCACCATACACCATTACTACTCCTGTAGTCAAAAAATGGCAGTCAGTCGAGCCGTTTTGTGTGATTGTAGGTTATTTACAAATATTTGTTTTGGGTTATTGTTTGTACTAGTATTTGATAACGTATGCCATGTACTGTAATATAAGGATCATATGTGGGACCCACATTTGTGTAGGGGTTCAGGCAGGGGTGTAGCAACCACCGTAACAGCCATATCAATGATACGAGGCTCCAGCATGTGTAAGCAAACAATCGTAAGATATTAAGAGGCTCCTAACAAAAGCTCCCAAGGAATATTTGATGAAGGGCCCCTCTTAGAACTAGCTACGCCAGTGGGGCACAGGGCTTACCTTTGCGTAGAGGCTCAGGGCCTCGAGAAGTCTTAAGACGTCCCTGACCACACCACGCTAACGAGTGGACTGATTTTCGACTGATTTAACTCTCATCTGCCCCTCTGTATTGAGAGTCTTCAGTGGTACTAGGACAGGGGCGGCGAACCTTTATGCATCAACGTGTCATTTTTTCTAAAGAAATATTTAATGAAGCATAGACGAATAATTTTGACGTGTGATTTTTGAGAAAATGATAAAACTAACAACTCAAAACTCTTTATTTAATACGAAAAAATGCATTTTGCACTGTACAGTAGTAAATGTTTCAGTTATACGTGTAATTCAAATTAAAGTAATATTAGTGTGACCTCTGATATTGCTGACTAGATGACAAATAACATATTAGGATTATAAGATGTTACTTTTAGCAAAATGCATGCTGAATTGGACTCATCTGCCAAAAGTTTTCTAAGCGAGTTTTAAATGTTATTCATCTCTGACAATAACTAATAGCAGGTATAGGCAGGTGAAAATATGGTTAAAATAGCATAAGCCAACTTCGTTAAACAGTTAAATGTGTTAACAATTACATGTTTCCAAAATTTCGTCACTTACATTTTTAGTTATATTGCTTGTTAATCTTTCTGTTTCCCTCAATTCCAACTTTTTCCTTGTTTCAATAAATTTTTGAATCACTCGCGTTTGTTTGTAACACTTCATAGTGAACTTTGTTATTTTGAACTAAAATGCAAACCTTTTTGATCGGAGGAGTGCCCAAAATATTGTGTCACGTGCCATTGGTTCGCCATCCCTGTACTAGGGGATCGAACTCATGAAAAGTTGTCCACGAGTTCGTGATCATGACCTCTAGGCTCATTCTGGTTGAATGAGATTTCCGCCAGTCATTTTTTTTTCACAGATGCACAATGTTGATTTAAAAATAAGTGAAGAACTTATTGGAAATAATTCATGTTCAAGATACATCATCTGGAGCTGATATTTTTAATATACTTCCAGATGTTTCTAAGAAATAAGTTACCATTGGAAATGTTGGTTTGCTTTGCATGATGACCATGGTCAATGATCAATATTACTTAAGGAGTTGTTCCAAGATTTTTAAAAAAACCCTGCAAGCAGCATGGAAATAATTTTGAGCATTTTCATTGTGTTATACACCAGCAGGTACTGTGCTCCAAAGTTTTAAACATGTAACACATTTTAAAAATTGTCACCAAAATTGCAAAAAGGAATTCGAGAACATAGCCTTAATCATCGTAAATTAGCTTCATTTCTCGAAGATATAGAGAGTTAATTCAATTATCTACCATATTATATGAAAATTCAATGGCTTTAAAAAGATTCTTCAAATTTCTGGACGAAGTTATAATTTTCTTGAAAATAAAAATATTATGAATGTGCTGAATTAAAAGATGGACAATGGATAAAGGACCTGGCTTTTTCAGTTGATATTACAAGCCATTTTAATCAACTTAATTTTAAGTCTTAAGACAAAAATCCTGTTTTTACAATTCTATTTGATAGTATCAAATATTATTACTTTATCGAAAATAAATAGGAAAAGAAAACTTGTTTCACTTTGTGAAAGCTGTCAATATCTGTTGATTAAATCCTATAAACTAAAATTTACTGAATACGCTCACAAAATTATTTATTCTAATTTTAAGAGCTATGAGTTATAATTTTCCCCCACTTTTACTTTACCCTACACGATACGGGGAAAAATTTAGGCTACAAATAAAAAATTTTGGTCCCCGGGGTTCTTTTTTTGAAGCAAAAAAACTATGGAAGTTGGAATTTGATTTTTACATACTTCCAAAATTTTTCTCATCAGTGATCCTTTTTCAAAATTTTCGTTTGTTATGCAATTAAAACATGTTAGAAGCCCTTATTTATACAGGCAATTATTGTTTTAATGAAAAAAAAAGGAAAATTCAAAAAATTAAAAAAACCCAATCAAAGGGCTGCGGGAGCCCAGTGGTTAAGGTATCGGATCATGGCAGGCGTCATGAGTTCGAGCCCCCTACCACTAAAAACCCGCCGTGTAGGGGAGCGATACGTTAAATCTGTCGAGAGCTGAAACGTCCTCCCGTTGGTGTGGAAGCTAGGGGGGTGCCAGCTCAGGTGTCTCCACGTCCTTTACCATGGTTCAAAATTCGGTCCGTCGCCAAAACCCTCGTGAGCTGAACGTGCGACGTTAATATTCACCACTAAAACCAATCAACATTTATCATCAATTTTAAAAAAAAATCAGCTCAATATTTTAATCAAATCTTGATGACTTTTTTAAAAAATTATGTCAAAATCTTCTAAAAAGTAATGCTAAATTGAAATTCTTAAAAAAAAGTTTTATTTTATTAAATATATAAAATATGTATAGACTGAGTTTAAAAAATAACATGAAATTAAAACGACTACATGTGTATAATATACAATATATTGAACTTAGAACTAATAAATATAAAAATCCTATTTTATTGATTTCTTGAAGATTGTAAACAGGGGCCCCAACTTATAATAAAATAGACGATGTGGCCCGTAATATCATACGTAATATCATATCCTGATATATCTCTCTTTATATATACTGAGACACACTGCTAATCATTAAAATTACAACACTAGCCATAAGTCCCGGATCTGCATGTAGCATCGTTATGAATGCATCTGCTACTGAAAGCACAGAGGACAATGCACGTGACCTACTTGCATTGGATATCGTCGTACTGGCCTTTCACCTGGTGTGATGGTATTTACTGTCATTGGGTACAGGTCATCAACACCCATTAATGGTTTCCGTAATCTGAAGTGCTAGGGTTACATTTTTCAATTTTAAGTCCAGTTTCTGTGCCCTATCTTCGAGGGCACGCAGTCGTCAACTTCCAACAAGTTAATGCAACACCACAATTTGTTTCAACGTGTCTTGTGTCCTACACAAGAACGACGGGTGTTCTACTGTTATCCTTGATAGAATGATGTCTAGATCTCTTATACCTGTTGAAAACAGCTTTTCATGGGCTGTTGAGAAACTAGGACGTTACTGCTCTACAGCCACTACGATTCATGAAGTGTGTGACAGACATAGACTTCAAAGATCATTGAATGACTTGCCCATATCTGTGATCCAAGGCAAGTTTGACTCGATTCCTAACCCATAATGGGAGGACTCTGAACCTCGATAGATTTAATGTGTGTGTCATCCTTCTACGCGGTGGGTCTTCAGTGGCACAAGGGTTCGAACTCATGACACTCAAGTCCATGAGTCCATGACCATAACCACTAGGGCAATGCGCACTTTTTTCATTTCGAGTTGCGTGTGTGTGTGCACGTGCAGGATTTTACAATACATATCTCACTGAGCACTCGCTTTGAAAACAAATTCATTTATAAAAGATAATTTCTTAAATAATGAAAAAAAAGTGCATGCTTTAATTTCTTAAATGCTGTAA
The DNA here is from genome assembly GCA_019973955.1 of Trichonephila inaurata madagascariensis. Classification (NCBI taxonomy): domain Eukaryota; kingdom Metazoa; phylum Arthropoda; class Arachnida; order Araneae; family Nephilidae; genus Trichonephila; species Trichonephila inaurata. The sequence goes on from BMAV01008984.1 coordinate 42,517, forward strand.
CACAAATTCGTTAACAATATTCTCATTATTTAATTTCGCTGACAACTCTGATTCAAGAGACGAAAACGTAATGAGGGAAGATCAATTTGACGCGAATAATTAATATATTAAGAATAAATAATAAAGAAAACTAAATTATACGAATTTCATGAAAGAAGGTAAAATGTGGATTTTCAATATTTCATGAAAAATACTTTCCTATTTATTGATGAGAACGAAATTTTAAGAAATTAAAAGTTTTCAAAAAGGGAAAAAAAAATAAAAAAAAAATTAGCAAAAACGAACTAATTTTTTTTTTACCTCGGATTAAAGCTAGGACAAAAAATTTATTCAAAAAAATTTTTTTGTGGGCCCTTATATCCTCTTAGTGTTGAGTTTTTGGCCCTCAGGGCCATTCCCCATTTGAGCAAAGGGTTTCGAGGTCTGTTTCCCAAAAGCCCCCCATGTTTTTAAAGGGGATGGTACTAAAGCAGTCAGATGTGGTGTTGTCAAATTTTTAGATATATTTTTAAAGGATATAAATTTGGGCTTTTTATAAGGTGATAATTTGTTTTAAAGTGAAACAGGGGACTAAAATTTTTCGTGTTAAAGAATAATGCAGGAAAAAAAACACATTTAACAAAATTATTAGAGTACATTTTATTTGCATAGATATCCTATATCCATGTATTAAATAAAAATCAATGAAACAAATACATTCACAAGAACTTAATGAAATTTAATACAAAATATTTTATTTTGAAAAACAGAAGATTTATTGAGTTTGTATCTGACTTTTTTTTTTTTGCATTTTTTTAGCAACAAATTGTTCGATATCGTTTATTTTTTTATTCATTTCACCATTCGAATGTACGTCTAAATTACTGCGCATACTTTTAATGATGTTCTTGATGTAGGAACAGGAGTTGCATTAGTCATTTCCTTTTTTTCGTTGGATTCTGCCTCGATGATATTGATGCTTATAATGGTATTGATTTGAGCTTTAAACAAACTCCAAATTGTCTTTGTCTGCCATAATCGGGGCTGCACACACATTATCATCATCTACTGTAACGAATTATTCCGATGGTACAGTGGGACATTCCAAAAATGCATACCTTTCTCAAATATTGAATTAAGTGTCGGCGCAGTTCCAATAACCAGAAAGGAAATATTTTCATGTTAAGCGATTTTCGTTTCGTGTTAAGAGAAAAAAATGCATGAAAGTACATAGTAGTCCATCGGGATCGTTGTATTATTTCGTGCTAACAGATATTTCGTCTTAAGCGTTTTTGCGTTTAACGTATTTCACTGTACTGCACATATGTGTAAGAATAAGGAAAGAGATTAAAACATTTAATTACTTACTTTTAAAATTAAAGATGTGTATATACATTTTTTCAAGCATGTTCACAGAACACACACACAAATATTTCTTATGACAATCTTTGTTCTCGTCTGATTATTTCAAAATATTACAAATCAATAATTCAAAAACATATTTCAAATCAATATCAAAAACCTATGCCATAGATTCAAATTAGTAAGTTTTAGAATAAAAAATTTTTTGAAAAAATGAAACAGAAAATAGAAGAGTAAAAACACAAAACTTCTAACACTGTCCATTTATCTTCCTTTTTCTTTATTAAGGTGAAAGTAACGTGCAGGCTATAAAACCAAATAAATTCTTTACAAATCCTTCTACTTAAGTGAAAGAAAAATGGGAGGCTGGCGAGCGATCGCCAACTGGCGCGGGAGGGGTGGTGCAACCCTCGAGGAAATTGTTATTCCTAGGAGCGACAGAGAGTGACACAAAGTAGCCACCGGGGGGTTGATCCTAGGGTCGGGGCTTTAGGCGCCATCAGCCGCTCTTAATAATGTCGTCACTGCGCTTGATCCTGACCTGTGACCCCCAGTGACTAAGCGACTTCTTTCCCCTTTCCCCCCCCCATCCCTTTCGGGGGGAAAACCCATTTGAAAATACGAAGGGGGATTTAAAATTTTTCGGTTTTAAGCCCTTTTTGGATTAAAATCGTTTATCAGTTTGTAATGACAATGAAACAGTTACTATGCAATTTATGAGTGATGTTGGGTTGTTTTGCATAGTTATAAATGATTAATAAAATTTTAAAATATCATTATCGACTCATCAATACAGTCGGACCACGAATTACCGAACCCCCATTTAACGAATTTCGATATTTAACGAATTTTTTTTCTTTTTCCCCCATTAAAAGAAGGGCCCCAAACCTTTATTTTGAATAATAAACCCTTAAAAAATTATTCCATCGCAAAAAATTTTTTTTTATTAGTTTGTGTTTAAAAAGCTGGTTTTTTTTAAAGTGAAAACTTTTTAGCGCTTTGGGACCTTTTTAGGGGAAAATCTTATGGGCTCGCGCCCCGACATGCTCTGATTCTTTATGTTTAAAGGGTTGCTTCTCCTCGCAATTGGCATTAGTAAAAAGCCACCGAGTGATTTGAGAATTATGTTTACGTCGGCTACAAAGCTATTGGCCAACCCTTTACCGAGTAATTTTGTAGGAATTGAAAATATATTTTTTTGAAAAAAAATTTTCTGCATATTTAAAGTTTTTTGGGTTTTAAAAAAATAATTATTTAAAACACCACCAGTTTTCAAAAAGAAACATATAACTTTTTGGTAACGGTTAAATATAATTTTTGAAATTTTAAATCAAATTATGAACAATTAAAATTTTCATTTATATTTCGATATTAAAATAATACAATAATGTTTTTTGATTGGAAATGAAATATTTTAATGGAAGAAATACAGGAAAATAGAATCAAGATATATCAAAAAAGAAGAAGCTCAATCGTATGCCCTGAAGGAATTAAACTTTATTTAAAACGGGAAAAATAGTACCCCATTCTTTTTTAAAACGGGGGAAAAATAAAAAATATCTTTGGGATCTGATGTTTTGTAGGGGCAAAAATTTAGCGAAAATTTTTTTTAGACAAGTTGAAAAAAATAGAGTGATAACACTGGGGGATTGGGTTAGGAATAATTTAATTCTCAACCCACCTTATAGATAAAAAAAAAAAATAGATGTTGCAGACGGAAACAAAGGCCCCGTTGAAAAATTTTTAGTAAAAATGAAAAACATGACATCATAAAATTTGGATGTTTAAAACTATGTGGACGAAAAAAGAGTACAAAATCTGGAATCTTAGTGTCGCCTGAATCTTGAAAAGATGTTGGGAATCCTCCCCGGAAAAAAAACCCCATCCCCACCACCAATAACAAAAAACCATAATAACGAAAGAAAACATTTTCCATTACTGTTTGACAATGACTATTCACAAATAAAAGGGAGGTACTTTGATGCTATTTTTCCAAATACGCCCAAACATCCTAGAGAATTAGTATATGTGGTTTTAACCAGAGTAACGGGGGTTCAGGTTTATTTTGGTTACTAAAAAAAAATTTTAAGCAGGGAAATTTGGATTGGTAGAACGGGAAAAACCCCAAATTCTTCAGAAACATAAAAACACATAAAAGCCCAAAAAAGTACGAGGGGGATCAACGTTAGTTAAAAAGTTAAAAAAACATACAAACGGTCCCAAAACTTTTCTAGAATTAACCCAAACAAGAAAGGATTATCATATTTTCATTCAATTGTCGTTTGCATGCCCCATTTTTAAAAAAATGATGCTATCGTAAAAGTCAAATGTTCTGCTTTTTCAAAATTCGTATAAAAAAACGAAAACCTTTTGATATTCAGAATTTCAACTTTGTTGTAAGTTAAAAAAGACCCGAAGTTCCCACCGTATTATTTATCACAATACTCAAAAATACGTCACATTTAAAATTCCCATATGGACATACTTAAATTTTTTAGAAGCGGGTGTTAATGTTTTAATAATGGCAAATATGGTGCGTTGCGATTCCGAGAATGCACAATACATATTAAGGGTTCCGTTTATTTTCGCCGGGAAAATCTGAGACAGAGACAACAATTTTTATTCGAAAAATTTTATGATTTATACAAAAAAAGGGTTTTGAAAAACTGAAAAAAAATTTGGCGAAAATATGATAATACACCGATGATTTTAAGTAGGCTTTTTCTTTGGATGATAAAAACTACCCTAATTGAATTTCTAAATGAAACACAAATTTTAAAAATGTCCCGGATAAAAACCCGAATTCAAAAAAATAAAACGACGATCGATGCGGTTTTTTTGCGATAGATAAATTTGAAAAAACATTTTCCTTTTTTACTTTATTACCATGCCTATCGTATCTTTTTTTTGAACCAAAATGAAAAAAAAGTCAAAAGTTTAATTGTAGATTTAATGTGTGTGCGCACAACTAAAATAATGTTAAAAATCAGGTACATTGAAATTTAAATAAATACAAAACTATCCATAAATAATTTTTTTTTACAATTTTTTTGTAAATAGTGTAAATAATTTATATTTGGATGTTTAATGCATTTATAGCTCTATGTTTATTTATTTTATGTTAAAAATTTTACTACAACAAAACCGCCGCTTACGTTTTAATGGCGATTCAATGAGAACGGGGTCTTGGGGTAGACCAAAGTTGGATCATTTTGGGCGACCGGGTTTGGGGTCATTGGAGTCCATGTTGGGGTTCAGAACCCTTTATATTTTTTAGAAAGTAGTGGACTCACCATGTTCACGCTGGGGCGCGTGGTTTTTTCTAATTTTCCGTCAGATTTATAAAAGAGCAACGCCACCCCTAGGTTAGTTGTTTTCAACCAGCGAGTAATGAACATCTTTTTGACGGGGTTAGCCGCGTTTTGTAAAAAATTTTTTACTTACGTGTATTTTAAACACTGATGTTTTTTTTTGATTGTGTTGGGGGGGTGCCTGGGATATTTACCCCAAATATTGCTCTGAATCCTGTATTTAAAGGATTGGATTTTGATAATATCCCCGGGGCGCTCAAGAACTGTTTATTGTTTTTTGTGATTGTTTTGCATAAAACCGAACCCGGTTTGTCTTTGGTTCAGGGGTGGGGTTTTATGCCAATAACAAGAGCGATGGATGAGCAATTGAAGGCTCTGTTGGAGGTCATTAATGCCTTGAAAAGCAACCAAGATGACTTGAAGGAGATAGTGATGAAATGTCAAGAAGACCTGATGAAACTCTTGAAGAGAAAATCAACAAAATGGAGATAGAAATAGAAAAGGTTAAAGAGCAGGTTGATGAAAGAATGGAAGAAATGACTCAACGAGAAGAAGACATTGAAAAAAAGCTTCTAGCTTGCTGGAAAACGAAGAATAAAAAAAAAGTTTTTTCCATTGGGACCTTTCCCCCCCAGTGTAAGAGAAACTGTACACCTATGACGGAAAACCAGCTGGGAAAGGGACAAGATTATTTTTATAATTTCTGAAGCCAGTGGAGGGGCTGGAAGAAATCAAAGCATGCGCTAGTGCATCCCTAAAGGTGAAGGGTGAAGTATTCAGACTCTTCCCGACACAGAGCGCGAATTTGAACTCCCTGTATGTTGGGTCTGATTCGGGCCAAAAAACTCCAAAGGGCCACCACGTCTGCAGAGGAAAGAAAACTCCGTAAAAACCCGGGGAAAGCTTGCAGGAGTATGCCTTTGAAATACAAGGCTCACCACCTTGCTTTCGAGTTTCAGCAAAGTGGGGAAATGATTTCTCTCGAGTATGAAGAAATCCCGACGTAAGAATGGCAGATGTCCCAAAATCTTAAAACTGCCCTGTTATCTACCGAAATTTAGGCGTCCCCCAAGCCGGTGCATAGACCGCTATTCCATCCGAGTGTTTCTTCCATCCGGATCGCTCTTAAAGAATTGCTTATTTATTTTGTGATTGTTTTGCATAAAATCCACGAACCTCAATCTACGTAACAATATGATTGTATATTAATTGTTATTTAAATTGAAGAATTGTATTTATATTTTGGCATGATCTTGTACAGCCCGTAATATATTTGAACAAAAAAAAACCATATAAACATATATAAGTTGCTCGGAGGTAAATTAGATGGCCAGATTGATGTTGGAAATTTTAATTAAAAATTATGAAATTTAAAATTTTAAATCAAAAAATTTCCAATTTTTCTTCAATGGGCCCGGGCTCTAAAACCCCTTTTTTTTTTGTCTGGATCAGATAAAAGATTTTTCATTTTAGTAACAAATTTCGACGACCAAAGGAGCAGAGAGTTTCTAGACTGAACGGGGACAGATGAGTCATGAGTGTAAACTGTCATGTGAGTTTTGAATAGGACAAGAATCTCCTTTCTAATCTCATCCCCGGCCATAACGCAGGGGAATATTTTAAGATTGTGTGAACTGATTATTTTCACAATCAGTAACGGACTGCCTTTCTGTGCAACTGAAGTTCAGTAAACTGTTGATTTGTCCGAGTCAATGAATAGTGATTCAGATGTATAGAGATTGATAATGAAACTCATCAAAACCATTACATTTTCGCATATTTCACATTGTATGGAAACTGTGAAAATATACCTCATGCAGCGTGATGTAAATGACGCAATAATTTCTTCTCTGCAAAAAATTGAAATCGAACTCTTTCGAGTCAGAAATCAAAAGGATTGGCAAACATCTGTTAGTTCAGTATTTTAAAATTTCAAATTAACCGGTGCGTAGTAACTGTTAGTAGTATTTTTAGAGGTAGAATAAGAAGTGTAAAATTTCTAACTATGGATATCTGTTGTGTAGTTGCTAATGTAGAATTTACAAAAAATAAATGCAAAAAAAAAATGTGTTTTGTTTGGACCCCGATATAACGAACAAAATGTTCGGTCCCGAAGAATTCGTTAAATTGCGGTCGAACTGTATTATGTTTGATAATGTTTAGTTTAAATGTTATTAAAAATTTAATGGCATAATGATGGTGTAACATACACAAAATTTTTAATATTAAATAATTTATAGCCATAAATAACTTTATAAAGATCTCAATTTATAATAAAGTGTATTGTGTGTTACCGAATTAATATAAAATTTAAATTTTAAACATGCCAGAATGTTTAATGCAATAATAAATGATCATTATCAACTGATTAATTTTTGAGTTTTATATTTTACTTTCTGAATCAATGTGGATTAAATTAAATACTAAGTTCAAAATATGTTCATACAGTATTAGTAATTTTCATACACGATTACAACTGTTTTTATATTTAAAATGCTAATAAATAGCCAATTCTTTAAATTTAAAATAGAAAGGGTTGGTAAGTAAACATTAAATATGTGTATAAAAGACTTTAAATGTTATGGGTCAATTTTGCATTAACGTTATTATAAATTTCTTTGTAATTCATTAAGTGATCTAGTTATTGCGTATTAGTAGTCTTCATAATTTAAGAAATTATATTCATAAAATGTTACCTTTCTAACAATATTTAAAACTACATGACTCAAGGAGTTTTGCTGCGATATTACGTCATCAAAAATAAAAGCTTCTACTTCAAAACCTCTTTAGCTATCTTTGATACTATAACCAAATAAAAAATATTGATTTGATTTGATGAAATCCCACGATGAGAGATTTTTTAATTACGTTTCTTTTTCAAACTTAAAATATTACTCTTGCAGAGAAAAAGTAAAACTCAGAACCATAATCAAAAAAATTTTAGGAAGATAAAAAAAATTCATCACTGTTATAATTATTGAAATACATTGAAATACGTACACTATGTAATTATTGAAATACGTACATTAGCTTTAGGCACCAGAATGTATTTGCTGCTGTTTGACCTTCGAACTTACTTGTACTGTTAGTTACGTCTCTGCTCTTATGTATTTGTTTTTTCATTTAGGGAAATTGTAAATAGTTTCTGCTGCGCTTTTTCCTTGTAAAATATTTTTATGATTTTTGGTAAAGCACAGACTACTTGGCTAAGATTTATTTTTATGAGTATTCCCAAACGTATAAAGCCTAATGAAAAACATTTTACACAATTTTTTTTAGAACATCTATACTGTATTAGATGCATTTTTAACCCGGGAGCAGTCACGCCGAGCACAGAGTGCACGAAATCGGTAATTCTGGCAAAACTGTTTAATTGTTACCAATGGCCCTGACACTATCCTCCTGTTTGACAGTCTTAACGGGAACTAAAATATATTTGTCACATATCTCCCTCTTTTTTGGGAGTGACAAAAGTTTTTTTTACAATCTTAAGGTACTTGTTTTGACTGAGTTCCCGGTGCGATCACTTTTTTTCCAAAATATTTTCTGTGTTCATGCTACATCCTCCTTAGTGATTTTGATTGCCTTGTTGTAGGACTTATTGTGGTTTGATAAATGAGCATGATGAACAGGTAAATGAGTAGAATATATATATATATATATATATATATATATATATATATATATATATATATATATATATATAAAGGGGCATATTTGATCTCTATTGAAGGAGGCTAAAACTGATTTAAAAAAAAGGGATGAACCTGCTGAAATAATGCATATTAAAGTAAATTTGAGAAAAGCGATGAACATGAAACGAAAGAAAGATTTTCCAATGCTACCGAAAGAACTCCATCAACTAAAATATGAAGCCGTAAGTATCAGAAGACACACTTTACTTTGTCAAAACCACACAAGCAGGCAAACGTTCAACATGCTATTTGTCGAACATCACAGGACAATAAAATTACAATAACTTGAACAACATATGACAGTTTTACCTGCGAATAACATTCCTGTAATGTTAGTGAAAAGTGTCTGTGATTTGTGCCTTTTTTTTAAGGCCACGCACATTTGAAACATTTCAGCTCAGTTTTCTTGGATTTTTTCCTAAAATTATCAAAGAAAAATTGAAAAGTCCTTGAAAGTAGGTAAGTATACTTTCCCTTATTAAATTATTCATTGGAATTACGATTTTTATTGTGTACTATAAAAATAATTATAAAAAAGATTGGGGTGATCATTAGTATCATTAGTATCGAGTGCACTCCTGCTCCCGAGTTTAAACATGTTGAAGTCTTTTCGCTTTAAATATTAAAAATAATACAATTATTCTTCATCGGAATTTTATATTATTGTTCATTATTTAACATTGATTCTAAACGCTAATTCTGTGAGGCTTAAAATTACAGTTCGCTTAAAACTAATTATAAGTTGAGAAATCATTTTAAAAAAATCATTTTACATTTTTGTAAACATTGTCTCACACTTGACTTTACTCTCCTTACAATTCAGCTATTATATAAATAATGTTTTATTTTATTATAAATGAACTCGTGCAAAGAGCGGGGGTACTTCAGCCGGTATACCTTTTAATGTTTCAGTGTGTGTGTGCTGCACAGAGTATTTTATAGCTAATTAATTAATACTGAATTAAGAACAAGTTTAATAAGTATTGGCGACTTCCATGGGCTTGTCTTGCAAAGCAAAGTTTTTCAAAGGAATGCTTATGATTAAAAATTAACAATCGGAGTTCTTTTTCTATATTTAGCTGATATCTATATTTTGTCTTCTAAGCAGCCACCACATTTTGCAATATGTTCCAATTTAAAAATTAGAGAAAGGAAACATAACATAATAATTATCCTATTACTTAATTTTTTTTGTTTAAAAGTAACATATACAAAATTTAATACTTATGTTATTAATTTGTACTGTTTATAATTAAAAGATCGCGTATTGTAGCTTTAGCGTCAAAGTGCATTATTATTGCATTCAGTACATTATTAATGTATAAGGGGGCACGATAAAAATTGTGATTGAAAAGGGAGGCGCCAGTATTGAAAGTTTGAGAAGCACTGCATTAAAATAATATATTTAAACAATTGGCATGTTTGACAAAATTCGGTCTCATGAGAGGAATTTCCTCACTTCTCTCTGATTAATTTTGAGATCTTTTCCTTTCATGATCATTTTGGAGGAAAATAATATTAATTATTATTATAAAGCTAATGAAGTTACAATAAGTATTTAAAAGTGATGGAGGAATAATTATATATCACATATATATACCTTTCAGTTTTAATTTTATGGTGTTTTTCAAAACTACTCTAGAGAAAGGAGGGCAAATAATGGCCTTTGAGCGACATATGGCATACAAGGAGGTTTTTGCAGCTCTCCAAGTCAATGAGAAAAGGAAATATATAGAGAAAATATTACTATATTTGGGTCAACATACATTTGTGACTGAAGTTTTTCTTGCATGAAGATCAACAAGAGTAAATAGAGATGCAAGATGACTGACATTCACTTGCAGGCTGTGCAGGCAGGAATTTCAGTAAGAAATTTCACTCCGAATTTCAAAAAAAATGTAGAAAAGTGTGATAGGGTACATTTATCTAGTTAAATTGATTCTAAAATTAAATGCGCTTGCAGCTGTGGATGATATGAAATTAAAACAATAAATGAACTGAATAAAACTGCTAATAACTTATACTTATTGATATTTTTTTTCATCGTACAATTTATACCTTTTCTGAGACTCCAAGTTAATAAATGAATGCATTGATTTTAGAAAGGTGCGTCCCTCTGGATCAACACTTTCAAAAAGTGACCCTCGAGCCAAAAAAATTTCGCACCCCTCTCTAGCGTTCTATAAAGTTTCTTTAGTCTCTAAAAACCTATATTACAATTTTGTACAGTTTAAATCTCAAATGTATGAGGATTTTTTTTTATCTCTGTATTTTGCCTATCACTACTAAATTAATTATTATGATCAATAATTAAGCATGTATTTTCCCTATTGTTTCACCCCTATTTTACTTCTTTCTTTTTATCATTAGAATGTTCCTTGAAGAATGAATCCTTTTACAAAAAAGAGCAGTGAGATGTTAATATTCACTCACTCTCTCACTCACCCGTTTATAAAAAATGACTGGTTGAGGTATCCGACTACCCTAAAATCATGATTTTTTTTAAAAAAATTAACATTTTTTTTTTATGATTTTATTTTATAGGCCAATTTATGAGCTTTACAAAAATGCCAATTTTTAATTTTCCATGCAGAAAAACAAAACTGCAAGTGTTTTAGTAAAAGCAGATGCCACTGCTTTAAACGAGATGTCATATTTTAAAATGCGTTTTACTCGTAATGTGTTTTTTTTCGAAAAGTCCAAACGGGGACAGCGATTGCTTAAAAAGTTATTAAAATAATTTGCTGAAATTTTGTGATCATGTTCTGTATAATAGTAGAAGTGTTTCAACCTTCAGGTTTATCAATCACTGTTTTAATTACAAAATTTGCAGTTCTTTATGTGGATATAATCACTGTCTTTTTTAAACAATTTCATATAATAACTAAGGTAAAGTGCTCTAGTTTTTGTAAAAATTAAAATATCTCTTATCCTAAAGGTCATTTCAGAAAAGAACAGCAAAGTAATACATCAAAATTGAAAAATTGAGAATTTGTTCATTTACTATTTGTACTGAGTAGGCCCCGTTTATGTAATTTTTTGCCAATTTTTACCTATTTTTTCCAATTTTAGTAGTAATAAATTATTTTTCTTTTCTGAATTTTAGCCTTTTTTTTCTTAAAATGTTCTAAATAAATCTAATAACCACAAAAAGTCTCCATATTTCTATTTTTTTTTAAAAAATTTATCGCAAGTAGTTGGATACCTTAACAAAGGTGATGTCGATCAACTTTGTAACGAATCCCCACTTCTATTTTTAAAAAATATGCTCAATGACCCCTTTTGTAAAATCCCCACCACACTTCATCTCAAATGTCACTACATATGTTACTTTTCGATCAGCGGACATAGCCAACTAATCGACTGATTATTCTGAACCTATCCATTTGCTCTCCTCATCCAGAAGAAAATAAGGATCGTAAGTTCCCCTGGCCGGATTTGTTCTTAATACCCAGCGGACGTCATAAAGAATCGGATGGATTTGTCCGGCAAGTGAAAATGAGTCCAGGAGATAGCACAGTGCATTATGGGTTATGAGTCGTACGTGATCCCATTTACTGATGAATTGCCACTTTTTACGAGTTTCTAAACGGGTTTTGGGTAAGATTCGTTCCCATCGACTCGCTCACATAATTCCAGTGTGAAATTGGTAGGTAGTTATGTATAAACAAGATGGCAAAAATGGCCTAATGTTATGGCCAAGAATGGATCAATAGGGATGATGTTTACGGCTGATTTTATGGATGATTCTGGAGAGTCCATGGAAGTCATATTTTTTGGCAACTAAGCGGGGTTTATGATGACAAATGAATGAATGCATCTCATTAAAATGCAACTATTGTTTATAGTCAATTTTCTTGTGTTTTATTTTGTAAATGTTCTGTTTCATTTTAAATAAATTTCTCCTTTACCGTCACATACGTTTCTCACGAGCTACTCTTCTATCGTTTGAATTGTTAAGTCTATTTCTTCAATTTCCGGTATAGTAAAACAAATTAAAGAAACATAACTTTCTGTTTGCTTAAAAATAAATTTTACTATATAATAAAACTTTTTATAATAATTTTTTCCTGCGTTTTTTTTCAAACTGTTTAAAGTTCTTAAGCATTCAGTAATTAATTAAAACTATTCTATGCCAAAAACACAAAATGAATTTTTAATTAATGCAATTTGCAATATTTGTAAATCGCTTATCATTAATTTTTATCCGGTTTTAAAAAATTTCTTTCTTTTTTTCATCATTTTTTACTAGCAATTTACTTTTGGTTCCTAATTCCAAAAATAACTTCTAAAAAGTTTTCAGTATTTTTACAATGTATGTTATAGTCCACCTCCCCCTCCAGTTGGTTGCTTTGTTGCTAATGGAATGGCCAGTGACTAGACAGTGGAACAATTTTTAGTTGATCACAATCGACAAAAAACAATTTCCGTCCACAAGCACAACTTAATCTTGACTCCCTAATTTGGCTTCATGCTCTTCTTTTAACATGTGATTCCAAATAGTCTTCACGTATCATAATAAAAGTATGCAGAACTGTCCAGGCAACTACAAACTGTTCCTTCCTTTACAAATCTTCATAAAGTTTTCTTTCAAAAGTCTTTCTGCTTCGAAGGAAGGTCTTGGATGAAAAATCCGGTTGGGGAGATTTTGTGATTGAAAATTTTTAAACAGTATCTGATTTTTTTTTAAACTTTCAGTACCATAGAGTAAATCTAGAACAGCGATACTCAACCTGCGGCCCACCGAACCTTTTTAAGTGGCCCGGTCATGGCCCATTTCTCTGAGAAATTTACTTATTGAAGCACATAGTATTAAAAATTTGGGGAGAAATTCTTTGTCAAGAAATCAAATATATCAGTTTTGCTTTTTGCTGTCAGGTGTCGTACGGGTACGAATTGATATTCTTTTCCTATTTGGAACGGTTTCGGTTAGTGATAATAGACAACAGTGGAGAAGCGATAATTTTATGAGTGGAACTAATTTTTAACATCTTTCATATATTACAAGCTAAAAATATTCGAAGAAAATATATCGTTTCAAGACGATTGGGAGGTTGACTATTTTGTAGAGAAAAACAAACATGGTCAGTAATTGTTTGATTTGTCACAAAAATGCTCCCTTTCAAGAGGTAATAAATAGGTTTTTCTCGAATAATATTTGCAACTGCAACTGAGTGTTTTGTCAGTGGTAATATCACAGCGGAAACAAAGACATCCGATGAAGTTTGTTATATTATGGGTAATCATATAAAACCATTTACTGATGCAGAAATTGTGAAGGAGGGTTTCTTAAATACTTCTAATTTAGTGTTAGTCACAAAAATAAAAAATGATAATTAATAAAAGCAAAACAGGAGTTATAATATTTTGATTAATTTCTCACATTTTAAATTTCCAATGCTTTCTTGGTCTTAAAGCATTTCTACCCCTCCCTTTCCCCATTTATTCTCATGTTGCGGCCCGCGTGAAATAGCTGACATATATATGTAGCCCAACAGAAAAAAAGGTTGGGTACCCCTGATCTAGGAGATGGAAAATTCCACAGCAATGCATGGTCGAAAACGCTTTCCTGGCGCCGTAGGGACCACTCAAAACTCATGAAAGCAGGACATGAGTAAGAGGAGAAAACATACTTATTATTCTTAGTGCAGCAAAAAATTAAGAAAAAATAACATTAAATGGAAAATGCAGGTGCGAGTTTTTAGTATGCAAAATCTACCAGACGGTCCTATGGAAAATCGGGACATGACTGACGATAACGCGCATACTGGTACTAGGATTGTATTGTACCTGATCCAACACAGTTTCCTCATTGTTTGACCTTCTTACTCTTCGCTCACGTTCCTGTATATCTCAGCCTGTGATCCACTGTCGGACAATCTCCGGAGCAAAGAAGGCGGGACTGGGAGTTTGCCATCTGAGGTAACGTTGTGTGTACAACCACTGTGTTCCTCATCCATTGCAATCCCGTATGCCAGCAATCCGGCTCTAAGGCCGGACAAACCGGATCCCCTGCCCGGGGAGGTAAATTTTAAGGGCGGCATTTGGCAATTTGAAAGACATTTTTTTTGTTCCGAAAAATTTGATATATTCTTTGAAATATTATTGGGTGCGAATTTGGTATTTCAATCAACGTATCTTATTTCCTTATTTTGAACTCTATGTATTTAACTCCTGTTTTCTTTTATGTTGAAACTTGAAGGTTTCGAGGCGGAAGTATATGTTACACCATGAAATTTGACACGTTTACTCATCTTTCACTCTAGGAACTTTCTTTATCCCATAGAGGAGTCACAGCGGACATTCCTTTCACCCATTTGATGTCCGTTACCAGCTATCTAAAAGAGGGCAGGGGTAATAAGAGTTTTTGGTAGATACAAGGCCACAGGAGATGTGTAGCTACTATAAGTTAAAATAAACGCTTGTGTGATTCCCACCTTCAGTAGATTCTTTTTCGAAGAAATTCGCCTGCTAAAATGGGCGATTCCTTCTCTTACATTTTACTCGTTTGAAATAATAAAAGGTAGTTATGTCCTTAATTTCGAATTATTTTGTATTTCTAAAGAATTAAAATTATATATATAATTGTTATGCTGTTTTTCTGTTCGCAAGAATTATTCTATGGGTGTGCCTCTATGCGAAAAATTTCTAACGTTCCACCCTAAGATACAGGCTGTCCTGTCGGCCGGCCGAATGAAGCTTCATAGCGAGCGCGGCAACAAAAACCACGTGTGCTCATACGCGGTCATGTGATGCTTTGCGCTTCATCGCGCATGCATGTTTTCTCTCACGTACACCAACCAGAGACATTCCGACATTTTGCTGTACTAAGAATAACAAACATGTTTTCTCCTCTTATTCTTGTCCTGTCTTTCTTGTATTTTGTGTCGTCACTACCACTCCAGGAAAGGCATTTTCATGTGATTTTCCACCATCCTGGTGTACTCTATCTGTCCTGATAATTTGTAACCCCTGTACTGATACACCTCTTGTATCACTATATATCACTAAATTTATAGAATGCATATACACCTGCTGTGAGCAAACACATTTATGTGTGGATGAACCTTCTCTTAATTTCTAGAAGTCAATATTCGTTCCCTATTAATAATGATCCCCGTTATTGAAGCTTCATCTTCTTTATATTTGTCTTCGTACTAAATATATTGTGAAAGCTTGTGTGTGGTGGAGGTGCCGATGTAAACTTCTCATTACTTATAAAATAACATGAGCTATTCTTATCTTATTAATAAAATATCTCTTGTTTATTTAATACTGCATTCTCTATTGTCACTTATTAGTACACACAATATAAGCTTCAACGTGTATCCATGTGTATTTCAACGTGTATTTATATCCATAAGTTGATAAACCTGGTGTAGAACAAAAACAACTTAAAAGTACTACCTTGCAATTTTTAAGCATTCATACCCTTATATATCCTTGCTTCCTACTTTGTGATTGGTTTTTGGAGAACGATATATTTATATTATTAATATAAAAATATTTTGTTGCTAGCTGAATTGAAAAACTTTATTTTAAAAAATCAACCAAACTAAGAATGATTACTTTCTCTAGTATTATAAATTATACTGCTCTTTTAACACGTAAACACACAAAAGATAACGAAGCCTGAATATTAGTATATATTGTTGTTGAAACATTTCTTGTTTCTGCATACATTTTTCGAATTTGATTCATGCTACTTAAAATTATTCGAGTGCACAACTTTAAAACTAATTTCAACTAGGCTGATATCTTGTGCTCAGTAAGTGCAGATATAATTATTATAAATGTAATAGAGTAAAATAGAATATTTAGGAGGGAAATTAGTTTACGAGTCGCATACGTCTGCAGGAAACGATAAAGTGTACTTTTAAAATAAATAACTTGACTCTGCTTCTGTTATCAAAGTACTTGCTTTTTTAAATCTCCTCTTTAGAGGAAAAGATTATAAAGATGTGTTTTATTTTTCAGCTCTACCTACCTTACTACAAACGGTTTCACATAAAGGGGGACTATCAACACATCCGAAGTTCTTTGAATGGAATATTTTGGGGAAAGCGAACAAAACATTGCTTTCACGGTGTTATTGATAAAGGCAAAAGAATTAAGAGAAACGGCGCCGGTAAATTGATTTTTGAAACACTCGTTTTAAATAAAATGGAAACATTTAATTCAATAAAGGGAGGAATATTTACGACGGGAAAACACACACAGATTCTTAGATTTCAAATTTTTTCTCCGGATTTTCGGTTTTTATCAATAGAACAAACACAATGGACTTTCTTAACTAACTTTACACATGATTTTGTTTTATAGTACTCTTGTAATCATATCAAATTATGCATTAAAATTTGTAACTACTTCATAAAAATGTAAATCCCAATTAAATGAAATTTGGTAGGTGTGTTTATGCATCTGAAAGATGACTGAATCAAATTTCGTGTTAGTTGCTTAAGTACAGCTCTAGTAGCGCCTCTTTGAGTGTGCGCGAATCAGGTGTTCTTTTAAGTTATATATGTAAAGTTTGTGATCGTTATTTATATATATATCGTTCTGATTGCACGTACTGAGTTGAAGTTAGTCAAGAAGGGGCCTTTAAGAAGTCGAAGAAGCCATTTTTAACAGCTCATTGGGTTTAAAAAAGGTCTTATAATAGACCTAAGAAAAGGTAGATTTTCTATCTACGATATTGCACAAAGACTTGGAAAGAATTCGCAGTAGTGGTCCAGGGAAGGCACTGACTCAAGAGAAAAAGGGTCCAACCATGCATGGGTCACCACTGACAGAAAAGATCGCAGTAAGTCTGTGGTGCATCATAGTGAATCTGCAGCAGAAATTATAGTTTTTGTTGGCACCAGAGTGACACAGTGAAACTGAATCGAATCGATTGCTTGAGGAATAGCTCCAAGCCAAAAACCCTGTAGCGTTCATACCCTTAGTTCCAAATCACTTACAACTGTGACTTCAGTGACACCACGCTACAGCTCATTGGAGTATAGAGTGGCAATGTGCTGTGTTCCGTCTTGGTGCCAGTGACGGCCGTATATTCATTAGGATAAAGCAGATGAGCGCTACAATCAACTTTCCAGCTGTCTAGACATACTGGACCTGCACCTGAAGTTAAAGTCTAATTTTCTATTATAGAAAAGGCACTATTGTGGTTATTTCATGTATATTGATTTCAAACTTGTAACTCAGTCTGGTGATCCAAACTGTCGCGCTATCATTTGTGAACATTATTCAAAGGAGTGTTTTCCAACAAGGTAACGAGAACTCTCATTCCCCTGTTGCAACCCGGAATCCTATATAGAATGTCAATGTGGTGCCTTGGCATGCTAGATCACCAGATCATTTACCAATCGAACACGAATGAGACATGAAAGAACGACAACTCCAGCGTCATCCACAACCAGAATTAAACGCTTTCATGTCAACCAGCCAAGTGCAATGGGTATAACTGATATCCGGGACCTGCAAGACACATTGTATGCACGTTTGCATGCTTGTATTTATAGTTCTGGTGGTTTTTAATGCACCATCATCTCACATTTGAAATGGGTCCTCTCGCGTTTACGTTCACCTGTCATTTTGAAACTTTAATCAATTAAACATTTTATTGGTGTTGGGATTTTTTTCTATCAATGTATTTAATACTATGTCTGTGTATATCATGTACACAAACAGGCGGTTATTTGTCAATGCTCTAGGGCTAGTTTTGCTTATGTCTATTAAAAATATAAGAATTTTTTGAAATATGAAGAAGAGATTCATTTGAAAATATTTTCAGCGTGCATCCGAAAGAATTACTATTTTTTCAATGTTTATGTCTTCCTGGAGAATAATATAAAAAAATTCTGACACACGCACTTTGCTACACAAAATTTTATATTTTCTTAAATATTGGGTCAAAACGAGATCCACAACAGGGATGTTCTACGTTTAGATTCCAAATAATCATATTAAAATAGATATTTAGCTATTGATTAAGATAAAAAAGAAGAGTATATATATATATAGATAGATAGATAGATAGGTAGATAGATAGATCAGGGGTGTCAAACTCATGGCCCGAGGGCATCATGTGGCCCACAACGAGCATTATTGAGAGGCCCGGCCAATATATATGCCTTCAATAATATATAATAAATTAACAAATTGATGCATAAAAATAAGATAGGTAGACACTTTTTTAATTATGTTCTTTTTTGCTACTATTAAACAAAACGCGTACGTACTTCAATCAGGTAAATACGGTATTTAAGCATGAATAGTATCTAAAATATAACAAAAGTTAGGTTGCTGATTTTTTGACAGATTAAAAATGTTGAGATAATTTTAAAAAATACCAACAGAATACCTTGAGAAAAGTTGATTAAATGTTCGACTGTTAAATAATTTACAATAATATGTTGTTGAACGAAAAGTTGAGTATATGGATCATTAATAAGATTCTTTTAAAGTAATTTTGCTGTAAAAGAAATTGATTTGAATAAATTTTAGTTAAAGTGTAATAATATGGGGCTTATTTCTTCAACCATAGTTTTATACAGAATGGTGCACATAACAGAAAATTGTAGAATTTTAATTTTTTGGAAGACGAATTTTGCTGTTCTTTGATTTTCTCAATAAATGTAGACTCAGTACTCAGCCACATGCAAATGAAGGTGATCGAGATTCTGGGCAACTCAAATTTGAAGGCGAGATTCACTGAAATGGGTGCGTCTGAATTTTATAAATTTATTACCATCGAGAGATTTTTCAACCACGTTTGAAAATATTTGAAAATTTGAATATGAAATTACAGTCGGACCTCTATATAATGAAGTCGCTAAATCCCCCCCAAAAAAGTTCGTTATATGGAAAATTCATTATATAGAGGTTCATCTTCTTTCAATTTTGTTTATGAACCACATAAAATAAATTTTAAATTCCTAAGCAATATATACTTAAAAAAGTAATTATTCACACCTCTTTGTAAGTTAATAATATTTATTTTATATATCTTATCTATCAAAAAGAAAGAAAAACTGCAAGAAAAGTTTCATGATGCTTGTATCTACTTCCTGAAGAATTAATTAATTTTTTTCTTTGATGCTCGAACACTTACGTTTTGACATTTTAGAGCTACGAGAAACGAAGTTACCAGAACGACTGATCAACAGTACAAATGAACGGAGTCTAGTTCAAGGACACTGGAACGCGAGACAACTCCACTGAAGGTGAAAGGTTATATCGAAGATGTTTCCAGTGAACTGGACTATGGGGGTTAAAGGTTGCACTTCTTGGATGAAACGCCCGACTATTGCACTCTGAGAGCTAAGTATCTAATAAAACTAGTTAGATAAAGATTTATGACCACCATAAAATGAGATTAATAGAAAGAATACCTTGAAATGTTCAAAAATACTTTAAGAAAAAAGGAGAAAAAAATTGAATCATATAAGAAAAAGTTCGTTATATAGAAAATGCACTTCGCTATTGGGAGGTTATTTTACGAAGAAAATCGTGAATGTTCAAGGTTCCAGGCAAAAATTCGCAATATAGAGGTACGTAATACGGAGGTTAGACTGTATTTGGAAGTACTTATCAGTGTGAGCAGTTATTTTCAATTATGAAAGAAAATAAGTCTCCTGTAAGAAATAGTATTAATGATGCTCACCTTGGGTCGGTTTTGAAAGTAATCACTGCGAACAAAGTTTCTCCCGAAATGGGATAATAGTAACAGATTAGAGATGGCAAGTGCCAGGACATAAACTTTAAAATTTTCTTGTTCTTTTATATATGTTTATTACAACTATATTGATCGAAATAAACATACGTTTACAGGAACATTGCTTTATTTTGGTGACCCACCTTAAGTTAAACCTTGTTTGCTTGGCCAAAGTTAGCCTTTGAGTTAGTCACCCTGGATCTAGATGCTTTAAAATACAGATAACTTTTATTTTTCAATTTTGTTATGTGAGTTAAAATATGCACATTTTATATCATATTCAAAGATCTTTTCCATCTATATGTCTTAATACACATACATACAGACTATTTTTTTTCAGGAAAGTTTGAACAGAATAGTTAAATATTATTATCTGACAATCAATGGGAAGACGTAGCCAAATTACGGTTTCGGACTTCATGACCGAACAAAAACTGGAAAACGCAGTAAAATACTTCCGGAATCTCAAAACACACATTGAACTTTTTGGAAACGAATGTCCAAAATCTTTTAGGTATTTAAATTTGGAAATAAAAACTCAGGATTTTTTTTTCTGTATCCAATAACATAAATTTTATTTCGGAATTATTTTATTTCTTACCTGAGGGAAATATATTGTTATATGTATTTAAATTTTTTAAATCATATTCACTTAAAAAAATTTTATAAAGGAACTACACCTAATATATAACCTGGCAGTTTTTTGAAATATTTGCATTTTTTTAAATATTGTAAATTTTCGTAATTTCTGAAGAGAAATGACATTAATATATATAATTATTAAATTTTTCAAATTCCATGCAATTCATTCGAATATTTTTCTGATTTTAATCTCGTCAATTTAAAAGAACTTGTAAAAAATGTTTCATGAATAAAATAAATTTGAAGTATAAAGGACAAAATTATTTATCAAAATAAAGTTTTATCTGCATCTATAGTTCTACATGAAATATCAATCAAAATTATGTTGCCTTTAAATGGAATAAACTGATTTTTGTAAATGATAATAACATTTTATTCGAACGTTTGTGTTATCGATTGTTATTTAATATATTTCTAAAATTACCCATCAAGCTATCAGCTGATGGCATCATGGTGAAAACATTGCCTTGTTCAACTTTTTTTGAATCCTAAAATATTCATTTGAACATTAATTTTACTTATATCTCTCAGTTAAGCCCCTTATAAATGTGGCTAATTCAATTTCTTTCTCCTCTGTCCAGCTCTACACAAGACTTTTTACTGAGTGGTTAGAGGTATGTTGGATTAATAATCTCTGCTTCAGCTTTTTTTTTTCAATGTGTGTGTATTCTGTGTTATTTTTTTTTTGATACTTGTTCTTAGCTGTAACTGTTCATAGTTTGCCATTAAAAATATAAATAAAAATTCTTTCTATCTCATTCTGGGGCAATGTTTCTCAAACTGTAGGGCGCGTCCCTCTAGGGGGCATGATAACCCTAAGAGGGGGGTGCGATCATGTTGAAAAGTCGAAAACAAAGGGTTATTTTAAAAAATATATTAATTTACTGAAAGTAAACAAATAAAATACATTCTGACAAAAATAAAATACGCATTTACACTGATATAATACACTCATAAATATATTATTGCGCCACGCATTTTATGATTAATTTATAACAATACTAAGTTAAGAACAAGTTTAATAATTATCAATGACCACATGGCTTGTCATATATAAAATTATATGAAAAAAATTAAACCTTATCTTAATAATTTGTACGGTTTATAATTAGACCCTAAAATGCCGATTTAAAAATTCTGTGATTCGCTCCCCAATGCCACCGGTTAACACGTGGGTGAGAATCTGTGGTGCTTTGGGGTGGGGAGTAGAAAAGGAGATAATGAGCAAATCCTCTGAAATGAGTAAATCTTTCGCAAACACTGTCAAGGTCATTTTGTTGCATTCCAAATGACTTCGGAATAATTTTTTATGGATAGCAGTTTTCAGAAAAGATCGTACTTTGGAAAGACGTATATATACGTCCGGGGCAAATAACGCACTGGCTGAGTGATATGTTTATATACGCCGGCGGCACTTAAGATATTACAGTCGTATTGTAGGTTTAGCATCAAAGTATAGTATTATTGATTTTAATATATTGTTTGTATGGATGGGAAGGGGGGGCGATGAAAATTATAATTGAATATTGGGTCGCAAGTATTGAAAGTTTGAGAAGCACTGATTTAGGTAGACGAATTTATGACTTGTCTTACAACTGTCGAAAATAGAGGCCTGATGCCTCTAAAAACCTACTGTGCGGAGTGGCTGTCAGTGATTATTAAATCTGTTAAGTTTCAAAGTCCTCACGTTGGCACATGTAGAAGATTAGAAAGTCGGGTGTCGTCCTCGTCGTTTAATACTGATTTCAATTTACTGTTGTCTGTCCATAAGAGCTCTTCATTAAAGGCTTAAAAGTCGTCACTCAAACCGGAGATTATCTATACATGTGTTTATTTAAATATAAAAGGCAAAAAGTTTTCAATTAAAGCAGCCATAGAAAGGGTTCTCATATGGATTCAAGGAAGTGGTTTTGTTGATTTATTCCTCTTCCCTAATCTAGATTTTTAAAACACTATGTATTTCATCATTTACACATATGATGTGTTCAAAAATTTTAAATAATCTGGTTTAAATTAACAATAGGGATTACTTAACAAGTGGAGCTTTTATTGGAACCATTAAGATAAAGTTATGGTATGTGACATTATTTATCATCTTTTGAATAGATTGAGAATTCCTAGAATACCCGGGGTTTACCAAATATCCGAACTAAGATTTAGATAATTTACATTGAAGCAGATGTTTTCGCAATTTACAAAACTTAACTACGAAGTAGAACACAAACATGCCTCACATAAAACTGAATACTAAAACTTCTCAGACAACTAAAGATTTATCTTAGTGTGATAATACATCAAGTGATATAACAGTTTTTAACATGAGAGAGCTTACAATACCACTTACTTTTTCTCGGATCTTCTCTCAAAATTTTACATGGATTCAGTTATCAATTTCAATTAAAAATTATTACATATATATATGTGTGTGTGTTATACTAAGTTCATTTATAAAAGTCAATCTTTGAAGGTGTAATGATTGTTTAATTTATTAACTATAATTATATGAAAAAATGTATAAAAATCATCAGTTACTGCATGTTTCGTTTCTTTTAAAAGAAAAAAAAAGACAAATATAAAACAGAAACACTATTTTTAATGGTACTTTACATACATAGTATCTACAAAACAATTACTTACAGAAATGATATGTTGTAAAACAATTTTTATATCCCTCTTCTAATTTTCATAAGATTTTAAAGAAGATTTTTTTTATACAATTACTCATATTTTGTTCAACGTTGCTTTGTGAGAGGTATTTTAAAATTTCCATTCATTTTTAAATATAAACCAAAACCTTGGCATAGAATTTAATGATCAGTCTATGAATAGGAAGAAAGTAGTGCCATAGAAAGTTATTTATTAAAAATAAATGGCTAGAAAAAAATTTGAAAGTATAAATTTATAATTTTAGTAAATTCAATTTTTTATTTAATTGATGACGGGCTTTATTTAAGGAAAACGGTTTTATGAGCGGTGTCTTGAAGAAAATATTGGAATTTTTACCTCATTTTTTCATTTGTATATTCCGGAAGGGGGAAAAACACCTCTTTGTTGTATTATAATAATGGTATACCAATTTTAAAGAGTTCAATTTTAAGTTTTCTTTAAAATTGCTAGAAACATATATATATATATATTGTTATATTCATTGATTGTGCATGTGTTAGGGAGTTATTCTGTAGATTTATCTACACTGCTGTTTGTAAAAAATGCAACACCATGAAGGAACATCAAAATTAAATGAACTTTGCAGCAAATATCAATTATAGGATGTTACGTAAAACAGTAAAGTTTCAGAGCCACCGCGCATGCGTGGCGTGCGCAGTACCTTCTGAACTGATGCTGAATGCGTATAAATAGAGGACTGTAACGCGACGTTGAAAATAGTTAATGATTATTTGTTAGTGGCGAACGTTTAGTGAGATGTAAGTATGCCTCCACGACGAAAAAAAGGAGAAATTATCAGCCTTAGTATCAGCCTTCGAGAAGGAGGATTTTCCTATCACGCAATAGGAGATCGCGTGCAGCGGAACAGTTCCACAGTGATGCGAGATTAGAAGCAGTGGACCGACGAGCACCGAACAACTCGAAAAACTGGAAGAGGAAGACGGAAGGTGACATCAGCGCGCGACGCTCGACACCTGCTCCGCATGGCGGTAAGTGATCGTACAGCTTACTCCAGGCAGTTGGCAGCAGTGTACTACTGCTACAGGTGTACTAATGTCGGCTTCGTCAATTCGTCGACGTCTGCTGCACCATGGATTGAGTGCAAGGGTGTCTTTATACAGGATCCCCTTCAGAGCAAACCATCGACGGCTGCGTCTGCAATGGGCTCATGAGCACAGAGCCTGGAAAGCTGATTGGCACCAAGCTGTCTTTTCAGATGAAGTACTCTTCAATTTGGGGGACCATGATGACCGCATTCGTGTTAAGGCCGTATCACACGTATATTTTTCATGCAATTTTTTCGTCCAATTTTTGGCCGAATCTGAGGGGGAAGGGTTGCCGTAAACAAAACGACACGCTGTGACGTCAGCCGCGCTGTATCTCCACATTGAAAAATTACTCGCCGATTTTTCTGCTTCGAAAATGAACATCCAAAATTATTTCTTTCATTTCGTTGCGCAATTGTTGATGGGTGTAAACTAAAAAATAGGGGCACCATTCTATTTAAAATATTATACGCTTAAAATAGAAAACATTAAAAATACCGCTATCTGAAGGGTGTTAGACGAAACCGGAGCCGCCATCTTGTTTATGACGTAGGGCGCCGAAGAACCCCATTGTGGAATTTCGCCATTTATTTGAACAACTTTTGAGCTCGCAGCAAAAAATTTGTTTAAAACGGTTCTATGGCAACCTGAGTAAAAAATTGCACGAATTGAAC
Organism: Trichonephila inaurata madagascariensis; assembly: GCA_019973955.1. Classification (NCBI taxonomy): domain Eukaryota; kingdom Metazoa; phylum Arthropoda; class Arachnida; order Araneae; family Nephilidae; genus Trichonephila; species Trichonephila inaurata. The sequence goes on from BMAV01008984.1 coordinate 67,609, forward strand.
GAAAAATTGCTTGAATCGTGTACGTGTGATACGGCCTTTAGACGCTGTGCCGGTGAATGCTGCCTTCCAGAGTGCGTTATCGAACGACATAGTGGCCTAACACCTGAAGTTATGGTTTGAGGTGCGATTTCGTATCATGGGCGATCCAATTTGCTACGAATTGAGGGTAATCTCAATAGCAATAGGTACGTCCATGAAGTGCTACAGCTCGAAGTCGTTCCCTTACTTCAAGTCATCCCTGGAGTTATCTTTCAGCAGGATAATGCGCACCCACATGTTGGAAAGACTGTTCGAGACTTCTGTTCAGCCCAACACATGCAACTTTTTCCTTGGCCTGCTTATTCGCCGGATACGTCATCTATTGAACACGTGTGGTATTTTGCTGGTCGGCGTCTCGCTCGTGACCCGCGTTCTGCAGCTTCAAAAGACGAACTTTTGTTGCGCATACAAGCAATATGGAATTATCTTCCACAAGCAGACATTCAAAATCTGTTTGACTCCATACCACGTCGTATAGCAGCACTTATTGCAGTGCATGGTGGCTACACCAAATACTGATTTCGGACACTTAATATCGTTTTTGCTTTGAAAATTTCGTCATTTATTTAAACTAATACAAGTCGTTTGTGCATTAAATTTGATTTAATTCTGATGATTCCTTCATGGTGTTGCATTTTTTACAAACAGCAGTTTATTACAAGGAAAAAAAAAATAACAAGTGCAATATTTCTTTTGAAAAATCTATTCCAATTGGAAATATTCCGGCAAAAGTCCTAGTCCTTATGAGCAGAAAGTAATTTTTTACTTCTTAAGAGTTCTATTCATCTTATTTGTATTTACTTAATGCTTAAGAAAAGATGCCAAAGTCGGGATGCGTGTTTTAGGTGGAAAAAAGAACTTATTATTATTAATAAAGAACTCAAAACATATACGAAGAAAAATTAAAACTTATAACAAACATGCAGTTTTTTCACTTTAATATACAAATATAGAATATAGTTGTAATTCACACAATACGCTGAAAGTGATTCTTTTCCTTATATTTTTGAATGATTTATCCAATTAGGAAGCTTGGTTCTGAATTTTAGATCTGATAATCAATAAGTGTTTAATATCTCTGAAGTTTTCTACGTGCTGTTAGTCTAATAATTTATGTCTTTACAAAAGTTTACTTTTTATAATGCGATTCTCTCAGACTTTTTATATTTTCTTGGATGCAAAGGTTTTCTATTCCTTAAGTCTTTTTTCTGTTCTACATAGAGTTTAGAAATTTTTATAGATACTTTCATATATATGTAAATAAAAATAAATATGGAATAAGTTCTGAGATTTCTAGATATTTTTTTAAAAAGTATCAAACTTATAATTTGTTTAGAATTTTTGTGCTTTCTTGGTTTAGGTACAAAAATAATTAATAAAGATCAACAAAAAAGTTGGCTTTCTAATTCCATGCTGTCTTTTGTTCCCAAAGAATTAAGAGGTTAAAAATAATTTGAAATTGTAAAATAAATAAATAAAACAAAATTTAATAAATGATAAACAAATAAACAAAATAGAAATTCCATAGTTCACAAAAGTTTATATAAAGAAATTTCATTTTTTTTAAAAATTTTAAGATAATGGGTTTTTAAGATTTCTTTTTTGTTTATTTATTATTATTTTTTGCTGAATCAATTTTGTAATACAGTCTGAAAATATCATCAATTACTTCTAATATTATTGTTCTCAAAACAATTTTTTGGAAAGGGGGTACTTTTGGGCCTTAAGTAAAAAAGGAAGGAAAATTTTGTATATAGGAAGGGGGGTTTTTACGCGCATTGAAAAAAAAAAGGACTTTAAAATTTATGCGGGTAAATTTTGGGGGCCCAGAAGATAATAATAGAAATTTTGTTAATTTAAGTTGTTGTTATATGTTTGGGGTTATATATTTTTTAACTTTTATTTAAAAATTTCCCTTAAATTTTTTGCTCAAGATTTTGGTTTTTTTTTTTTCAAAAAAGGGGTTTTTTATGATTTTTCCCTTTATCTTGAGAACGAAAAAAAAATAAATAAATTGAGTTTATATTCTTTTCCTTGCAAATGTTACATTTTTATGCAAATGTTACATATATGAACAGAAAATGAAAGGATGGTGTGCATGAACTCTTGACCTATTTATTTATCTATTTATCACTCGTTGATCATTATATTTTTTTTAAATTTAAAGGGGGACCCCTTAAAAAAAAAAGGTTTTTTAAAATTTAAAATGTGTGTTGTCTTATTCTTTTTCCCAAAGGCTTTTTTTATAGGCTATTGAATGCTAGAAAATGTTTAAAGCGCTGAAAGTAAAAATACTTTTTTATTTTAAATAGGAATAGGAAATAATTTTTTACGAACAGCACAAAACAAGGAACTTGTTTGGATTTTGTATTATTTAGGTATCAGGGATTTGTGTTTTTAAAACCAGTAAAAGCCTGAAAAAGTATCGATTTAAAGGGTTTAGTTTTTTTTTTAAAAATAAATAAAATATTTCCCCCTTTCTATCTACACAAAAACAAAGTTCCTCCGGGATGCCCTTTTTAAAGGTTCACTTTTTCCCTTTAAACGATTCAAAATTCACATATTCTCTTTTTTATCACTCCTCACAATCATAAAAATCTAGGCATTGATTCTAGGTGATTGTAAAAAAATGATTGAAAAAAATCTAGGTTGGGAATGTATCATCATTTAATTATTATTTTTTTTATCTTCTTTAAAAACAATTGGAAATTGATTAGTCACAATTACAGCCCCGGTAAGAAACTCAAAAAAGGGAAAAGAGTCAACTGTTTGAAATCTATTTAGAAATTTAAATTACAGCGGGATTCTAAGAGTAAAGACAGAAGAAAGATTATGTGATTTTTGAATCCCAGATACTGAAGAGCATTGACAGAGATCATAAACACGACCCCAAAAGTAAATGATTTTGAAAAGCTTTCCCACAGCCTTTCCCGGTTCAAAAACCAACACACACCCTTTTCAATGTCTAGAAGGATTTCCCCGAACACATTAAAAGGGGGCCCTTTGGAAAACCCTTTGTTTTTGTCCAATGTGTTTAAATAATGAAAAAACGAAAAAAACACTTTCCGGAATTTCCCCCATTTGTGTCACCACCACCGATGCTGGTGCACCAAAGGATAAAGGTAGGGGTTGGGGCACCCAACTGAAAGCCCCGAGGGCAGGAATTGCTGATAGCCGCCATGTTGGTCATGGAGGTGATAGAGGAGAGGTCTGCTGTTAAGTTGGTACTACGGGGTTTTGTTTTTCCCTCTTGTTGCTGCTTTTTTTAAGGGAAATTGGGTTGGAAGGTTTCCCCACCCGGCACTAAAACGGCAAAAAAAACCCTTTTTCTAGGAGAAGGAAGAGGGTTGACACCCAGTCCCTTTTTTCTTTGTCCCCGCTTCGTCTTGTACCTGTAAAAATTTACAGTGGGGTTTAAGGGGATTTTTTTTTGTTCATGATTTAGAGTCTACTAGGGTAAAGACTCCTATTTTTGAAAATGTCGTTTTTCGTCTATAAAGGGTTTTTATTTTTTTTTAAAAATTTTTAAATATTTTGGGGAAACTTTTTTTTTTCCCTTTTTTCTTTTTCCTTTTCCCGGAAATAAAAAAAGTTATAGTGTTTTTAAAAAAACATCACTATGAAAAAGGGGGCAGTAAAAAATAAAATTTTTAAATTTTTTTCAAAATTTTTTTTTTCAAAAAAAACGTTTTTACCAGATAAAATGATATTTTAAAGAAAAAACCCAGATAATATTTTGAAATTTGGTGGAAATGTTTATTAAATATTTTTCATAAAGTGGACCATAAGTTTTTTTTTGGAGGTTAAATATTTTTTCATTTGGGTGGTTTTTATAAAAAAAAAATTTAAAAAAATATATAAATTTTCATATTTTTATGTATAATTGTCTGTAATTTTTTTGTTTTTTTAATTTTTCCCAGTTTTTTGGTTCATTTTAAAAAAGCACCATAAAAATTGAAATGTTGTGCATAAAAAAAATAATGAAATTGTTTTAGAAATTTTTATACAGATTTCCCCATTTTTAAAGAAAATTTGGGAAAATTTCCTTAAAAAAAACCCAATTTTTTTCAAAAAAGAACAATATTTTTTTAAAAAAATTTTTTGAAAATTTCCATATTTTTATTTTTATTTTTCTTCCTTTAAACACTCGATTTAATTCAAAAATTTGTTTTTATAAAAAAATTGAGTCCGAAGGTAGGCAGTCACCTTAACTATAAAATGTCTAGTCATTTAAAAAGAATTAACATATATTTCAAAGTTAAGAACGCTTTGAGATTTCGGTATTAGATAACTAATTTAAAAATGATGCCATGTGTTTAAAAATATTATCCATTAGAAAAATTTTAAGAAAGTTGGAAGAAAACGTTGGACTGTGAAAAAACATGTCAAGACAAGTTAATTAGGTCAATGGCTAGTTGAAACAAGGTAATTTAAACGGAAATTAAGGTACTTGAAAAATAATTGAAAGGGTATTTTGCCCAACTATAAAAAATCTCTTTTTGCCATAGAACAGGATTATAGATACATATTGTGTTTAGTAAATAAAAAAAATGCTGAAAATCAAAAAAGCGGTCGCCCAACCCTTTACAACGGGAATTTTCCCCCTATAATTGTAATTTTTGCGGGGGGGAAGCAGCCAATGACTCCAATTATTCGAATAATAACAGATTTTTTTAATGCAAAGGGACAAACAGGTGGATACACGAAGATCTATAATGTATACACACAAAGAAATATTATAGCAGATTACTTCCTACAATGCAAGTCACATTCGTTATAAACAAACTAACAAACGATTTCATTTGAATAAGCTCAAACAGATTCTCTCTTATCACAATCATCACAATTTAAAACTCTTTTTTGGGCCCGACCTTTGTTTCAAAGGTTAAAAACAAATTGCAGCACTACACGATTTGGGGAATTTTGCAAAATATCTTTTGGGAATATAAAAAAGAAGGGAAAAGATATTTTTAAAAAGTTTCCCCTAATGTATGAATTTTTACCACATAACTCCCGGTATTAAAAATGGTAAAATTTTAAAAATTGAAAAAATACATTTTAAAGTTAAAATGCGAAATGTTGATGGACTTTTTTTGAATTTTCTTTGAAAAAATGGCCCTTTTTAAAAGGGTTAATTTTTCATTTTTTACCCTCAACTCCGTTTTTTATATGTTTAATAGAAATTGACCTTTTAAATGTGGCATTTCCGAGCACATATTCTTCTGAAAAACAAGTTCGGTTAATTTTTATACCATTTTCTTTATGGATAAATTTTTTTTTTTTTTTTTCCAAAGGATCTTACACCAGTGCTTCTCAAACTTTCTATATTCGCGACCGAATTTTCAATCAAATTTTCATCGCCCCTTTCCCCATACAATAACAATGTGTTAAATTTGGGGTAATAATGTAAAGTATTTTGACGCAAAAAGCTAAAATTGCCCCTAATTAAAAAACCCGTAAAAAAGTATTAAGAAAAGTATTAAATTTTGTGTATGATAAGCCCATTGAAAAATCACTAGTAATTATTAAATTTTGTTTTTAAATTTTAAAATATTGATACCAGTATAAAAAATATATTTGCAGTACTGATACATTTATATAAGTATACTATACCCAGAGAAAAATGTTTAAATTTTTATTATGTCAGAGTACACATTATGTTTAATTTTAGTAAATTGACAATTTTTTAAATAATCTTTTATTTTCGACTTTCCGATAAGGTCGCGCCCTACCCCTTGTAGGGTTAAAATACCCCCCTAGGGGGCGCTCCCCACAGTTTGAGAAACACTGTCTTACACACAAGGTAAGAACATTGAATGATAGTTTCTTGAAAATTCCTAGAAAATGCATATGCTAATGGAATGGAATGATCTTTCCACCAAAATTTAAATCTATCCTAATTGTGGGCTTTAGGTATGAAATACCACAGTTCTCTTATGCGTATGAAAAATACATTTGTAACTACCTGTGATTCTGAAACCAGATCTTCACTTGAGTGGGCGTCAGGCGTATGATACTAGCGAGATGTTCCCTCTCGGGTGCTGAAAGGTATCTTTGTTGTCGAAACCTGGAAAGGGAAGAGAGAAACATTTAAAATAATTTCGTATTGACATAACAGAATAAATGGATTTTATTTATTTAGTTGATTCCAAAAAGTGTGTATGTGTTTAGAGATGTATAAAAGAACACAAAATCCATTATGTTATGCGTTAATGCAATATTATAATGACAAGTAGATATTTCTAAGTGTTAAATTTTTCATAAAAGGTAAAAAAAAACTTTCTTTTAAAAAAAATCCCTAAACATTTTAGTTAAATTGTAAGGGGGTGATATCATACTTTTCTCTTTCCCGGATAAATTTACCACCATGTTTATTTTTAAGCCCGTGGAAGACGATAAAGGGGTTTGGGATGAAAAAAAGGAAAAAACTTCAAATACATGATTTATTTTGATTCTAAGTCTCAAAAACGAAACGTTTTGCTTGCTTGATTTTAAATTAACGCTTTCTAAGATATAATACGGTGAAACAGTTTAAAAAAAAGGTTTAAAGACGAAATATCGGTTAACCCCGAACAGTCCGAAAAACTAAAGGAAATTTAAAATTTTTTTTCCCCTCACACGAAACGAAAATCACTTAATACGAAAAGATTTCCCTTCTGAAAATGAACAAATTACGAAAAACTCCAGATGGATTGGACTGTCCTATTGTATTATAGGAAAAATTCATTATAGTAGATGATGATAATGACACAGACCCAATTATGGTAGACAAAGACATTTTGGAGTTAGTTCAAAGCTAAAAAAATATTATTGATGCAGATTCAGTCGATGAAAATGAAATGAATAATGCAGCTCCTGTTCCCACGTCAACCGAAATAAGGAATCTCAGGAAAAGTAGGCGCAGTTATTTAAACACACATTCCAATGGTGAAATGAATAACAAAACGAACGATATCGAACAATTTGTTCATAATCTGATGTTAAAATCAATGCAAAAACAAATATCACCCGGTTGTTTTTCGGGCGGTGTCAATTCCACATATGACCAGAAACCACCCGGCAAATTTTTACGGGCCCTTAAAATGTTTTTGCCCTTAGTCTAGTTATTGTTGTCTTTTTTCGGCTATAATTTAATTCTGGCAGCGATAATTTTTTTTTTGGGGTTTTGAGCAGACCTTTTTTTTTTGCTTTTGGGGGTTGACACCCAAAGACCGTAGTAGATGAAGTTAGAGGCTCAAGTGTTCTGGCTTATTTGGCAAGAGAATCGGTTAATTCCCGAGTATAGTGCGACGTTAATAAAGCTTTCACATGATAATGAAGATGATAAAAAAATTAGAATACTTCATAAGAATTATAATAAATACTAAAAGCTGAAAAACACTAACCTCCTTTCCAGTTCGTAGGTCTGTGCTTTCGAAAACAATACCCTTCTTTTCCTTTTCTTGAGAGGGGGATTCGCTGCGTCCCCCGATGTCGAGCTGGTAGGGGTATTGTTGTTGCAAAATTCCCCCCCGGTTTTGGGTTTTGGTTACAAATTCCCCGTTGCCGCACATAGGTTGCTGAGACGATGTTACTTCGCCCGGGAGCCCGGAAAAACCGCCCCGGCGTCCCCCGGGACATGGGTCTGACCGGTGGCTGGACTCGAAGTAGGAGCCTCTAAAGCACTATCCTCTTCATCCACCAATTCGTCCTCATCATCTTCGAGGTCCTCGTCCTCTAATTCGAGATCATCCCTCTCGTCTGTGCTGCGAGTTAATTCGTGATGAGTCAGAAAGCTTGGTTCTGTACTGGCCCAAAGGGATCCAACCCCATGTTTTAAACTGAAAAATAAAACCAGTTTTTTAAAATTTAAAATGTATTTTTTTGTTATTTTTCCCTTTAAAATTTCCATTTGAATACGTAATATTTGTTGATGTTTTTCTTTATGAATTAAATATTAATTTATAAAGATAGTTAAAATTTCAAAATCAAAAAAAGAGAATTTTTTTTTTTTGCTAGTTTATGTTAAAAATTTTGTTTAATGTAATCCTATTTATTTACTCGTTTGTTAAGCATTTTCTGATGCTTATTTCTAACCTATTCAGGGATTCAATTAATACAGATTTATCTCACCACTTCCACATCACGTGGGCCGCGGTGGGCCGGGGGTGGTATAGGTACCCGGATCGTTTTTGCCTTGTCCGAGTTCGAGCCAAATTCCAAAAAAAAGGGGCCCCCGTGTGGGGAAAAGGGGGATGCACGTTAAACCCTGTTGGGGCTGAAATGTCCCCCCCGGTTTGTGGTGTGGTAGTTGGGGGGGGGTGCCAGTTTCGGTTGTCGCCCCGGTCATTGACCAGGGTTTTAAAAATTACGTGGCCCTCGGGGAGCTGAACAAGGGCGACTTTAAAAAATTCAATCAATCCACATCACGTGAGACTTTGAACCTGACTTATGTCAACCCATTCCATTTCCCCCTACTGCGGCTTCCCCGGATTTAAGGGGGTAGCCGGGGTGGTTATGGTCGCCGGGGGGTTAAGGGGTGCCATTGAAGACCTGCAACTGATACACGTTAAATCTATCGAGACTGACTGTCCTCCCATTGATGTTGTAATTAGGAGAGGAGTTCGAGCTCTCTCCCACACACAGAGGTATCATCCTCATCATTTGACCAAGGTTCAAAATTACAAAGTCCGTCACGAATAACCCTTGAGTAGCTATATAGTGCAACGTTAAAATAACTCTTATCCATTGAATTTATCTGATTCGAATATTGTCTTCGACTTCAATGAGTCTGACACTATCAATAAAGCTATCACGTTTTGCAACCAAAATATTTTGAATAGTTATGTTTATTTAAGAGAAGGAATAACACACGCGCGTGCGCGCGAATTCAAAATATTTTCACCTTTTTCTAAGAAGTAAAAAAAAAAAATTGGAAAGGTTTTGAAATTTTTTTTTAATGGACTTTTCTATCATAATATTCTTTTGTGTTTTTCGTAAATTTTATTCTAAATTACAAATTACTGATGAATATGTTTGCTTTGTAGTAAGCAAAATATTAGGCAGTTAATGCAAATTGATTCACGCACACATTACATATATATATATGTTTTTAAAATAAGTCTTAAATTGTATCAAAACAAATATCATCCAAAATATCTGTTGTATCTTAATTGTTTTTAGTGCAATACTACATAATTGTAAGTTATTCCGTCATTCCTTAATTTGAGATGATTGAAAAAAATTAATATAAATATGCGTATTTGTTGATATGTAAGTTTTATAATAAAAACCTATTTCCAGCAGAACACTTTAAAGTAAAAATATAGCTAACATTGAAAAAAAGGAATTGATCATTACCAAAAAAATTAAAGAAAATTTTTTGCCCTAATTTTATGGGGTTTTAAAAAACAAATTTTTTCATAAAAAAAAAAGCGTTTTTTTTTGAAAAATGAGAGGGTTCACGCTGTAAAACAATATAAAAATTTTTAATACCATTCTTTTCTTTTTTTTAAAAAAAAATCGTTTTGTTCCAGCATTTTAACCTTTTAAACCCTTTTTTTTTCAGTTTCATTTTTGCTATCAAAAATTTAACAATATTATAAAATTCATTTACATATGTTTTTTTGTTAAATTTTTTTTTCTTTTATTTCCGAAGGAATTTTTTTGAAGACATTCCCAAACGGGGGAAAAGAAAAATTTTCGATTATTGAAAAGCCCGCAAATAAAATAAAATTTGTTTATTATTTTGTATGTATCATTTAAAAGACACATTGTATAGAAGAAATTCTTAAGGGTTTCCACTTTCCTAGTACTTAAAATTGGATTTCAACAGAGTGTTAACGCAACTTTGATTTCATAATTGCTTTTTTTATCTAACAAAAACCTAAATATTATTTGTCAGCACTATAATTTTAAAACAATATTGCTAAATGCTTAGCTGAATAACTTTTTGCTCCTAATTAGAGAGAGAGAGCACTTCTGGTCATTAAAACTGCCACACCAGAAAGTTATGAAGGTCGCACTATATAAGGCAACGTGATTTCTGTTGGTGGCAGGACTCGTAATTTTGAACTGTGGTCAAGTGATGAGGATGACCCCTGATCTTAAAACTCCAAAATTCCACATCTCCCAACGTGGGGAAAATTTTGAGGGCCCTAATGGATTTAAGGCTCATCAGCCCCTTTACACAACGGGGTCTCCCCGTGGGGATCAGGGGTCCGGGCACGGGGCTCGACTACTACCTTGACCCCCGGCCCCAAACCCCGGCAGAAAAGCAAATTATAGAACATTCCTTATTCAACGGATACACTATAGTAGACTAATGTAATTTGTAGCCAATTTAGGGGTATACAGAATACAAAATTAGCACACACAGTTGCTGCCTCTGGTAGCTGAAACGACTCTGAAATTTAACAAGTTCACTAAGGTTGGGTAATAGGAAAGGCCAAAAATTAATTTTGTGCCACTTTTGTCTGGGCCACAATGCCTCAAAAAAGGGGGTTGGAAAAAAATTTACCCCCTTCCCTTCAATGAGCTAGAGATCTGGGGAATGTATTGAGCAAGGCAGCAGTTGAAAATCCTTCGTTCTGGTGAAGGTGAGGACACGACGGGGCAAATTGAATTCTAGCATTATTCTGTTGAAAAAAAGCCCCCATGTAAAAATGGCTATCTTTTTTGGGCTCGAAAATAAGACACAGCCACCAGACCCCAAAAAATCTGAAAAAAGCAATTTGACTTTTCCCGATTTACCGATGGCCGAAAAATATGTTCATGTGGCCATGGGGAAGCCAATATGATGTTATCCAAAAAAGTCCGGTTACATGCATTTTTCCTGAAACATCCAAAATGATACTGCAATCAGAGTTGGGACTCATTCTGAAAATATGGTGTAGGGTCACTCCTGTATCGTTTTTTGTCATTGCGCGCACAATTGTCGCCGTACTTCTTTACACTGCTGTATCAAAGGAATGATTGCCATTCAGTCAATCCATGCTGCTCCAGACGTCGTTGTCGTTGGGGTTTTGGGGTGGGATTGGGGGAGGGGTTTCCAGTTCCGGTGTAGTCCATGTCACTTTACCTGGTTTGAAAATTATTTGGGCCGTCCCAAAAAACCCCCCGTGTAGCTGGGGCAGTGCGACGTTAATATTCACTCACCCCAGATGTCATTGTATTTTTCATGTGAGTGTTTGTCAGGCAGCAAACAAGAGCATTTCCTGACTCAAGGTCTATGAGTTGGCTGTATCACCTTACAAGGTCAACCTGATATGTCTATATTCTCGGGGATTAATAACCAGAAGCCTTTGAGATCATGTATGTTGTTAAATATGACCATTTGGAACTTTTTTTTATCAATTCCATTCCAGACAACCACTGAAATCTGACCAATTCACATAGCAACAACGTGGCACAATAAGACGTTTTTCCTTCGATAAGAGACATAGCCTGATCTTCTCACAAACAATCAACATTCAAATGCGACTTCCGAATGAGAAACATGTCATGTAACTATAATTTCATACAGAGTTTGTGATCCTGATTCTCCGTTCGGGGTTATTCGATTATGTTTTTTATGCTAATCTTTTGCATCTTGCATCATTCAATTGATGCATTTTTTCTTAGCATCTTTTCTTTCTTCTTTAATAAATTTTATAATAAACAATTCGTGTTTTCACTATAAATTCTTTATAGTACATCTTCTCTATTTAATAACTGGGAATTCTTTTAGATTTTTCAAACAATTACATTCTCACCTCTTATTTATTCGCATTATTTTTTAATTAACGATCCTTTTTTTTTAAAAAAAAATTATTTTTAGAAAAGTCGTTTTCTGGATTTTGCCACCATTTTAACAAAAAATCAAAATAAATAAATACGTTTTTGGAAAGTGATTTTTTTAAATGCAAAATTCCATTTTTTTCTAAAAAAAATTAATTGTACATAAATATTTTAAAACTGCGTAAATTTAATAATTTTAATTAGAACTATATGATACAGAAAAAAACATAAAATTAAATAAATTGATTGCGAGAGAAAGTTTGATTATTTTTCAGATATTATCCTAGAAAGTTGCGCCTGATGACGCTGAAGAACCACCGTGTTAAGGCAGCCGTTGTACGCTAAATCTGTCGAGGGTTCAAACGTCCACCTGTTGATGTGGTGTGGCAGTTAGAAGAAGGTTTAGAGAGCTCAAATGTCATTCTCGTCACTCGACCATGGTACAAAATTACGAAATCCATCGCCAATAGCATTAGGGCAGCTCCATATAGCGGCGTAAATATGATTCTCATTCTATCACCTAAGAGGGATGCATTTTGCATTCTAGTACATGTAAAGAAGACAATCATGTGATCTGTTACCTTTTGACTTCATGTAATAACATTTTAGCTTCAGAGGTGATATCACAATTTTGCAGAATAGATATCATAAACAATAAGTATAGAGTGCCTTCAACAGCTCTTGAATTTTTCCATAACTCTCTTAACACACTGTGTACTTTTTGAAGAACAACAGTAATTACAGCATAACAGCACTGATAACTCGGATTTTATAGAATTATAATACTGAACGGGATTTTGTATGGTAATACATCTTTTATGAAATTTCGTTTGAAATATTTAGAAATCTATATTGCATTATTGATTCAGAACGATTAAAATGTAACGCAAATCTCACCCGATACTTTAGCTGCATTTATTATTTTTACTTTAGCAATGTGCAAAGACGCACCTTTTATAATGACGTAATTAAGGTATCGTATCAGAAGTAATTAGTATATTTTTTAATAATATATTTTTATCTTATCATATATAAATAGTATATTTTTAAGTACCATAAGAAACATACTATTTACATATGATACGAAATATAATCACCTCTTATGAAATGGAATGCTCTATGAAGGCATTCAAAGTTTTTAGGGGAGCGATAAATCTTAGTTTTTGCCTCTTTTGAAATGGTACTGAAATATTTCCATTCTTCATTCCTTTTATTTATTTTGATTTCATGGATGCCTGTTTTCAATTTTTTGTCTAAATTAATACTGTATCAAGTTAGTTTGTGTATAATATGCATGTATTTAGTTAAATGTTACAAAAATTTAGTATAAAATAAGATTTTTGCGCTCCTGAAGTATTAAGAAAGGGAGAATAGAAGGGGAAAAAAGAGAGAAAGAATATATAATACCGTTTTCAAATTGACAAATCCATTAAAAAAAGTTAAAATAATAAATGCTTTTAAATTATAAAATTTTAATAGATTAGAATTTATATGGTTTATAGTTGCAATCAAAAAAGTTTTTTAAAAAATATTTCGCTATATTTCACAAAGAAATTATTTTAACGTTTCTCTATTCTTCATATAGAATAATATACCCAAAATAACAAAATATAATTTAAATATTAGAAACATATAACGTGTTCTAGTTTAAGAATTTAGACAGAAAAAAAAAGAGGGGGTTTGGGAGAACGTCGTTTATCCGAATCAATTTGGGACCGGGCACCGTTCTGATACCCTTTATTGTTCGGGTAACCGAAAACCCGGAAATGCGCCTGGGATATGAAATCGGACTCATACGAAAATTAAAAAACATCACATGCGGGGAAAAGTGCTTGGGAAAAAACAAAATAGGTGCAAAATGTAGCAATTTTATCTTTTTTTTGGGAAAACCTTTTTGTACACCTTCGTTTTTTTTGCTGCAAGGGGCTCTGATTTTCTGGAAATAGCAGTAGTTGAAATAGGACAGCCCCTCCCCCTTTTTTGTTCTTTCCCCTCCTTAACTGGGGTTTTTAACACAGAAAACGCGTCAGCATATGTTGCTGTTGTCGTGTATGACAAAGTGTAGATATTGTAATAATAAAATATAAGGATATAGTCAAATATTGCCAAAGGCACGAATCACTGTCGTGGCAACTTCCATGGCACGATCCGAGTGTAGAATGTCCATGCTGCTGTCATTGTCTATTTTAAAAAGGGGGATCAACAATGGAAGGGGCGGGTGAAAAGGTGTTTTTGGGGTCCAAGGTTTTTTTGCCAGGGCAAAGCCTGCATTTCTACATATGATTTTTAAAACCATCGGGCAGAATCTTCCCTACCCCTTAAAATCTTTTTTCCTTAGTCTAAAATTATTGTTGTCGTAATTTTTCGGCTATAATTTAATTCCGCCAGCGATAATTTTTTTCTCTGCTACTTTCGTTGCTGTTGTTGTCCTCGTCCAGATATTTGTCTCTCCAGATAATAAACGTTCGGATAAACGACACTCTACTGTATTAATTTTTTCCCTTTTTTTTAAATTTAATTTTTTTAAAAAAATTTTTATTTACATTTTTTCTTTTTCTTTTTTCCCATAAAAATTAATTAGTTGTGCAGCAAAAATTAAAAAAAATTTACACAAAAAACAAAGGGTTTTTAAGGTTTATTAAAAAAATTTAAATTTATAACTTTCATCATGTTTCCTCTAAATTATATTTGAGATAATATTATATATAAATAGTTAACTGTTAAAATTGTATGGGAAAAACTATTATTTCCTTTATAATTATTTAGTTAGTTTATATTTAAGTTGCTCCAAGCTATTTATTTCAGCAAAAAATTATAAAAATAATAGAAATTTTAATTAATCTATAAGAAATTAGAGTGAACCCAGCAGATGTCGTCCTGCCAGTCTGAATTATACAACCTTACATGACATTATATGACAGCTTGTAAATGAAAAAGTTGAGTTTCAGCAGTATTTTCAATAATTAATTGAATTTTTCTCTCTCTCTATATATAAATGGATGTTTGTAATATATGAAATCGCATCACTCCAGCACCGTTCACTTGATCACTATGAAAATCGGCATGTATATATATTTTTTTTTCGGAGGGTTTTTTACAATCCTCTTTTTTTGGCCCCCCCCCATTTTGGGTCTACATCCCTATCCCTTTTGCACCGTTCAATCAATCACCAAATTGCCAACATGATCGCCAAAACTGACACCAAATTGGTTCTATCGCAAACGTTTCGCTGCGTGTCCATTGAATCGCCATTATAATGTAAGGAATGGCTTTGCTTGCGTATATTACAATTTTGACATAAAATAAATTCAACACAAAGTAATAGAGTAACTTACTACACATCCAGATATAAATTGTTCATACTTTCGGCCTCACACAAAATGTAACAATTTTTACTTTTTTCTGAGCAGAAAAGAAGGGAAAAAAAAGACACACAAAGGGGGGTTTTCGGGGTGATATAAATAAATAAAAAAAAACCCTTTTTATCTGCTATTAGACCCACAGAGTTGAAATTTATTAAATATTGCTTTTTTGTTTGGCTGATATATGCAAAAAGGTGTTTTTTTATTATTGTTGTTTAATTTGCAATTCACGCAAAATTAACTCATTAAAAACTTCTTTATCCTTCATTCTGCATTGTTTAATTTTTCGATTCACCCTTGCGAAGAACGGGTATACCAGCTAGTATATTTCATGTAACTAAAATTAATTAAAAATAACACATCTAGCGTAAAGCAAGTGGATAAACTACATTTTTGGTCTTACGATTCGGTGTAAAGTTTTTGGAGTTTCTAATCTGGAGCAAGCTACATATAGTTGACCACACAAGAGAAAAGCATGGATTTCTCTAAATTTAATCCGGCAACGCGAAGCCCTTGAGTTTTGTTGATTGTCATCGCGAAAGCAAAGCGCACAGGAAATTGTAACCGCTTGAATCGAAAGGTCACATCAATAGGAACCAATGGCGCACACAAGACGGGGGGTGGAGGTCCTAGGGGCCACGACCCCCAAGCCCCTTTTATTTTTCCGATTGTTTTAATTTTAAGGGGTATGATACGTAAAAAATTTAATTTAAAAATTTTTTTAATGATTAATTTAATTTATTAATTTCTAATTATTTATTCAATAATTTGTTTTTTCTTTTTGTTCCCCAAAAAACGACTAAATAAAAAAAACATTTATAAAAAAAGAATGGTGGGCTTTTGACTCTGCCCCCCCCCCTGAAAAAATTTTGTGCGCTTAATAGGTAGGAACCATTGGAATACGTGGAATCAGCGCGTCTTCTTTACATTTACCTTTCATTATTTTTGCTTCAATCACATCCGGCATCATTTTCTTAGTGGAATGTTTGATTCTGTTACATAACTTTGGGGTTCCGAAATTTGGGAAAAAATAGTTTTTGTAATCCAGTTTTCAACCCCAGTTTTTCGCGATGGATCCCCCGATGGGTCCAATGAAATTTAAAAATTCAACTTGGGCACATTGACAGCGTAATTTCTTCTATGACTGTATCAAAAGGGGTTTGGATTCCTAAATACACCGGAACAATTGAGTCTTATCATTGGTTCAATGAACGGCATCGTTCCCTTTGGGGTAAAAATAGCACCTTTTACCCGAGCCCGTCATTATTTCTGAAGTTATTGGTTATGGTTTGGGGCTTTTATTCTCACACACAAAAATGTTCTATTGATGACGAAGTTGATAAAAAGCCCTTGGGAAAAGATATTTCCCGGGGTTGAAGAATCAAACGGAAAATTTTTCCTTTCTCCCCTTTTCTAAAAGATGCCGGGCAAATGTTTGTTTTAAAAATCATATCTAACAAATGTACCCTCATGTTGGGCGATAAAAGGGAATTTTTTCCGGTGCCTTCGGTTGAATAGTTTGGGCACGCTTTCAGCTCGTTCACTGGTGTCGTTCTTAGAATAACGGGCAAAGTATTACAGAAAATCCCCGACAAGCAGTATCACAGCTCCACCTACTGAACGTTGGTTGTTTCGAAAACCTCGCACAGTACGATTAAGTACTTCGCGTCCATTATTATCCATTTATGTGACTTTTTAAAATCACGATTCAGAACGTAGTTGGATACCTTAAAAAGATTTGGATCTCTAAGTTTTTATGTAGAAATTGAGGTATAAATTCGGGAATCGTTTTCAATGGACTCTTCAAATTACAAGATAGTAATGGACGGTTGCGATAGGCTGGTGTTGTTACAATTGAGTTGAGGCTCAAAATCCTCACTTTGCCGAGCTGTGGAAGTCCGGAAAATTGAATGCGGTACTAATTTCGTCTCTTGAACATGATTCAAAATTACGAGGTCCGTTGTCAATAATCCTTATGTACTTTTTAAAAGGGACATAAATAATCAATGTATCAACCAAAATTACAAGGAAAATAGTATTTAAGTGCGCATACGAATATTATTTTACCTTCCGTTAAAATAAAAGTTAAGTATTCATGTACTGATAATCGGAACTCTACTTATTTGCTTTAAAACTACAAGAATTTGCAGAATTGACTGAATGTTTTAATTTTGGGAAACTAAATATTGAATTTTTTTCAAAACCACTTAAATACGTTGCGTAAAATTTTATACATAGGATCCATTAAAAAAAAGGGACGAAATCTAAGTACTGCTCCCGAGTGTAATTCAGTCAAATACTTTGGGGAAAAATAAAATTTTAAACTAATATCTTGCGATAATTTGGCAAATATTTCTTGAACATTTACCCGTGAATAACTGTCTTTATTGGAAATAGTAAACGAACCCGATTTTTTTGTCTGTCTTAAAACTTCAAATATATTATTTTTGGAATTGTGTCATCAGATTTTTCAATTAGTTAATTATAAGATTAAAAAAAATTAATCTCTTATATTGAATTATAAAATCAGCTATATAGTCTTACTAAAATATTTTTCTGTAATTCCTCCAAAAGAGGCTGCAGTCTGTAATAAAAATGATCCCTCTTTTCATTCTCTGTCTCCTTTTATAATAAGAATCTTTATAATAAACTTTGAAGAGAAAGAGAGAATGTTTTGTCAAATACATTGGTTCATCGTAACATTAAATCAAAGAATAAAGATTCATTCAAGCTTTTCCCGAATATAATTAAGCATGTAATATAAAATAAAATTTTTTAAGTCAATTCCTACTTAGGTCAACAAAGAAAATTTTTATGTTAGTTAATTAAATAAAAAATGAATTAATATTTGAAAAAACTGTATTAACAAGTGCCATCCACTACAAATTTAAAAGTATATATTTGGAGTCAAGAAAAAACTCGTTAAGAAAACTTACTGGCACCATATGTTGGTGCTAGTTGTAACTTCATCAGAAAAGGGTAGAGTAAATTCAAAATTAAATAATAAAATTTAATTAATGAATTTTAATATTTGAAAAAACTGTATTAACATCAAGTGTCATTCACTGCAAGTTAAAAAAATGTATTTTCACTTCAGTGAATGAATAAAAAGTATTTTATTAAAGATTGAAAATTTGAACAAGATATATACATGTATACACCTTGTTCAAATTTAGAGGAAGAGAGTGAGAGAACTATAATACTAGGAATTGAAAAATGCGAACGTAATTAGACTGGTTTGACTCATGTATATCGCAAGTGTGCCTTCATCAGAAAGGTGTGTGAGAATTAATGCAATATTTGTGTCGATGCAAGTGTCCTAATTGATTAAAGCTCTAAAAGTCAGCCATATTTATCAATCATCTCTCGTATATAACCCAATGACTGCGTGAACAGTTCGCGTAGAAGCATGCACTCAGTACTATTCGAAACACTTAAAAAAACGAGTGCCCCACCAAAACACTGCCCCACTTAGGGGACCCAATCGCTCTTTTGCGTGCCACTCTTCTGTTAGAAGGGAAAAGAACGGCAAGAGGGTTGTGCGTGTCTGTTGGACAAAAGGTGAAAGGTGGCACTGGAAAAGGCCAAATCGCATTACAGATGTAGTCTGGAGTGGGTTTAGGTGTAAAACTGCAGCGATTAGTGATTTTTCTGCGCACTCCAATCGAGTGTTTTGAGTGTTTGGCACTTAGCAAAAATATATATTAGATTTTTTTTTTTAAAAATGAATTGGTCAATTAATGTTTAGCTTTTATTATTTTTAAAGAGAAAATTGGTTTCTGTGTTTGGCCTGATTTGAATAAATTAGATCAATTAATATGGCGTTTTAACACAAAGAACTACTGGCGCCGTTTACTGTGAAGGTGATATGTTTAGTGCAGTGGCGCACAAAAGGGAGGAGGAATCCTAGCGGTCCCCCTCCCCCTCCAATGCCCCTGATGTTTTTCCAATTGTTTATAATTTTAAGGTATCCGACTAGGTTGAAAAAGTGATTTTTAGGTGTTTGATGTTTGGTGTTGTTTGGGTCATTAGGAAAAAAGAAATTAATTATTGAGGAAGAAGGACTAATACATAAAACTAGAGAGTTTTTAAGTTCTTTTTATAGCATTTACTTTATCTAACTAATAAAAATATTTTTTAATTCGTTTTTTGAAGAATGAACTTTTTATGATAATTTGTGCTCGAAAAACGGGATATCTTCTAAATAATCCAATCAAATGCAATGAAATTTATAACATATATGCTATGGGCCCTTCAGAGTGTAAAACCACAGGTTTTAAGACAGCTACTTTTAATCACATTTTACAGCCATTTTTAGCTTAGAACATGCAGTAGTTTTGACGAAAAATCATGACCATCAAATTTAGATGCTAATAAAATATTTATTTCTTAAACAATTTTTTTATCCTGCGGTTTGTGACACTTCAGAGGGATCAAAAAGTATATCAATGACATTAAAATTGCATAATGTGCAATTTATTTTTATTTATCAAGTTTTTCTTAACTTAAAAATTTTGCTAAATTTTCTTAAAAATAATTTTTTTTTTTCAAAAAAAAAAAGAAAAAAAGGGCGATACATGTCCGTTATTTAACAGTTATGACTTTTTAAGCCTATTTATGTTCTTTAAAACAATAAAATTATTCAGAAAATCAATTTTTGTAAAATTTATCTCCGAACCTAGTCGGATACCTTAAGTATATAGTACGTAAAATTTAATTAAATGTTTGTCATTAATGTTTAATTTTTATTAGTGTACTTAATTAAATAAGAATAGTTTTATGTTTTTGTTCCAAAAAAATATAAATGAGAAGGATTCAAAGAATTATTTAACCTTGCCCACCGAAAATTCTTTATGAACTTGTTTAATTTTGTTTAAACTCAAAACCTCTATACACGGGTAAACTTGATTTTAAAATT
>BMAV01008985.1:0-20067 GCA_019973955.1 Trichonephila inaurata madagascariensis
CCCCCTTTAAAAAGAGCACAGGTTAAATGTGTTGAAGTACACTTTATAATTAATATGGCCAGTAAGGAATTGGGGGATTTTATAATTTGTACCAAAGTGATCACAAGGCAGTTTTTGCAAAATGATCGAAGAAAATTTTCTTTGTTAGAAAAGAGACATCCTATTGCGAGTATTGAGAGAGATACGCGAATATTAACATTTTCTTCAAAACTTTCTTCAATCGTTTTCTTGTAAAACGATTAATTGATATTTCAATCTCTGTTTGGTCATGGATTTCGCCAAGAATTAAGTCCTTTCATTTCCAAACATTCCTGTTTGGCCACAAACAAAAGTAAATGACCCTTATTTCCACAAGAACAATATTGCAGGTTGAAATATTTAGTAGAATTTCTAAAGAATATAGTGAATCCGAACAAATGAAATACTTAGAAGAGCCTTTATGATCTGCGACAGAGCATAATAAGCCTTTATGCTGTACGATGCTTTTTATAGTATAGTTGGTACGATATAAATGCTATCGATTTTTGCATCATGAAATCTCGCTGACCCGAGCTGTAGTCGAACCCGCATATTTGGGTGTGCAATGACAGTTCGTAACAAATTATGCCACCCTTCTATTTCTTGACTTAAATGTAGAATATTGATGCATTTCTATGTTATTTTAGACCAGTGAATTTCCAAAGTGGTCTATATTGACATCCAGGGTCTACAATTGCCTCTAAGGAGTCTCAGGAAGCAGGAGAAAAATTGAGGTTCATGAGGTGTTAATGGGATCAATGATTGTGGTTCTCATTTAAAAGTTTGACAACAAAAACAGTACATCTATCTTGAATTCGGAATTGATGATGTTCGATTTCAATACCATTATGCAAAATTACAAAAGCCAAATCAACACGATTAATAGTTTTGCTTCCATAGGGGGAAAGCAAACAAATGGATAATTTAATATAATAATTGAATAAATACAATTTTTTCTGTAAGCATTAAATAAAAAAGAATTCCTTATTTTGAATACTGTATACTGACAGTGTAATTAAGGTATGCGACTACGTTCCATGCCGT
The DNA here is from genome assembly GCA_019973955.1 of Trichonephila inaurata madagascariensis. Taxonomy (NCBI): domain Eukaryota; kingdom Metazoa; phylum Arthropoda; class Arachnida; order Araneae; family Nephilidae; genus Trichonephila; species Trichonephila inaurata. The sequence continues at coordinate 1,063 of BMAV01008985.1, forward strand.
GATTTTGCAGAGCCGTACAAACAAATGTTTCGTTGTTTTTAATATTTAGTGTCACTTATATTAGAATACACGTATAAAACAGTTTTAAGAATATTATTACAATACAAATTTATTTAAATGTGATATTTCTTTTAAAAAAAATGAACATAGATTTACTCATTTTCAAAACATTCTACTTTTACGAAAAATGCTTCCATAATAATAATATTTTGTCTATATATAAATATCTGACCTTTGTACAGAGTCTGAACTAGGATTTTAGAAATACAACTTCTGAATATAAAGTTGGTGAATGAGTCAGAACGGCCAATCTGGCAACTCTGGCGAACCCAAACGCTGCACATGCGTAGCTGCAGGTGTTGACCCTTTGTACTCAACGTTGTTCAGTTCAACTTCGTTTTTGTTCCGTATGAGACTTGTTTTACAAAGTACTTGTTTAGTACGTTGGTTCTTAATAGAGAACAGGAAATGAAAGAATAAAATGCCTATTAAAATTGTTTTATGCTTGACAAATCACAGACAGAACATTTTCTATGCTAATACATGTTTATGGAAATCAAATACTGTCCATGAAGTGTTTGTACGAGTCGTTCCCCTTTTTTGAGAAGGCCGGAAAGTGTTTATGATAACCCCCCTAACAAAAGACCGGCAACCTCCGTCAGTGACGATAACATTGAGGAATTGAGTAAATTAAGCACGAAATATCGTCGATTGCGCTTGATAGCTGGACGATGAATTCTGCAAGGTACATTGAACTTTTGACCCGTTTCATGAAACGTCTAAGCAGGGTACGACCCTAGTACGCAAAACAAGGTCGTGTTTTTCATTCACGTCAATGCTCGCCCTCTCACAGCCAATATCATCAAAGAGTTCTTGGTAAAAAAATGGGTGGTGCAAATTGAACATCCACCATTCTTCCAGATTTCAATCCTCTAGACTTCTTCCTATTCCCAAGACTCAAACTCGGTTTGAAAGGAAAGAGATTTGACGATATTTCTGGCATCCAAACGAAACTTGATGAGGCTTTTGAACATCTCAAAAGAAGACTTCTTGCAAAGTTTCCATGACATGTACAAAAAATCTCAGCGGTGCATAGTTTTGTGAGGTGACTATTTCGAAGGACAGTAAGGTAACTTTAGTTAATATTTCATCTACGTTAATGTTACAGAACTATTCCCCAAACTTTATTGTCAAAGATTGTATATAACTTGAAAGTGAATTGATCTGTGTTTTAATACATTAGAAAGAATGAAGACGGCTTAGAAGAAAAACACTGACTACTATTTAAATTGAAAGTAACTCTGAAAATTATGGGGATTTTCCAAAAAATCATATTTAAGACTGGGAAATTTTTGCGAAAAAAAAAAAAAAAAAAAAAAAAAAAAAAAAAAAAAAAAAAAACAACAAAAAACCAAAAAAAACACCCAAAAAAAATTTTAAAAACAAAATAACCAAAAAAAATAACATTTAAAAACTTTTTTGGGTTTTTTCTTAAAACAATTTTATACGTATATTCTAATATAACTGGCATTAAATGTTTTTTAAAAAAATATTTGTTTGTTCACTTTTTCAAAATAAAGGTTCCAAACGTAGTCGGATACCTTAAAACTGAATACATCTTACGATTCTATTATTTGTGTAATATCTCATACATTTGCCTTTAGAACATCCTTTTTTGTCCAATTTTTCTTTAATCTTAAATGTGGTGCATGTACAAATATCCTTTTCTGACCACAATGCAGGAATCAGTGTACTCCTAATTTCCCAAAATCTATTCTTATCTAGAACCACAAACGAAACCAAAAAGAGCCACAAAATGGCGCATAGTGCAGAATGAAATAGCATTCTGTTTGAATTATTCATCATGGTCTCATCAAAAAAAGAAAGACTAAAAAGAGTCGACTGGCAGATCCTTTTCTGTCGTCTTCCCTTATTTCTTTCTCTCTTCTCTTTTCATTTCACATTCTTTCTGACTAAATACACGCTATGTTCTACGATGCATTTTTATTTTCTTCGGTGTGTTTGAGTTAGGTATGGCTGTGTTCGGACAAATACTAGGCAGATGGTATCCATAGATTTCAACTTAATATTTCATGATCATTTTAACAATTCACAATGCATGCTTTGAGGAGATATTACACGTAGAATTTCGTTGCATAATATTTTTTAATTCTCTTCAGTAAGATTTTTGAATCAGAAAGATCCGCACAAAGGTATGGAAAGAAACATAAATAAATCTTCAGGAATATATATTCAAAACTTCGAGAACAAATACCAAATACTTCATTTAAACTAATCATTTCTACAAAATTTGTATAAGTTACTGTTAACACTGAAGAGCATTAATACGCAGATTAAATGATTTGCATGTTATTAAAGTGTAAAATCAAGTGTCTTCCGTATTTGAACAAGGTAACTTTTATATTAGAGTATATTTTATTATATACTTATGACTTAAGTTCAAAAGTTAATTCTGCAATTTCTTTTCTGTTAGGAATTTTTATTGAACGTTAACTCATCCCGAAATAATTTATCCCAATCATTTCGAAACAGAGTCAGTGACATTATATCCATCCAATAATAGACCCTTTAATTTATAACAAGTTGAATTACGATGACTTTTATCTTCTGAAGCACATGATAGAAGAAATTATAGTTCACTAAATTCCATGGTAGGCGAAGACGCTACACCATGAGTGTTAAACTCTCGGATCAAAACAAATATGTTTGTGGCCCGTCCATAATATTAGCACACAGTAATGTATAATTTGATATGTATATTATAATGTATTATTCGTTTTTATAAGCCCACCTAACGTTATACCTTGTTTCTTTAGTCCAAGTTAGAATTTAAGTTTGACGTTTTTGCCCTGCGCCAGGGGTGGTGAACCGTTATGGATTAATGCGCTATTTTTTCTAAGGAAGTGTTTTATGAAGTATAGACGTGCCGTTAAACAAATTTGACTTGTGATTACTGGGAAAATAATAAGCTAAGTACTAACAACTAAAATCTCTTTATTTACTACAATAAAATACCGTTTGAACTGTATAGTTGTAAATATTTTAGTTATACGTGTAATTCAAATTATAAAGTAACATTAGTGGGACATCTAATGCTGCAGATCAGATGACAAATTACTTGTACTAGGTTTGTAAGTTGTTACTTTTAGTAAAATGCATGCTGAATTGGAGTTATCTGACAAATGGTTTCTAAGCAATTAATTAGTTTTGGTGTGGTATACTTTTTTGACAAGAGGGTTATGATTCGTTTCAAAATGCCGTTTTAAAGACAATGCTCTGTATACCACTGTTCCAGAACATAAAACACTCACCGCTTTGTCGCCTTTACTAAAAATGCCATATTTCTTGATTCACCAAGTATGAAATTCTCTGATACACGTACTATCTTGCACTTATTGGTTTTTTGCTGAACTAACCATGTTAAATAACAGTTACAAATCGTAAATAGAACCCAAATAAACTTTAAAATACAGTTTTGTGAACGAAAATGACTATGCTATGCGTAGACAAGTTATGAATCACAAGCAATTGTTGCCCACGACGTACCTAAATCAAGACAATAACAAACGAGTGTACTCCCCACCACCCGCAACCGATCACTAGAGTTTGTTCGTAATACTTCATAGTGAACTTTGATATTTTGAAATAAAAGGAAAACCACTTTGATCTCTGGCGTGCCAAAAATATTGCGGCACGTGCCATTGATGTCACGCATGCCACAGGTTCGCTATCCCTACCCTACGCCATGGATTGCGAATTTTAACAGGCGAAAAGCAAAAAGACAGCTAATTTTGAACAGTTTGATTCTTTGCATTATAGTTTTTCAACTTAATGAGGATTGACTATATCAACTAATATGTTTGTTATATAATTGATTTAACCAACGTTTACTTGCGCAGGGTGTTCTGTACAACCCAGCAACAAGTAAACCCTCTCAATATTCCAAAAAAAGAATGCGCAAAGCCATGATTTAAATAAAAGATAGTCTCATTTGCATGCAATAAGTTTAATAATTTTATTTGTATAATACAAAAAATATCTTGTATTTTATAAATATGTGTATCATAATTGACTTAATTTTTTTTCATAATTAAATACACGCGCTAAAAATTGAGGGTGTTCTCTACACCCCGCGAGTAAAACAGGCTCGAGTGACCACGGGTTAACATAATTCCTTATATATCAAAAAATAAATAAAAATTGTTTAATTTAAGCGTACAGAGACGTTGCTGTTAATTCCCCTAATATCTTATTCTTTTAACGAGTGATTAGTAGGCAATGTGCCTATAAGCGAATTTATAGTAAGTACTGTTCAGTTATTTTACGTAATTAGCAGACTTTCTAGGTAATTTGAGAAATGGAACAATTTTCCGTACGTTAACGAATCACTCAAGTTAATGTGCGGATTACATAACTAATACTCAAATTAACTTATTTCTTTATTTTAGTGGCTTCATATATGAAATAACCGATAGTAAATAATGTTAATGATGGAACAACATTCCGATATTCAATATCTGCATAAAAACTGCATTGTATATCCTTAAGAGAAAAAAATATTATTTAAAACTAAAAGAGCTTAAGAAAAAGTGTGTGTGTGTACTTATGTACGTACATAAGAAGTTATACTTCTTTGGCGTAACAAGATTAAAATCTTTCTAAAAATCTTTAGCAGGGCAAGCTGGGCCAAGGACGAAAGGCGGTCACGAGCAAAGTTGAACGATACTAACCTTGAGACTCTCTCTCAATTTGACCAGCCAAACCTGAGATAATCACGATGTAAATAAATTTAAACACCCCCGTAAAGGGACAATAGGACCAATAATATGGGGAGGGGATCCAAGGCGGGAATGATCTGTCCCGTTCTGCATATTTCTAGACAAAGCAGTTTCGTATCCGTTCCTATGGAAAGCAAACCAAAGGTTCGCTGACGCGGAGGTATAGCTCAGTGGTAGAGCATTCGACTGTAGATCGATTTATCTCCGGTTCGAATCCAGATGCTGCCTTCTTCAGGAAAGTGAAGAGAAATATTTCTTTTGAGAAATTCGAAGGTGGGAATGATCTGTCCCATTCTGCGTATTTCTAATCAAAACATTTTCGTATCCGTTCCTACAGAACGCAAAGCAAAAGTTCGCTGACGCGGGTGTATAGCTCAGGGGGAGAGACCGGCGAGATCGAGAGGTCTCCGGTTCAAAACCTTCCTTCTTCCTCAGTGAAGAGAAAGTTATTTTTGAGGATTTTGAAGGCGGGATGATCTGTCCTGTTCTATATATGTGTCTAGACAAAGCATTTTCGGATACGTTCCTACGGAACACAAAGCAAAGGTTCGCTGACGCGGGTATATAGCTTAGTGGTAGAGCATTCGGCTGCAGATCGAGAGGCCTCCGGTTCAAACCCGGGTGTCCCCTTCTCCAGGGAAGTGAAGGAAATTTTTTTCCCTGAAAATTTTCGAAGGCGGGAATGATTTGTCCTGTTCCCTGTATTTCTAGAAAAAAGGATTTTCGCATCCGTGATGGTGTACGTCACATCTGTGACGGGGTGCGTGCGCGTTGTAAAATTTTACCCTCATCTTTTTTCTCTAACGCCCCAGAAGAAGCATAATATCAAAAATATTGATAGGCATGTTTCTTTCTTCCATTACCTTTGTTTCTCATATGTATCCCTGTGTCCGAAAAGTGTAACTACAATTTCAAAAGTGAATTGAAAATATCAAAGATTTTTACTTGCGTTTTTCTATGTTCCTCTAGAAAAGATTAAACTTCCTATTTAATGAAATACAAACTAGATGATGCAACTTTCCTATTTTGCACCATTCTCATTTCAACATGGCTTCACTGCAAAATAAAACGCAAGTTGTAGCATGGCATATCGAATTTAAGTATGCAACACATGCACAGAGTAAATTTCGGTCTACCTATTAGGGGGGCAGAAGGATATGTCGTTTTTCTACGTTAAATTCAAATAGATAAATTTTTACTAAGTCTTTAGCTTTAATCAATTATGTAATCATCCTCGCAAAAAACAACCTTTTGCCATCTACTGTGGAAATTTCCAATGCCAGGTCAACAAAAATAAATAAATAAATAAGTAAATAACTGATTTTTGAGTAAACTGTCTGGAGATGGTATTTTGGTCGAATTCCGAATTTTAAAAATTTTTACCACTTACAAAAATCTTTAAGAAATTGGAATAAATGGCAATAGAATGGAGCAGTATCGGGAGAGTATGGATAGTGAGACAACAACTCCCATCTCAATTCGTTAGTTTATTACAAATTTCGTCTTTCACATTATGGTCTAGCACATAATCAAGTTTCAGAATAACACATTTTCTTTTGGCAATATCTGGGCACTTTCCAATTAAAGATTGATTTACTCTATCCACTTGTACACAGTAAGGTCTGTATTTACAATTTGTTTAGGTTTCAACATTTCAAAATTAACCAACATTGCGAATTTTCCTCCCAAAACCACAAAAGTTCATTTTGGGAGAAAATCATTGCCTTTCCGATTATCATAGAGGACTCATTTTTTATCTCCAGTGATCAAACAATCAAAAACATTTCTGCAGTGTGCTGCTGAAGCTATTAAGTTACATGTGGTGGATTGGTCAGTTTTGGTTTCTTCGGAGAGATTATGCAGGACCCAAACACCAGCTCTGCGCACTTTACCAATGTCCTGCAAATGTTTTTCTGTGGTGGACCAAAATGTTTAACAGTATTTGATAGTTCCTAGATTTTCTGAAATGGATATGCCAATGTCTAAAAACTGTTCGTCTTCCTGAAAAATGTGAGTCGGAAATATTGAAATTACCCAATTTGAACTTATGGTATCCGACAACATGCGACAACTTTTTTTTTGAAAAAATGGAGACATTGGGATTTTTTTGTGATTTTTAAATTTATCTAGTATATTTCGAGGAGAAAATTTTAAAATTGAAAACATAAAAAAAAAGTATTGTTATTAAAATGGGAAAAAACTCGTAAAAATGTACAAAAAATTACATAAACGGGGCCCGCTCTGTACCAAAACAATTTATGAGCCAATTCTCAATTTTTTAATTTTGTTGTGCTATTTTGTTATTCATGTTTGAAATGACCTTCAGGATAAAATATATTTTAATTTTTACAAAAACTAGAGCACTTTATCTTAGTGAGTATATGAAATTGCTTAAAAAACAACGATTATATTCACATAAAGAACTGTAAATTTTGAAGTAAAACAATGATTGATAAATGTGAAGGTCAGAACACTTCTACTGTTATACAGAACATACACAAAAAATTTCAGCAAACTATGTTCAAAATTGTTTCAGCAATCGCAGTCCGCGTTTGAGTTTTTCGAAAAAAACACATTTCGAGTAAAACGCATTTTAAAGTTTGACATCTTGTGTAAAGTTATGGCATCTGCTTTTACTAAGACACTTGTAGTTTTTGTTCTAGTGAATAGAAAATAAAAAAATTGGTACTTTTATTAAGCTAATAGAATGGTCTATAAAACAAAATGATAATAAAAAAAATTGTCAGTTTTCGAAAAGTAGTAAGGGTTTTTAGGTAGTTTTAGAGTAGTAAGATACCTTAAAAACCCACCTTATGCACTTCCGAAAGTTTAATGCTTAACGATAAACATCTCAAAAGAACTTAGTATCAACCATTTGCGTTGCTACACTTTCGAAACAAAACAAAAAAAACAAAAACATACAGTGCAGGATATGCACGTGTTCTGGTATTTGGCTGGTCATTTCTCCATTAATTGCAAAAAGAAAAAAAAATAAATAAAATGAGTATTATAAATATTTACGAGTAAACAAATCACTCTAACAATAAAAAGTCTTTGGCGCGACTTTAAAGTACACAATGAGATGGCAAAGGATTAATTAAGATAGACATATGCACAGAAATGACATTACTTTCCGCCCCCCGTAATATAAATGAAGTTAGCCTTCTACATGCATAATTTATGATTGGCATGAAAGATATATGACAACAGGTAGCTTGCTGCCCGGAAAAAAATCTGGCAGCCCTATTAGAATCTGAGATGAAGTTACTCATATAAATTCCATAAGTTGCTTGCTACTAATGGTGCGCGCATGGAAATTGTGCAACAAAATAATGTAAGAAAAAAAAAATCCTATTTTCTTTATAGAACATAGAAAACCGTAAATACTGTAAAATCCGGCGTATAACGCGAACTTCTAATACAAAAAATAAGATCGAAATTTAAGGGGTGCTCGTTATACGCCGAGTATAAAAACTAGTTCTTTAAAAATGAAAATAATAAGAGTATAGAAAAAAAGTAGATATCTGCATGTATCGAAATACTCTTTATTTAAAATAAATGACATACGTTATGAACTTAAAGGGTTGTATTTCTAGTATACTACTTTTTCAAAAGCCTGAAACCTCGAATGGATGACTTCAAAACATAGGAGCATTGCATATGTACAATTCATGTTTCTTCGTAAAAAAAGGGGGTGCGCATTATACGGCGAATGTATCTAAAAATTAAAAAATGCAGCTCTAAAGCATAGTTGCGCGTTATACGCCAGATTTTACGGTAAATATCTTTATTTATTTGTAATTTAAATTTGAAACTGTAATTATATTTTTCAGACACCCAGTACATTCAATTATAATAATTCTGTTGTATACATTTCGATTTTACTAAAAAAGTATTGACAATTCTTTTTAGTACAATTCTTTATACTTTTTTGTGCAGTATCGTTCTAACTATTTCATTTAAAAACGCTATATACTCTCAGAAAAATCCTATTAAATTATTCTAATAATTATATAAAACATATTACTGGTGCATTTATTTATACAAATACAAGCTGAACTCAGACAGAAAGATTAGCCCTTCTAAAAATTAATAAGCTATAATCAACAAAACATTTCAGTTCATTATATTATATGGTTCATTAAATCATTTCTATCCGTTAAAGTCATTTTTTCCTGCATTTATCTAGCTATATACTTAAAGTAAGGATGGTCTAATGGTTTCCCTGAATGAAGGTTTTTTATATTGATAAGTATTACTCTTTTTTCTTAATTTACTTTTTTAAAGGATAAAAATGAATTATGGCTTTGTAGCTCTAATAAATGCCATTAATAAAGTAATTAGGTTCCGAATAATTATGAAAATTCACCAAACTGCCAATAAAACATTTAATTAGTTTCTTCAAATAATAAAAAAGAAACTTTCATAAAAATTCTGATTTTGCAGTTAAAGAGCGAAAGTACTTGAAATATTAAAAAGGCTGTTTTAATTATAATTATCCTATAATTAAGTAGAAAGTGAAACTCAAATAAAGCTGCATAATGAAAAGTAATATAACATGAGTAAATGTTGAAAATATTTTATACTTAAAAATTCAAATGACACTATAACTGCTTAGATTTATAAAACTGATATTTTGCTTATATTTAGATCCTATAAATAAAAACATGTTAACAGTGCGATAAAAATTTAATGGTAATATAATACTGACATAATTGTTAATAAAAGATATATCATCCGTAATTTTTTTTTCCATTACAATGAACTTTTTGAACATCATGTTTGAAAAAATAGAATGTTATTTTCCCACAAAAAATATTTCAGTTATTTGTATAATTAAATAGAACATAGTGACTATGCAACGTTATCATAAGGTATTCTGATTAAAAACTTTGGCCTTATTAGTCTTAGGATAATTAAACAATTAATTATCCATATATGATATGACAAGGCTCGTTAGAATAAACCGCAAGCACAAAAGCACGTTGGAGAAATGTTAAGAGATTTTACATCGAATGGGATACACTTTATTCCTGTTTCTGCTTCTTTTTTGATAAATAATAATTGTTGACTAGGACGTGTGACTAGAGTCTTTGTTTACTTAAATTTCTACTTTATTAATATCCTTTTCCATATAAGGCTGCAATTTCCCCTTCAAGAATTAGTTCTAAATATTTTACTCATAGTAGAGAGTGCATTAATTTTGGCATTACTCGAGACTTTTTTTCATTTTTAATTTGCCATTGTGACAAAATCCTGCAGCTATCCTGAATCCCTTTAGGAACTTTTCTGTTTACTGACGAAGTCATTTTGCACTGTCATTCCCGTCAGTTGAGAAATAGGAAATTGATCTCTTATTTTATTACCGTCATTTAAATATATCCATTCCTCATCGAGTGTTAAGACAAATTTCCATTTTTTTGCCAGCAAGGTATTTTTCATATAATTTTCTACAATTTTTTTTTCTATCAGCAATATACTTTGGCAAAAGCATATGAACTCTTTAGATTTAAACAACTTTTTTTAACTTTAATTATTTATGGATCATTTTATTTACAGTGCTGGAAGACATTCCTGCTTTCGATGCGATTAATCTTTAAGTCGGTAGATTTTCCTTTAAGATCAGAGGCTCCACTTTCTTGTTACCTTGAGTTCTAACTGTCTTAGAATGAAGTTTTCTGGTAATGTTTTCATTTTTACATTCAATAAGACATTTTTTCCTTTCAAATTTAATATATTATAAACATACCTATATTTTAAATGCTGTAACTAAGATGTTTATATTGCTTTATAATTTTTGTATGCGAATATTTCTCCTCGTATAGAGCTATTACGTAACCTTCAATGCATTTGTCATTTTCAGGAGCCATTTTCAAAATAAATCATTATTTTACATTCCAGTCAAAAGATAACTTAGTCAGATGATTATTGTGAAGTTATCAAAGTTTTATCACAAAATGCAAAAGAGAAAATAAAATACAAGTATAATTCCCATAAAGTGCGAATGACATTCTGTATATGTTTAAAAATTGCGTTAATTTTCGGTGAAAACAAGAAAATAGTGATTTGTAATTCGTTTTTTATGGGGTGCTAAATCAATGAAATTTTGGTGATTGATTAGTTTATTCCTTATAGACTGGTACAAAAAGTATTAGAGAATTATGATTATTTACTATATTATTAATCATGGCCTGTAATTTATCTCTATAATTTTAACATTAAAACGCAGTACATCGATCAAAATTCTATCGAATGAAGCGAAATAGTAAATCATTTTTCAAAAGTATTTGGAAAATAAGAGCATCTTTAGGGATTGACGTATCAGTCCATCGATCATAATTTCGCCAAAACAAAAGACATCGCCATTACAACAAAGTTTATCATATACTGTTTCTATTACTGTTATTGTATTCTAACTGTTACCAGTGTTGGTTGTTATTACAGCATTTGGCAAAGTGTTTTGATACGATGAAATTGGTAGACGGTATAGTACGTACCGTATAGTACAGTATAGTACAAAATATTAAATCAAATATTTTTTGCTATTTAAACAAGAAATTTCTGATAAAACACAAAGTTTACTTAACTCAAAATCAAATAAAGCACTAATTCTAAAATAATATATTTTATTTGATAAATAGCTGTTCCTTTTTTCCTTTATCGGATTGAATCAATTTTAGAAAAGAAATCGAAAATCGAAGAACATTTCCAATGCTAAAATCTGCATGGCCACCAAATGTGATTGTTCCATTGAAAGCAATAAAAAACAAGGTCATTTATTCTAACTACAACTGTCTGAGATAATGGAAATTCACATTTTCGATTACGATTCCGGAACTGTTGTATCAGAATTGTCCCAGACCAATTAAAAGATTTCGAAAATCGATATGTTCGAGACAAGAGAATTTAGCGGGAAACTTATGGCTCTATGATATCCATTAGAATAAAATTCGAAGCCTGCAGAATTGTAAATAAATTAGTTTGAAGAGAAGCTAAAAATAACAGTACAAAAGTTTTTCTATAAAGAGTATTGAATTTTATTAATATGAGCGCATTTACTTCCTTTGAAATCATTATTAATTACTAAAATAATACAAATTAGCTCCAAATTCACATATAAATAAAAATTAATCTTCCAGTGAACATAGTTTTTGTATTTCTTAACAATGATTAACCTTTTTAACAATGACAATCTGTTAAAGTAGACAGGACAAGACATAAAGAAAAATTAACATATTACGAGATTTATAAAACGTATAAAAATGATTAGACACATAAGAACTAAAAACATAAAAAATGTTTTTTTTTTCATTAGAACATATAAGACTATACGACCTAAAAACATAAAAATGATTTTTTTTCCGTAAGAACATATAAGACTATAAGAACTAAAAGAGTAAAATAATTTGTTTTTCATAAGAACATACAAGACTATAAGCATTGAAAACATAAAAATATATTGTTTTTCATAAGAACAACCAAATATATAATTTTAATACACCAAATTTATACCGTTTAAGAATACACATTGCAAACATATTACAATGACGCGTCATTTTTTAAATATCTAGTCTATGAATAATAAGTCAATATAAATATATATATATATAACGTATTCAGTATTGAAATAAAGATGTTTCACTTAAAAAAGACACAAATAATTTCAAATAAAAAAGAACATTTATAAAATGTTTCATTCCTTGAAAAAACAATATCAAAATTTTTCTAATTTCCTTTTGAGCATAAAAATTACTATCAATACTTTTTATTTAATATTACTATCAAACCGCATATAATAACAATTGAAAAAATGGATCATAAAATAAATATCATGCACATTTTAATTCTAAATGAGAAATTTTAGTTTTGATGCATACTTTCTACGGACATTTCTAAAAGAACAATAAGTAAAATTTAATATACAGGAAAGGTAAGCAGTGAAAAAAAGAAAAAAGATGAATATACATTATATCATTATTATGCAGTAAAATTTATTTAAAAATTCTTACATTATCATATGAATACATATTTTAATGTTAATGTAAAATATTGTAAAATGTAGAAATTATTTAAAAAAAAAAGCACATTCATATGCTTTGAAAAAAATTCTAATAATCACAATGTAATAAAATATTTTGAATCTCTAGTTTTAATTTGAATAGGAAATAAATAACGTACAAAAGTATTTATTTTTATAAAAGAGGAAAACATAAGAAAAATTTTTTTACAAAAAATCACGTTTACTTAAAATTTTAGTCGAAGTGTTAAATAATTTTTGGAACAAACTTTTCTGTTTATTTCAAATTATTAGCTGAATTTTTCATACATGTTGTTTTGTAAATATTTAGACAAAAACTGCGATTTAATGTGCTTTCAAAAAATAATTTTTTTCCCGATTAAATTCTGGAGTTGTTTTGATATAATAAAATTTGCATATACTTAAGAACATTACAAATGTATTTTAAAATTTTACAACGTATTTTTTTATATCCTTCATATAAAGATAGATATTTTTAATTTAGTACACTTTCAGACTTCAAATTTCTTTTTTTAAAAAATTAATTTTGTTATTTTTACAAATAGAGATTTTCGTAGACAAATCAAAATCTTATTGCAATGAAACTGTGATGTAAATGTAAGGCAGTGAGATTAAGTACATGTGAATACAGGACAAATGACAAAACGTTTTGTATTTATAACATATGACAATGCATATTTCTTTCAAAAATCATTTCTATTATCATTTTGCATCAATTATCTTTTTTTATAGATATATTGTTAAGAAAATGTAGTGTTAACTATTATGAAAACCATTACTATTACCCAAGAGAAAATATACACACAAAACATACAAAAAATTTTAAACCATTTCTAAGAATTTAACTTTTATTAATTTTAAATAAATTGGCTTAATTTCCAGGTATCTCATTGCACTGGAAAGATTATTCAGTCTCTCAACCTTTTTGATAAGAGAAATGTAGCAAACCTGCTCTTAGAATGTAAAATCAAGCAATATAAAAAACTCGTAACGGGTTCTATTTGGATAACTAATCATCCTGTGTAAAAGTCTAATAAATATATTTCTTTTTTCTTCTTCCCCTTTTTTCATTCCACTCGACATCAAAGCCTTCAAAACTTTCTTTTCGAACTCTTCCGACTAAATGTGGTTTTCGGTAGCATGTTCTATGGGGGTTTACCATCCCAATGCTACCAACTATCATCGCTCTGAATTTGTCTTTTGAATTTGGCAATACCCTGTGTTTTATTTTACACTAGTCGTTATACAATCCCTCTTCAATGGTTATTTCAAGATAATTTATGAATATAAATGTATATTTTGTAAGTGTGTGATATATATATTTTAGCATTAAGAAATCCATTGTAATCAATAACATATTTAAAAAAACCCTCACCTTCTTGATTTGAAAAGAACAGGAATTAAATTTATCTGTTACCCATCATAAACCACACCCTTGGAAGTTAATTATCGCAAAACCCATTCTCAGAGATTTTTAACCCTACAACCTAAATATGATCATCAAATATTTGGAGTCTGTGCTTGTAACACTTACATTTTTTTTCTGTATTACCACTATAACTCTCTGGGAGTCGATTTCCGAGAAACCCATTCATAGCAGATATCTATTAAAAACAACGAAATAGATTCAACTAGCCCCCAAAGCTCAAAAAAGAGATTTTTTTTCAATGGGGGGAAGTTGGGGGAAAAGTGACACCCAAAAAGGGGGCCTCTTCAGGGTCACTTTCCCCCAAACCCTTGGTTTTTTAAATTTTCCAAATTAAAGGGGTGCAGTAAAATGTTGCAATCATCATTTTGTAAACCTTAAAGGGAACGGTTTTGTACTATTATCTACATATTACAAAAATTTGGAAACTTTTGGGGGAAACCACTACGTTGGGCCGTGATTTTAAAACGTATAAATGGTTACTATTTATGATGATATTTAGTGTCACTTAAATTAGAAAATTGTATATAAAAATTGTTTTAAGAATAGTATTACGATAAAAAAATTTTTTGGGCCCAAATTTTTTCAAAAAAAGAATATAGAATAAATTTTTTAAAAAATTCTCCTTTTGTGAAAAATGCTTCTATTATATAATAATATTTGTACTGTCTATAGATCAGACCTCTGTATAGAGGCACAACTAGAATTTTTGAAATATATAACTTAGAAGTATTTATCCATGTTTTACCACAAAGGGAAATATTTTTTGGGAAAAACGCCGATAATTTAATGGATTGTAACTCTAAAAGTAATGTGAATTTTTCAAAATTCATAGTTGAGCATCTGTACAGAGGCTATATACAGGCAAAATATTATTATAATAGAAGCATTTTTCACAAAAGGAGAACATTTTAAAAAAGGTTATTCTAAGTTGCTTTTTTACCAAAATATTGTATTTAAAAAATTTTTTTGCACAATGGCCTTAAAACAATTTTATACATGCATTCTAATCTAAGTGACACTAAATAGAGAGAGAATTATCCATTTATGTGCTTTTTTAAAATCACGGTTTCGAACGTAGTCGGATACCTTAAAAAAAGGGATTTGGGATTTTAGCAAAAGCAGACTAAAAATAAACTTGAAATCTTTTCTTTTTTTTAAAAAAATTATTAAGGGGCTTTTTTAAACATCAACAATGACGCCAAAACAAAATTTTTTAAGCTATAAGGGCAAAAATGGTAAGTATTTGCTTAGGTCCCAAACAAGTATACACAAACATTTAAATCTGTATGTAGAATACATAATGTCTTAACTTGAGAACATGTCCCAAAAACTATTAATTTAATACTGCACTTCTGAAACAGTATTTGTAAAAAATGTTTTTGATAATTTTATAATATTTTTCTTTTTTAATTTTTAATTTTATCTTTATTTTTATTTTATTTTTAGATTTTGACTCCTTATAAAAGTTTCAGCGTATAAAATAAAACTAAAAGGTAATTTTTATGACTACAGGTGGGTTCATTGCTCATATTGTAAAACTGTTATTTACATTAATTGTGTAATTTTTGTTTTATCTTTAAATATGTATAAGAGCTCTATATCTGGATGTTTAAGACGTTAACATTACTTTTTGCTGAATTTATTTTATATTAAAAATTGCAATATTTATCAGCAAATGCCGTTTCTTACATTATAATTTCGTTTAGAAGGGTATTTGGCGAAATATTGGCAATACAACCAAGTTGGCATCATTTTTGGTGACCAAATAAATACATTACAGCATCCTGAAAAACCTTTTTTACATAGAGAGATATGTATTATGAATAAATTAAGCAAATATAGTTCCCTAAAATACGTATAAAGTATTTTCTTTATTTAAAGAATACATGTTAAAGTAACTCTAAAACAAAATACCGAACCTAAGTATTATTTACAAAATGTTTACGTATTTCTTTTATTTGTAGACTGTATAGAGAAAAATATCAAAAACCACAGAAATATTCCAAATTTCATCATCTATTAAAATGATATAAATAAAAAAGTCTTAATTTTTAAAATATTCTAAGAGCTATTTAAATTTTTACAAATATCCAGTAATGTATTTTTATACAAACCATAAGCCAAACGTTATACAAATTGATAGATTATGAATTAAAGATACGCAAACTTATTTTTAATTCATCTTTTGCTTTCGTTCAAAACAGCAAGAAGTCTAAAATAATGTTATCTTAGGCTTTTAAGATCATGTAATATTGCATCATCTTAATTTGAAAGTTGACAAAGAGGTAATTTTTGTAGAGATAAATTTATCGTTAAAATTATATTTCCCGCTACGCACAGGTAGACTATATATATATATATATATATAAATAGGTCAATTCTCTACTAACAAGAGATCACATCCAAAAAAAAACTCGACAAACACATAGAAAACGGAAAATCCACAATGAAGGAAAAAAGAGTAATCGAGATAATAAATATAAAATGGATGCTGCAGTCCCAGAACAATACGATTTAGGACAGTTAGATAAAAAAATTTAAATTTTAATTTTGGGGGGGTTGAACATGTTTTGGGAGCCCCTTCCCCTTTATTTGTAAATAACACTGAGCAAAACCAATAGGAAAAATGGATAGAAATATCTAAATCCTTTAAACAAGATAGAGGTAACTTACCAAAAAATTGCATTACAAATGAAAAAGCCCGCGCTAAATCTGAGGGGAAACATTCAATTTGTTCCCCAATTCTATACCTAATACAGATTTAAATCAAAAGTGGCTGAAATGAGACTTAACAAAAGATTACAAATGGAAATAAAAAATTAAAAATAGTTGCATATTATACCATAAAATTTTTAACACCAGAGTAAATATGAATAAAATAATAGTAAAATTTTAATCTAATATTAGACTATGGAGATAACTATATCAAAATATTTGTTTAAGTAATAAGCTATTATCAATCTCATAATTTTAATTCTAACTATTTTGAATAGCTTTATTTATATAACTATTAATAAAATAAATTGGGTATTTCTGATTTAAGCAATATTTAGTAAAAATTTATAGTTATTTATAATGTCGTTTTTTGACACAAAATTTATTCGTTGTTAAAAATAAAAAATTTTGAATATAGAAACATGTACATTCTCTCCCAATGAGGAACTTTTTAAAATATTGAAATTAAATTCTTCTCTTTTATCAAAAAATTTAGAAACTTTACTTTTTTCATATAATTTGACATGTATGTAAGAAAATTTCTTCATTGTTGTTATTATTTGTCTGTATTAAATTTAAGATATTGGGGAAAAAAATTAATGTTAGGTATAAAATTGGCTTGTTTCCCAAAAGATGATTATATCATCTATATAACGATAAATAAAAAAATTTAGAATTATTAATGTAACTATTTTTCAAAATAATGTAGAAAATTGAAACAGTTCCGCAGGGCCACCGTAACCTTTAATCTGCTGATAATAGTTCCCTTTTTATGATATAAAAGTTCTTTTTTGTACAAACCTAAGTAGTGAACCAAATCTATCATAATTAACATTATTAAATAAATTGTATTGTAAATATAATTTAATCGATATATATATATATATATAAATATATATATATATATATATATCTAATTACATAATAAGTAATATATATATATATATTTCTAAATACGAGTAATTACGATATATATATATCGTAATTTCTCGAATCTAAGCCGCCCTTTTTTCCAGTGTTAATACTATTTAAAATCGAGTGTGAATTAGAATCGAAGACAAAACATTTGCTGGATTTGATAAATTGAATTTCCACCCCTTTCAAAAGGAAAAATGTAACCGTTCATTCTGGCCACTTGTATCGATGACTTATTCCATGCTGCAGTTTATCTCCAGTATTCAGTCTATCCTAAGCATCGTTGTCTGCTCGTATTTAGAACATTTTTTTGTATACGCTTTGTTTTAACCACCTAAACATCAAATATAAGAGCAATAGCCTCAAGAGGATTTCACTACGACGCACGTATGAAAATGGGAGGCAATTTTATATGCAGAAAATATGGAAACAGAGCAGCAGCCATTGTAAGTTTGATAGGGATGAAAATAATATACATCTATAACGCAACAAAATGAATTTATTTTATTTTATTTTTAATATTAATTTATTAATTCTTTAACATTCATTAAAAATGTTGTATAACAAATGCATTCGATTGCATTGAAGACGACACTGTGCGTAAATGACGACGCCTGTACCAATTTTGAAAGCGGTTCTGACACTGGAAATGACGAATCATTTTCGAAACATGATACTTACGGTTAGAGTAATTATAGATTCATGTATGAATTTGTAAGTTTTTAATACTGGTAAAGCTTAGTTATTAACTTTTTATCATTTCTCATTAATTTAAAAAAAAATAAGCGTCGGATATCGATGAACATTTTACAATTTTTATTTTTGCACAAAAACATGTCGAGAATTTGGTGTGCGGCTTAGATTCGAGTTAATGAGGTAACTATCTCGCAATGGATGTCTTGGAGGTTTGAAGGTCATCATAAATTAAATGAAATCCTTCCACAGAGAGAATATTTAAATGGAATTATTACACACATATATTCCTATAAAAAGTGTTCACTACTCACTCAGGGTATAATTTGCTTACAAATTTCGCATGCGAATATTTTTCCAGACAATGTTATTTGTTCTCTGAAAATTGTTATAGTTTCAGAAAGCGGAAATTTAAA
>BMAV01008986.1:3300-14356 GCA_019973955.1 Trichonephila inaurata madagascariensis
CTTTTACAAGAAAGTCTTACGGAAGCTTGTTACCCGCTGAACCAAGTGTTTTGTTCAAGGTGGAGACTATATCGAAAAGTAACCCAACTGTTCCGCACATTTATTTCTTTAATAAAGTTGTACCCGTAGAACGAAATGTGTAAGTAATTTTTGACTTACCCTAGTAATTTATTTATGGTTTTGTATGTTGTTTATCATTTTCATTTATTCTTTCCTCTACCATTGGTATGCATATCAAAAATTAAATTAGTTATGGTTTTATTATACGAATTTTGTTACTAAACCTTCAATTCAGCTTGTAACCGAGGCCCACTTAAGGTATCCGACTACGTTCGGAACCGCAATTTTGCAAAATCGTATAAATGGATAATATTTATGAGATTTAGTGTCACTTTGATTAGAAATTGTATATAAAATTGTTTTAAGAATAGTATTACAATAGAAAATTATTTAAGTACAGTATTTTGGCAAAAAATGAACGTAGAATGACCCATTTTCAAAATATTCTCCTTTTGTGAAAAATGCTTCTGTTATAATAATATTTCGCCTGTCTATAGCTCAGACCTCTGTACAGAGGCACAACTAGAATTTTTGAAATATATAACTTAGAAGTGGGTTTATGTATGTTTTTCGACAACCCAGGGGAGCAATTTTAAGAAAAAAAACACCGATAATTATTTTAATAGGTTTTAACTCTGAAAATAATGTGAATTTTTCAAAAGTCATAGTTGAGCCTCTGTACAGAGGTCTGAGCTATATACAGGCAAACTATTATTATAATAGAAGCATTTTTCGCAAACGAAGAACATTTTTTGAATAAAGGTTATTCTAAGTTAATTTTTTGCCGAAATATTGTATTTAAATATTTTTTGTCAAAATGTCCTTAAAACAATTTTGTACATGTATTCTAATCTAAGTGATACTAAATATCATGAAAATTATCCATTTATGCGCTTTTTTAAAATCACGGTTCCCTACGTAGTCGGATACCTTAATCCGGATAAGCAAAAGCTTATAGATGGCACAAAATGATTTACAAGGAAATAGTTCTTACACTTCTCTAATATTCATCCGATCACTGAGTCCCCGTCAAAATTTAGTATGAAAGCAATACCATCAGAAAGAGGGTATTTACTTGGGTCGCTGCCAAACTCATGCTCAATCTTCTGATTGGAGGAACAAAATACACGTGACTTCACATTTAAAGAAACACTCTTCCAAGTTTTCTATGATGAAGGTACTAAAAATTACCAATTCCATAGGACGCTATTTATTCACTTAAGTGATTAAAATCAAGAATTTTGTGCAATCATTTGATTATAATCTACAATATAGAAATCTCTCTATGGACCGTGTGACTTTTAATAATTTCTGACGAATTGCTTCAATGCTATTAACGATAGAAATTTTGGGGAAAAACAGATTATTTTTTTAATATAGAAATATCTCAATATTCGTCATTTTACATGGCATGTCTTGTTGCTTCTTTTATTGTAGATACTATTAGTCTTACTTTTGATTAATATGAAATTATTTTATCAGTCTTTTGAACTCGATTCATAATCCACTGCGTGGTTAAAAAATTTCCTATTTCACAAACATCTATGTATATATATAAGAACCCTTTTTATTAATACTTATAATGTGAAGTGAATTTATTACTTTTTTGATTTAAATTCTTACAAATCACACTAAGTGGATTCAATCATTTGACGAAGTTATTCAAACAAGTTACAAATTCTACTTAATTATTTTTTTATATAAAATTGAATTATATTAATGTCTTTTATTTTGATTCTTTGATAAATTTCTATACATACGATATTTTTATCGTATTGAAAAGCTTCAAATTGAAGTAAAAAATAATTCCTTTAAAATTATATATTTCTTTCGAAAAGAAGAGAGATCTTAAAATAGTAATGCTTTTTTAGCTTATTTGAACTAATGACGAACTGAAAGCTACACAATAGCTCAAAGCTTACATTATGAATGTCGCACTTTTTTGAGACACAGTGAAATGCCTAATGTGATATACGTGATTTGCTATTTTACTCTCTCAACTGGTACATTAGGTGAAAGAAAGATTTTGAAACCTCATTAGATGCTATTACGAGGCGTGTCCAGAAATAAAGTACTGTTTCGTTCTACCGCAACCATAGTGGTAGTTAAGAAGTTCCGCAATCGAACACACGGTTCTTTGGTTCATTGTTGATCAAGTAAGGCTATTACAGTCAGATAGTGTTGTTGTTGCACATGTTAGGGATCATTCAATGCGTTTAACCCTGTACCTACCGACAGTACTTATAAGTGCCACTCACTTTAAAATAACATAGAATAACCCTTTTTACGAATACTCTGACGATACTTTGCAGGAATATTCTTATAAGTTCACTCTTCCAAGATATAGGGCAGCACGGGTTCCATAATGAGTATTTTAGCGGGGAAGGTTTTATAGCAGAAATTGCGTTTTCAGCGGATTTCGAAGATTGTCACTTTTGTTCTTTAATGTCAAAAGGTGTCTTATTTATTTTTTTTGTATGTTAATGTAGATCTTAGAGAATGATCTGACTATTTATTTTAAGTGAACAGTGTATATAATTAATTTTACAGTTGAATATCTTTATTAATTAATTAGCTCTAACGGATTAAATTTCTTAAAGTTGAGTATTTTTTTCATGTATATCCCTTAATTATGAATGTAGCGATTAAAAAAAATATATCGCATGAAAAAAACTGCTGTAAATCATAATGCGGTAGATAAAGGGTTAAGACGATTGCTGATCTCGCCGACTTAGAAGTGCGATCTGTAACGTATATTCTGAACCCAAACCAGTTGAAAATAATCGTTAACCCCTTAACGGGAACAAAGCTAAAATACACTTTTCTGTGTAAAGTACTTGATAAATATAATTTTCTCATCCTCTATAAACGTTATTTAGCCACACAAAAAAAAATATCTGATCAGGGGTTTTATTCCTGGGTGGTGGCTAGACGTTATACCCACTGCGCATTTACGACATTTAACTTACTTTTCAGGACAGAAAAATGAATCATTTTACAATAAACTTTTTTATGAAAAATTAACATTTATGCTAATAACTATTTCAATAACAATTAAATACAAAATAGAAGTGCAATAAAATAATAATTGAATGATTGTACAACATAGAATACTTACTTAGAATATACATTAAAATTGGTATTTATCCACAGTTTATATTTTATTTAATTTTAGTATAAAAGGTTAGAAATAGAGTAATAATTTTGAGGATTTAAATTAGTTATTTCACAAATTTGATTAGCTATTTACTGTGGAACTTTATAATGTGCAAACGTTTTCTCCGAGCAGAAAAGCTGTAATGGAAGATTTTCAAACTCGAGATTCTTGTACAACATATTGTAAACAAAGTTAGTTTGTTTTTATTTCCAAGCCTCTATCCACATATAAAAGCTTTCCAAAAACCTAAATGAAACCTTTTTTTTTAAATTCTACAATTGCTTAATTCATTCAGATGAAAGAAAAGTATACATAGATATGTCGAAATTTTTTTTCAAAGATCAGAAATTTTATTTATAGTAATCAAAATACAAGTTGTAGATTTACACCGATAAAAACTGTTTTTAACTACAAATCAAAAGACATGAAATGCAAAATAAGGTATCGAGCTGCCATCCGTATTAATTTTTATGCGTTTTAGCTTTAATTAACGCATATGGGTAGACTAAATATCAAACAACCGCTTGGAGAAAAAGTTTTTAAAATGTGGCTAAACCTATAAGCCACTGTCCGCTAAAGAGTTAACTTGTAGAGAATTATGGTAAAAATGTACTGGGTAATGAAATGGTGAGAAAATGGGAGCAATAGTTCACTGATGGGTGAACAAATGCTCAAGACGAAGCACGGAGTGTGTGACTTTCTGTTGTTATTGATGGTTTGGCTGAAAATGGGGGGAATGAGAAAATTCTTAAAAACACAAACGACTCACAATAAGATTGCTTTGTAATGAATTTCATCAAATGTTAAAAACTGTTCACTGACGGAATCTTTCTTTAAAGAGGGTACTGACAAGTTGATTTCTCGGTATGAAAAATGCATGGTGGTAACTATGTAGAAAAACAATTTCCGAGAGTCCCTTTCAAGTAAAAATAATTGTGTTTTGGAAAAAAAGTTTTTTTATGCAAGTTTTTTCATAACGTGCATATTTTCAGGACACTCTTTGTATCTCAAATCTGATTACTGATTTAGTATAAAATCTATTCAGTTTTCTTTTGATGAAAGCAGATTTTATTATCATAAATCGATCTACAGTGGACTTCAATCATGGTCATTCCGTAACTAACAAAACAGTAACTAAAAGGTACTACTATATACATTAACCAACCAATCATTTCCTTTCATTTAAAGAATACTGTTTTGAGTCTGCAGGGTAAAATCAATTCATTTTATCTTCTTAAGAAATTATTTTATTGGAAATAATAATTAGTTAGGAAATAAGAAGGTGCATTTTAAGAGAATATTAAAAAAATAAGAATATATTTTTGTAAGCCAATAAAATTTCGTACATGTCTAAAATTATTAACAAAAAAAATCTGATGAATATTTACAAAATATTATAATGGATTATCTTTAGGCATTATAAACCAGGTAACATATTTTATATAATAAAATACTACAAGAAAATTGTATTTTCTCGTGGATAAATAATACTCGTAAATAACTTTATAAATTCTATTTTTTTACTATCTAGAAAAAACTCAAATATGCGGATTTTTCTCATAGGATTCAAATTATTTGTCAACCGTACAGCATATAAATGCGCCTCACATAGAAGGATATCAATATAAAAACATTTCTTTCAAAAATTTCATTTTAAAAATATTTTTCAATACCACCCACCACATCAACATGAATAACTAACTGAGGAATATATCTGTATTTCAAAAAGCTTTGAGACTATTTTTATGATGAAAAATTGCACAGATATCTTCTTGTTGTTCTTTAGGATGCACATGTAGAAGTATTTGCTGGAGACTTCAAAAAATGTATTTCTGTTAAAAGAGAAATGTAAACAACATACAGTAAAAATCCAGAGTTTTCTTCTTCCCCACAAAGTATAGTGATTACTTAGGAGTGCACGCACACAAGTATTTGTAAATTTATTTTAAACGTACTTAACTATATGCAAATACTTAGTCAAAGAGCTATTAATTATTTACAAATTTATTAATAATTTAAGATATTTATAATCAGTTACGTTTATCCAAACTTTTGACTTTTAATTTTAAACAACAAAATCATCTCAACTGATATCTACTCAAAAATTTTTGCGTGTATGCTCATAGGCTAGGATGGATTCATGGATGATTTTTAAGTACGAATGAATGTGTTGCACCATTTATTTTTATTTTTCCTATGTATATTCCTATTATAATATTCATAGAAAAATCTTGAAATAAACAAAGGATCCAAAACCATATGCATAAACTCACATAAGAGTCAAAGAAAAGCATATTTTAATCATGGAAATAACATTCCTTACACGCTCTATAGTTTAAAACTATTTGTAATTTTTATTCAATGCCATTATTAAAAAAAATGCATGTTTGAGTTTATAATGGTTTAGCATCAAATGTAAGACCTGAGTCTCCCATTTAGATATATTTTGCATGTTTATAAATGTTTTTATTTTTAAAAGAATAATTTAAGTGAAACTTTATAAGTGAAAAAGATGCATATAAAAATTTATATCCCATTCAACATTGAAGAATTTTTGTTAGTTAAAATGTTGTCTAATTAAAGTTACCATTTCTAGTTATGAAATGGTGAGCTTCATTATCAGTTATATACTTACGTATCGTCAATTAAGTATCTTTTTATACTAGTCAAGGTATATTGTAATTAATAAATGACATTTTTTAAAAACATTTTGCAACATACTATAGATATCACTTAAGTTTTAAGTAAAAATTCTAATTTTTTTTTCTTTTATGGAACATAGAAGGTTTTCAAAGAAAATCTGACAGTTAGTTATAGCGATATCTTATAAACATTATTTGAGCTGAAACCTTTATTGTGCAAATTTATCTGCATGCTATTGATAAAAATTATTTTAATGTACTGCATTTTTAAGGATGTTCACCTATTAATTATATCGTTCCTTTGGGCGTTCAATTTTAGATATTTGCATCCGTGTCGTATAAATTCACTTATTGGGGTTGAATAAATTTTCATTACTTTTTTAATAACTTATTATAATATTCATAAGGGAATGCATATTTCCCATAAATTAACCATTCCAATGGACATTTAAAATGCATGGAAGAAAGATAAAAAATCTCAAAAATGCTTAAAATTTGTTATTTCTCTAAGAAAGATATACTTTGATTTAATTTCTTATACTATAATAATTTTGCCTGAAAAGGTTATCTTGATTTTTAATTTGTATTTTTTAAAGAACATAAACACGTTTTTCAGTTAAAATTAAATTACCTCACTCAGAACATTATATTCAAATCGTTTCGTTTTTCGTTTGTTCCGATGAAAAGGTATCCTTTACAAGTTACTTTTCCCTCTTGAACAAATTTAATTAAAATATTCATGCATATTTATTACTTAGGATTTCTCTCGGTTTATTATTTTGTAATAGTACTGTTGAGTCATAAATTTTGAAGAATATTTATTTAAATATTTTATTAAATTTCTTAAAATTGCTTCTTTTATGCTCTAGAGATATTATTTTTTAAAAAATATATATTTTTTATGACTTTTTTTTTTTGTATTTGAACAAAGTAGTTTGAATTCACTTAATAATTTTATTTCCCATTTTGAGAAAATTAAAAAAAAAATTAAACTAACGAAACAATAGAAATAACACTGTGACCTCACATTTCTTTGAAGAATAATTATCAAAATCATGTATTGAGTTATTTGTTATGATCATAGCCATAGAAATATCAGACAAAAATATCAAAAAATATCAACCTTAAATCTTTTCCAAGAGAGATATAATAATAAAAAATATATATATTTTCCCTCTAATATATACATTACAATCTCAACATATTATTTTTAAGTATGATAGAGACAATTTACACACATTTAAGTGCAAAAGTCAAACTAATAAGCTAAATATAACGAAACATTTGGCCTTATTCCTTTGAAACGAAAATCCATGAATATTCTATTCAGTGCATATTGATTATCGATGTTTGAATCGTATTTGTTCAAGACAGAAATGAATAGCTGAATTCTGCAAACTCCAAAAACAGTATTTGACGTAGCAAAAATCAAATCTAAGTATTCATAAACCTATATTTCTAAGGCCAAAGCTTCGATCATTCATTTTTTTCATGCTTCTTCAAGCTAATAATTCATCTTACGATCCTTTTCTTATAGGAAGAAAATATTTTAGCTTTTTTCTCAAATATATTGACACTTGTTTTAAAAATAAATATGAAAATTGCAATTTTAACCGTTTTATAAATTGACAAAAAATATAGAATTTTTAAATTATAATTCTATTTAAATTTTATTTCTCCTCATACAAATCATTACTGCATTTTATGTAACTAATATTAATTATATTATTTCTCTAAACATTGATATATATTTGGAAAAATTTTAAATAAATATATACTTCTTTATTTCAAGCTTCCAAAACACTTGATTATAATATGGGAAACTTGAAACATCTTACATTTCGTGTAAACGTTTTATTTTATATAATATTAAACTATCCGATTATGTTCGGGGCCATGATTTTAAAAAAACGCATAAATGTATAATTTTCCTAATATTTAGTGTCACTTAGATTAGAATACATGTGTAAAATTGTTTTAAGGACATTATGACAAAAAAAATTACTTAAATACAATATTTTGGCAAAAAGTTAACTTAGAATAAACTTTTTTTCAAATGTTCTCCTTTTGTATTAATATTTTGCCTGTATATAGCTCAGACCTCTGTACAGAAGCTGGATCAACTATGATTTTAGAAAAATTCACATTATTTTCAGTTACAACCATTTAAAATAATTATCGGTGCATTTTCTTAAAATTTCTCCCTTCTGTTTTCGTAAAACATGGATAAAACGACTTCCAAGTTATGCATTTCAAAAATTCTAGGTGAGCCTCTGTACAGAGGTCTGAGCTGAATACAGGCAAAATATTAATACAATAGAAGCATTTTTTTACACAAGGAGAACATTTGGAAAAAAGGTTATTCTAAGTTAACTTTTTGCCAAAATATTGTTTTTAAATAATTTTTTTTGTCATAATGTCCTTAAAAGAATTTTCTACGTGTATTCTAATCTAAGTGACACTAAATATCATAAATATTATCCATTTACACGCTTTTGCAAAATCACGGTTCCCAACGTAGTGGGATACCTTAAATTAGTTTTATAGGTATAAAATCAAAGCATCAGTAGATTTTTTTCCCTTTTCTACTTTCTTTAAGTCACCTCCAAAATATAGGATTAATGAAAAATTGTCATGGGATAAAACCCATTTTAACATAATTTAACAAATATTTGGCAATACTTATTTTTTGTTGAATCTAATCTCTTATATATATATATATATATTCCTCACATAACTCAATTCGTTCAAAATTTATTTTATTCTAATTAAAAAAAAACATTTACCACAACCCATCATTACTAATTACGTTTAAAAAAATCTTGAAAAAAAACCCGTATGAAAAAACACACATCATAAACTTAACATTTTGATTTCTAATACTTATTCGAATAAAATTCTTTCCCAAATGAAATTTGATAAATTCCTAACATATCCTATTTCCTAACGAAAGAGTCACATAACAAAGGCTAGCACTAGAGAACCACCTTTATTCTCTTCGACTTTTAATTAACCTCTAACCTCTTATTTCTTATAGTAATTACTTTTCCAAAGAAATTGGTCCCTCTCTTTTTATTTAGAAGCTCTATTAAAGCAAAGGGCTTTCAAATACGGTATTTCACCTTTGTCCTTCCTAGCTTTGTTCCTTGAAAGGTTGAGGGAATGTTATGTTCCTAAAGAATGGAACACATGCGGATTCTGCAAGCAAAAGTGGACTTAGAAGGAAAGATAGAACCCAAGTGGTTGAATGAAAGGTGATTCGTAGATGCTGAATGTTCAAATAAGTCTTGATGATTAAAAAATAGCAAAGGAAAACTAAAATAATAGTGACGTGTAGTTTAAAAAGTAGTATGTAATGAAGTACACACGCCTTGAATATTCTCTTAATCTTTGCTTTCTAGTGATAAACAGTGCATTTTTGTGCTATAAAGCTGTTACATTTCAATGTAAAATTACGTAGCCTGAGGTATTATTATACCTTAACCATTTATCTACCAACGGTAATTATAAGTATCCCTCACTTTAAAATTACGTAGAATAACCATTTTTACGAATGCTCTGACGATACTTAGCATGAATATTCTTTTAAATCTACTCTTCCAAGATACATCATAGCACGGTTTCTATGATGAGTATTTTATCGGGGAAAGCTAATAGTTTTATAGCATAAGTTTCGTTTTCATCTGACATGTTGATCGGATTGCGGAGATTGTGATTTTTGTTCCGAAAAAGTAGTTAATGTCAAAAGGTAAGTGTCTTATTTTTTTGTATGTTAAAGAAGACCTTAGAAAAAAATTTGACTCTTTATTTTAAGTGAACAATGTATATGATTAAATTTACAGTTGAATATCTTTAATTAAGTAATTAACTCTAATGGAATAAATTTCTTATAAGTTGAGTATTTTGTTTATGTATATCCCTTAATTTTTAATTAAGTGATTCAAAAAAAATATATTGCATGAAAAAAACTGCAGTAATTCATAATGCGGTAGATAAAGGGTTAAATAGTAAACAAATGCTGAACGAAATTTTACTAAATCTATTATAAAAAACGACATAGCAAGCAGCATTATATGACATCTCATACAGAATTTCACCAAAAGTTTCTTTTCTTACAATTTAATATCAAATATCTATTACATATCTGTGACAATAAGCAATTTTCATTCAACATGACTCTATCAATATTTAAAATATATTTACTAAAACTGAACTTATGGGTGCAAAAGCCCATGAGAGCCAAGGTCTACTGTGCTCATCTCAGTATTCGTGACTTTGGAGCGCTGAGGTACATGAGCAGATGTTCCAGTCAGGTGGTAAATCTTACGTAAAAACTCCCAGGGGTTAGTCCCAAGCAAGCTTAGTACACATTTATCGACCCACTGAAGAGCTAAAAGGCTGAGTTTACCTTGCCCAGCCCGGGGATAGAACCCTGGACCTGTGGTGTTTGGAAGCGTGATGCACTAACACTCGATCATTGGACTTCAAAAATATATATCTTTTTATACCTACACAGCACTGATATCAGTTTTATTTCCTGTTTAAAATACCCACTGCAATTATATTTCGTTTATTTATATCGTAGTGTTCTTTCAGTTGACGCATTGTAAACATATAATAAAGTTTGAAAAGAAAGATGGTATTGGTATTATCAAAAAATATGGATTTCAATTATATGTTTCAAATATATGTTATAAAAATATATAATTATTTCTTGTGCATACTTTAAATTAATCGAGTAAAAATTTCTTAAAAATTTCTAAAATTTTTAAAAGTTATCGCATTCAGTTATTGTTTGCTTGTGTAATATTCACTTACTGTCTTCAAACACTTTTCCTGTTAGTAAGGAGTTATAGATGGATTTTTGAATATTTCTAAAAAAAGTATCTTATTGTGAGCTGGATTGAAAGGTATTTAAAATCTTTGGGAAGAATAATTTACGAATACACTGCGATTTATGAATAAAATTATGATTTCATTAGTCATAGTATACATTTGATAAAATGAACAATGTGTTATTTATTAAAAGAGGCAAAAATTCCTATGCTTTGATTATAAAATATTAAAAGAATTTTTTATTAAATAATTAAAAAAAATTCTTAGTCATCAAAAAATAAGTAAATGAAAGATTAGTAATTTCAAACAAAAAATTTACTTCTGAATATGAACTCATTAGATAGCGGTCTCTTGAGAAATA
>BMAV01008987.1:0-79607 GCA_019973955.1 Trichonephila inaurata madagascariensis
CAAAAACTTATTTTCATCAATTTTAGTTAAAACACAAGGCGAAAATTTTAAACACTTGATGGACAGTGCAATCACTAACTGTACGTTAAAACTTAATTAAAACTAATCCACATTTTATCGGAGCATAAGGCGTTGGCCAAGTCTCCATTTTTACAGTGATCATCACTGAACTGATCTGAACTAAATCTACAAATTCAAGAAAACGCCAAACTTTTATTCCTTTTTAATGTAAAGTCTAAATCTGACAATTTCGAGACATCTGTTTATATGCTTTCTTTCATCTTTCGCGTGATTGGTGCGTCGATAACGTGTACTTAGAAACCTAGAGATTGTTGCACATCAGAAATCTTGAAGTTGTCGCTGTATTTTATACAGAGTGAATTAATTTATTTTGTTGCACCTCTAAGAGGTTTTGTTTATTTATTTCCTATTTTATCTGGACTTTGATAAGTTAACCTTTTTTTTTTTTTTTGTCGCATTTTTGGTTATCTGAAGGAAACTCAAGTTGAGTCACTCCACATTCCGGATTACGAAATCCGATGAAGCAAACCAAAAAATGTCTGACAATTTGAAGGAAGTTTAAAATATTTTAAATCTACTCAATCCGCCCAAGAATTAATTCTGCGGATTGAAAATAAATGTTTTAATGGAAATAAAATTTTACTTGCACCCAGAAAAAATCGGAAGGATCCCTAAATAGAACCCCCACTTACTACATGCTGAATTAAAAACAAAATACCTAGGCATGATAAAATAACGCATATGTACTTCACTCGAAGCGGGAAAAAAAACACCTCGGATCCTGTATGCGCTGTTCAGATAACAGCTACAGTGCTGTGGTCACCGTAAATGCAACACCAAGAAAGACAAGAGATAGCACAGCAAAATTTATTTTGTAGATAACATGTTGACAAGTAAACAAATGATTAAATTTATAGACTTCGTGAAGTGGATTCCCTGCCAGAATCAGTAGCCAGAGTAGCCGCCATTGTTGGAAACACCAAATCCACACGCCCTTTGGCATTGATTCAAAGAGACTTTTTGGGTGTGTTCTTGGGGACAGCAGACAAGCAGCTTCTGGTTTGGGGAGCTGGGGTGTAATCTGGGGCAATCGTTGAGCAACCATGGACCACCTTTTTCCTTCGGCGAAAGTTTCCCGGGGAGGAGCCAGCCAGGGAAGCAATTCAATCTGGTGATTGCGAAATCCTTTGGACAATGCGTGCCAGGGGTGGTCCCCTTATCCTGTTGAATATGGCTGTGGCTAAGCCCTGAAGGTAAGGGAAGGACAACTGGCTTCCCAAAACCCCGAGATGTAAAGGGTGGCTGTTTAAAGTACCGGGAATGCGTACTAGAGGTGTGCGAGAGTGATATCCAATATCGCCCCATACCATAATACCCATTGCAGGACCAGTGTTGTTCAGCATCCTCTCTCCACGGTGTCTCCAGACTCGAATCCAACCATCGTGCAGGCAGCAGACAGATGCGTGACTCTGTCAGTAAAGACAAATAACCCTCATTCCATCTCTGCCGCCCACATCCTTCTTCATCGCACCATTGGCGGCAGTATAATGTATGGTTCTGCGTCAAGGGTAGACTGGGGCTACTTTATCTTGCGGACAGACCCCACTCTGCTGTAAACAGCGTTGAATGGTACGCGCAGACACTGAATGATGCGTTACAGACTCAATATGCTGTACCATGGTTCGTGATGCGACTGAGTGATCCGTCATTGCTATGCGCACAATTTGCCTGTCCTCACGTGAAGTGCGCACCGAGGTGGGATGCGATCGACCACGTCGGTCCGTTGTAATTCTCCTGCATCCGACGGTCACATATCCGCATTACAAAGTTGCTTGTTTCATCCAACACGACTACCGATTACCCTGAAAAGATAATCCACAATCTCGGTAGGCCACTATCCTTCCTCTTGTCGAACTCGATGCTTGATCAAAAGCTTACTGCTGTTTTCTGCGAGACATAACTGGATCGTTTTGAAAACAACAAGAAAAAATACAATTGCCGAACTTGAATTCAATGAAATCTCAAAGCCTTAAATAGCGTTTTGAGGTATGCCACACGCGCGCGTGATGTGTCCGTGCTGAAATTCTAATCATTTGCATATCTCCCGTCCGTTAATGCATGTTGTAAATTTTGCGTTATTCGCATAAGCCTCTTCAGTGGGTGCTGTACTACGGTGGCCAGCAGTGTATTAAGCAAATTCTAAATATTCCAGTAAAAGCCAACATAATATGGGAAGGGTTCACTTCGCGATTCCCCTACTTTTTGATATCCCAACTAATTTGCATCTGGCAGATGGGGCAACTGAATTAAAAAACTCAAATGATGTAGAAATTGTTGAAATCCGTAGATTTATTGAGACAAATAGTCGTCAAGAAGCTTCTCCTGTCTTAGTTACTATTATGTGCATTAATACACCATAATGTGTAAAACTTTGGTTTTTTAATCATAGAATTCAATTATTCATAGATAAACCCCGGTAATGAAACAATTGTTATAGTTTCACGCATTCATCTCGCTTTTGTTCCAACGATGTTCTATGTATTAATTGTGGAGGATCCCATTCTGTGTGGACTATGTACAAATCCTTCAAATTGCTCAAACTGTGAATTCAAATGTACTAAGTACTTAATTTTGGGAGAGGCTCGACGAAAATTCAAGGAAACTCACTCCACAAATTACACTATAGCAGTAAAAACATTAACCCCAAGTCCCAATATACAAGAATTTGAAAAAGAATTAGAAAGTACATAGAAAATTTTCAAACATCTCTTGAAAAATAAACTATAGCCATAATGAACTCGATGCAAATAATGATGAAATCAATGCTTAAACATTTGATAGGAGCAATAGCAATTAGTAAACAACCATCATCGCCTAATGGAAAAAAAATATAAGTACCGCAACAGAAAATTGAAATATCCCCATACCAAGTATAAATCTCATAATATGGATAGTACAAAAAATAACATTGAAATTAGATAATTTTAAAGTTTTAAATCACAGCTTATATATATATATATATATATATATATTCGAATTTTAAGTTTCGTTTTTTCTTTCTTAAAAATATAGATAAATTATCTATATCTGTAAATACATCTCATTTTCTCAAGTGGAGGATAAAAAAATATTTTTTGATTTTTTTAATTTCCATAGTATATTTTTTATGCGTTTTCTACAATGAAACATTAGAAGTCTAAAAAACAAACTGATTTGGCTAAAAATTCCTCCCTTTTCGCGCGCAGTCAAGAAACCTTTTTAAAACCTAATGACAATTTGCAAATCCCAAGTAAAATCATTTTCAGACAAGACAGACTTGACAGACCAGGAGGCGGACTGCTGATAGCAGTACCATCAAATATTTCTGCCAGACAAATATCCTTTAACAATACGCCGTTTTCAGACTACGAAATTTTAATATTGCAAATTATAATCAATGATACTTCCTTTTATCTGATAAATTTATATGCATCTCGAGGACTTAATGATACACAACTTAATTCTTTTCTTGATTTCTTATCGGATCCAGTTTTTATATTCGGAGATTTCAATTTGCATTACTCAATGTGGGGTTCAAATCATGCTTCTCAATATAGTGAAATTTTCGTGGAATGGCTAATGAATTCTAATTACATTCTTCTCAATACTGATGTTTCAACGCATAGAAGCAATGTCGGCTCTAGTGCTCTCCTGGGCGTATGCTCTTCAAAGTCTCTTCGGATACAGCAACACTTTCGTTTTAGACAGTTCCTACAACAGTGACCATTGTCCTGTTATCACAGATTTTAATTTTCATAGGCCGATTAAACGAACTATAAAAAAGTAGATTGGCCCTCAGTAATAAAACAAGACAAATCAACAGTTTTTAAGATAGATTACAATCATAATCTATCTGACAATATTGTAAAATAATGTCAAATATATAATACTCGAAATATAAAAATCTCTAATAGAACCTTCCCTCCTTGGTGGATTAATGTTTGTCATAACCTTTATAAACTCAAGAAATACTTCAGAAAAAAGGCCATTCGGGAAATCTCCCCACACTTGTGGATTCGATATAAGCAATATTCCAGCCGTCTCCACACAATTTTATATCAAAAACTCCAAAAAGAAATACTGAGATACAGTATGTAATAATGTTCCTAACCCAAGATACATAACAGAAATAATAATATACCATCCACAGATTCAAGCAACACTCTTTGCAGAGAACTTCGCATCCAATAATATTATCCATGAGCCACTCACTCCCTTTGGACTTTTTTGCCCAAGATAATAGTTTAATCAACAAACTCTTTCATTTATCTGAATTGAATAGAGCAATAAAATCTGCTAAGAACACAGCCCCAGGTGCAGACCAAATCCCGGCTAAATTCCTCAAATTATTGAATCACAGCGAACGAATGATCATCTTAAATTTTTTTCAATAGATATTTGGTAAGTCGAATTGCTACAAATGCATGGAAGCATGCTATAATTCTTCTAATTCCCAAACCATGAAAATACAAAACTAAACTCTCCTCATATAGACCTACCGTTTTAAATCATTTTTTTTAAGACGTAAAAAAAATTTTTTAGCCAATCAATTCCCTATTTCCCAATAACAGAGAAAAGGCATTGCAACATTATGGATTTTTCCCTTTTTAAAGATAACAGAAAAACCTTATATAATTTAAAAAGCAAAAAAGCGCAAAGTTAAAAAAAAATACCGTGGGAATTAGCTTAGATATAAAAGTGCTTACCCCAAATATTGATGGCCCATTTACAATTTTTACAAATTGGGTATAACTGGGAAGATAGCGCTTTGGATGCATAAATTTTTTTATTTTTGGGTGCTCAAATTCGATGGAGGGGATTCTTTCATCTAAAAAAAAAACTGCAAAAGGGGACTCATTCAAGGTGTTATTGTCTCCATTATTGTCCTTTTATATTAGGATTTTTTTTAAAACATTGGAGACGGGAGTCAGTGTTCCATATATGCGAGAAATTTATTTTTCCTCCCCATCAATCCCCTTGTTATCTGTCTAAATTACAAAATACTTTAGAGAAATAAATCAATGGTAATTTTTAAAAATTGAGTTTTGAAAAAAAATACAAAGCTGACTCTCGAAAAAAAAGGATTCCTCTTTTCCCAAATATTTTATTAGCTGGGGGCCCCCTCTGGGTGGGGGGCAATCTTCATTTTTGGGTATATTTTTTTTTTAACGGAAAAAACCATCACCCATCAAATGAAAAGTAAAACACTGAAAAACTTAAAGCCAAAAAAGGGAAACAAAGCATTATGGTCAAGCTAAAATTTATCAATTAATCAATAGTAGCATCTGTAGCACCTTTTTTACACATGTCATATAATAAATAAATGAACCGACAATCTGTTGAAACCTTTACCTTAATACAAACCAAAGCTCTCAGAATTGCCCTAGGTCTTCCACAATGGACACCAAATATTGTACTAATGAAACTGGCTGGCCAAGAAATTCTCTCGGATAAAATCAAATTAAAATAAACCAATTCAAATCTCTCCCAAACAAACCTTTTTTTCCATTTTTGTAATTACCCCGATTATCTGTTTAAAATCATGAAGGAGGATAAAAAGTAATATTTTAGTATACACACCTTTAAATGTTAAAAGTAAAAATCATCTATCCCCCGAATTATTTTTCTTTTTTCCCATGTAAAAAATATACCAATAACTTCAAATTTTAGGAGAAAAAAAATTCCAGTTAAGCTATAAAGGGGTTTTTTTGACGAAACAGTTGAGCATGATTTTCAGGCTTTTAAAATAATGCCCCGTATGAAAAACGATCAACATCCATAGCGGTATAAAAGAAAAAACTTTTTTTTACAGTAAATTACAATAACTCTATTTTTTTTGCGAAACGGCTTTGAAAACGTTAGATGATCTGACAGTTTGACATAAAAAACGTAATCTTATCATAGTCTTCTTTCTCTTTTCAAAATTATTCTATTAAATCACATAGTGCGATTCACAGACTAGCTAGAAAAAATTTCTAAAACATATTATACCAATAAACTGATATTACTTTGGACCGGGAAATCTAATATACTATGGAATGAGCAGGCAGATTATCCCCAAGATCTGTCACGGAGTCTGATGTTTATATAAAACTGGTTGCTTCAGAAGACATCGTAAAAATATATCAAGAAAAATTTAAAAAAACAAATAAAAATTTTTTTTTCAAGCAAGTATTTTTTAAAAATTTGGGGGTATATTATAAACATTGGAATCATCTCTAAATGGACAAATAATAGAAGAGAAGAAATTCTATGCACTCGAATCTTCAGCAAAATGATCATTACCCCAGAACTTCTTCAAAAATTTAATTTAAAGGATAATGCAATGTGCAGTTCTTGTAATCGTTTAAAAGAGTTGGAGCATATTTTATTAAGAGGCGCGATAGATATACTCACCCTCGAAATCACCTTAAAGTTTTTCTCAAGATTGATCCTCGTTGTAATATCACCTTTAAAGAGTTACTGGAGAAAGCTATATCAAACAGATCAACATTCAGATTTTTTATTCAGAAGATGAAATATTTGACATAAACTTACTTATTGATACTTGATAGTTTTGTATGGGATAATAGCCTTTGTTACTCTAAATCCCAAATAAAGATAAAGATATTAACTGTTTCATCTTTCGCAGTGCTTACTTTCTTTTATATCGCATTTACGTATGCCGCTCCCAATCTGGGCACATGCAGCTAGATCTCATATTAATCAAATTGAAGCATCTCAAAGCATCACGTTTCTTCACGTCACAGGGATATGGATCTATAAAAGATCCTCTCAAAGCATCATTCTCCGTCAAATCTTAAATGCTCGCTGGTTCATGAGGAACAATGACCTCAGAGCCGCAAGTAAAATGCTGTCAATCAGACAATTTATCATAAAGATTGCAAGTAACTTTTTTCATAATATTGATAATTCTAGTAATCTCTCGATCTTGGATATTGAAAAATATATCCCTGCTCCCTAGACCTATAAATATTCTTTCAGATCCCCTCTTCATGTAAATTATTTATTCTTTTTTCCACCTATTCGTATCATCCTTCTTAAATGCTTATTTCACATCATTCCACGAGTACCCCGTGGTCTAGTGGTCAGAGTAGCTCGATTCCCAGAAGCTAATTTTTCAAATTTAATTATTTACTCATTAATTTTATCGGAAAATTAATCCGACAGATCTTTTGTACTTTTTAATGTTCTTTTATTTTTCTTCATATTTTTATATTTTTAATAATTTTTAAAAAATCTGCTTACTGATTTCCTTATCAACTAAATCAGGGGTGTCCAACCCAAATGACCTTGTGGACCAATTCGGAAAAATATTGTAATCTCGCGGGCCACACATAAAAATATGTACATTTATATCAGATTTGGAAACAAAAAACATTTATTGGAGTGAAAATTTAAAACAAAATGAATTATTATTATTGTTTTCATTATTTTTCATGTTTACAGACATAGATAACATAATAAAGTTTATATAATAAAATAAAAAAGGTAACGGTTATACATTTACGTGGAACCTTAGAGAAATCTCTATTATCCACTCATCATAATAAATTGAACAGAGAAGAATTTGTTGAAGTTACATATAAAAATAAAAAAGGGAGTCCATTAAATGCAAACGCAACAGTGTTTGGGGGAGGGGGGTAGGAAACCACTCTCCAAGTTGATTTAGTTTCCGTTTCGCTTTCATTGAAAACGAAGAGAAAATGACGTCCCCATCTCCATGACAGCAAAGCCCGTCTTTTCAACCGTCTGCCGCATCTCGACGGGACGGGGGAGATATATTTCTTTAATAAAGGTTTAAAAGAGAATAAAATTTTTTTTAAATCCTTTAAACACGATACCTCTAAGATAACTGCGTGCGGTTATAAATTAAGTTTTAAATAACCACTTGGAAAAAAAAGAAAAGAAAAGGTAGAAATTTGAAATAAAGATCATGGGGGGGTAAATTTGACACACAAAACGTAAAAAACTTCCCCAAATGGCAGGGGGGGGATAATTAGGTGAGTGCTGGGGGTTTTAAGAAGAGCTGGGGGTTAAATTGTCGTAAGCCAGTTTTCCCCTGATGGATTCTTTGGTCTGTGGTAACCGATTGAAAAAATTTTTTCTGATTTTTTTTGATGAAATAAAGAAGCGGCGGAACATTAAAAACTTTATAAACTTCGTTCCTGACAAACCCAAAAGGTGTTTTTTGCTGCTCTACCCATTTGGGAATTTTTTTGAAAAGTGTGCAATCTTTTCAGGTGAAACTCCGCCCCCTGCCCAGATGGGAAAGCGTAAAACATGATGGGGCGAAAGTGGCTTTATAATAGAACCTTGTGCCTTAATGTGACTTTTGGGGAGAAATAAAGGGCGATTTAGAGTGCCCTAAATTCCCAGTCCCCCTTTTGGTGGGCAGAACGGTGTGCTTGGCAAAGTTTAATTTAGTATCAAGTTTAAACCGTTATTATATTCAGTAACCTGGGGGACAGGCTGTTTAAAAAATGTTGACATGCGGGGGGGTTTCCGATGCACCGCTGTCTTTTAAAAAGGAGGCATGCGTTTTTAGATGCATTAACCTTTATTTTAAAGTGGAAAAAACCAGGTTTCGAGTCGAATGACAAAATTTTTTGAAACCCCTTCAATGATATTGCGGTTATAAATGTTTTGGGGTAAAAATGGCGGTGTCGCCCGCGTACATCCAAAGGGGTGGACTTCGGTAGCCTTGGGAATGTCGTTGATGTATAATTAAAGAGAGGGGGCCCCTAAAAAAAGATCCTTGGGGTCCCCCACAAAAATGATATTGGACACTTGGGGTGGAGGGCTTTTTTCAACTCTTACCCTAAATTCACGGGAGTTTAGGTAGGAGTTTATAATTTTGAAAAGGTTGGTCCGAAAACCAAGCCCATCATCTTGGAAAAGAAAATCATCCCAAATTTTATCAAGGCTTTGGCTATGTCCAAAAAAAGCATACCCGGGGCCCTGTTTTATTTTGAAAGCCGTGATGAATCAGCTCAGTAACTCTTAGAAAGCGAGTTACTGGGGAAAGAATTTGTGTAACAAAGCCTCTGTTCAGGGAAAAATAATATTCCTGGCTATGCAATGCTGATTAAAGCGATTCAAAAAAAACAAAAATTTGTACGCTTTTTCTCCCAAACTACTAGTACGGGTTTGGGCATAATTTTTTAGGTCGAGTATCATCAGAATTGGGTTTTAAATATGGGGACCACCGGGGGTCTTTAAATTCCCAGGGGAAAAGACAGTTCTCCATTAATAGATTGAACAGCATCAGAATAAAAAGAACGGGAAATTTTAGGGGAGATTTTTTTAAAGGGTGCGATTTTTTAATTAAAACAATCCCGGAGATTTTTTATCTTAAACTTTTAATATATTCCTGTACTTCTCCCGGCGTTGTTTTTTTAGGTCCCAGACAGGTAGGAGCTTCCAGGAAACTTTTAATTTTTCCTTTTGTATGAGCTGTAAAACTTTCGTTTTTAGCTTCAGTGTTAAGGGTTTGAACTGCTTTTTTAAAGCTGTTTTGGGGAAAACTTCCTCTTCTCCAAGGGGGGATTTTTCTAAAACAGCCAAGTGCGCCCCTTTGGGGGGGGGAATGTTTTTTAGGGGAGGGAGGTTTTCTCCAAAAAAGTGCCCTTCTCCGGCGTAAGTGCCCTATGTGGAAATTTCCCCGCGAGATTGGGGAAAAAAATGTCTAATATCTTTCGTAACCTCACGACTGGTGTTTTGGAACTCAGATTTCCCCACACACACACTGCGGGGTCTCTTGTACGTTTTCCAAAATTTTCGAAACACGATTTCTGTGGCGAATTTTGGGTTTAATTTCGGAGGGGTTTTAATGGGGTTGTTTTAAAAATTTTTGGGTTTTCAGCTTCTATAAGAGCTTGAGATATTTTCTCAAACCTTCTAATTGCAATTTCAAGGTTGTCATTGCTGGAGGAAGGTATGGGGAGTGGTTTTTTTATTTAAAAAAAAATTTGAAGTTCTCCCAATTGGTGAAGAGTTGATCCGGAATTTTTTATTAGAGCAGAGCCAGTATATAGAGTAAGAATGACCTTTGATGATTCGATTCAAGGTCATCATAACTCTAATATCATGATTGAAGGGGATATTTTTTTAAAACTGCTAGATCAATAATAGAATCCCTTTCCCCGGTGTGAGCTTAGCGTTGATATGTGTAGGGTGTGTGGTGCTACAATCCTCACATTCGGTTTTTTTTAATAATATTGCGAAACATAGCCAAAAGTTTTTTCAGGGTTTTCCCACGATGGGGGCATTTAAGTCTCAGCAATGATAATATTTTTTGGGCCCGAATTAAGAATTTTGAGAAAATCAGGGAATTTTCTATTATTTTCCGGAGTGTTTCGAGCGTACGCTGAAACAATTCGGATTGGGGGGAAATTATTAAATTTAATTTCGATTGCGGTTGCATCCATATACTGCAAAATCGGTAATGGAACTCTGTTATAATCGTAATTATTTTTGTAGTAAATAGCGGTTTTTCCATCTGTTCGAGTACGCGGAAAATTATTTCTGTCATCTTTATGAAGACGATAATTCGCAATAAGTGGATCTAGACCTGGTTGTAGGTTCGTTTCTTGAACTAATAACAGATCAGGGTGCTGTTCTGATACAAAGTCACGGACTTCACAAATTTTGGGTCGAAGTCCGTTCGCATTCAAGAAGCAAATCGACAAAGATTGTACGTTGGAATTGAATGTTAGGCTGTGAGCATTGGGGCGTAATTGCGCCCTTGTACTATTGCTTCGTACGCTTCAGAAATTACGCAGGCTTTCTCATTAGCATCATTTAAATTTTTAGGGCAGGGAGAGCCTGCCGAAATGCCTTTGCTAGTAAATTTTGGTCTACTCCTGCATCATTGAAAATGGCCAAAACAGAACAGAATAGAGCCGAAAAATTTTGATCATTATTATTATTTATATTTTTCCTTGGTTGGTTTGCCGGAATTTGTCCCGAGACAACTTTGAAATAAGGTATTTTAGGGTCTGTGGTACGGTAAATATGAGGAGACCGAAGTTGATTATTGTTTTTCAAATTTTGTGACGAAGGCGTCACATCCGGTGAAGTGTTTTGAATCCTTTGATTATATAATGTTTTTGTTAGAGGGCTTCGGATTATTATTTTTAATATTTCCACCTTTGTTTTGGTGGTTTTAAGCCTTTTTGCTTTTTGGAAAACGCGGACATTGCCTCCAATTAGCTGCGTGCTCTCCACCGCAATTTGCGCATTTGAGGGGGTCCTCAAACTGCAAAGTACAATCTTTTGCTTGATGGGGTCCTGCACATTTCAGGCACTTCATTGGGAGGTGACAGACTTCCGAACTGTGGAAGAGTCCCTGACAACACCAACACTGGTTGGGCCGTGTAAATATAATAAAATAATAAAATGATCCAAATAATGTTTAAAATATTACAGTTGCCTTCTTGAAAATTACGGAGTTTCTTTTGAATTGATCTTTCGTTACTCATTGTTGAAATTTGATTGTTCTGTCATTTCTCAAGCGATTATTGCCTTTTATCTTAACTGTCCTGAATATTTTTATTTTTAAACTTTAAAAAACATCTTTGACTGCCTCTTGCTTTTTGGGAACTCCAAACAGAAAAAAGAGGAGGAGATATAAAAGTCGCGCACACAGAGAATCATGTACCATCCATAGTAAAGAAATATGCATAATGCAATTCGGAATTTATTAAAAAAGTAATTTATTATAGTAAAATCAAATGTAACTGTTTGATAAAATATAAATCTATTTTAATGTAAAGGACGTTTCTATTATCATAAAGGATTTATTTTAAAACAGGAAAATACACATTGTAGATTTATATATATAAATTTTCCCTTAAATAAATTTCAAAATGAAAAATTTCAAAAACCTGATATTTATAAAAATTTTTAAAAGAATCAGCGGGTCGCAACTTACGTACTGGCGGGACACATGTGGCCCGCGGGCCTTGTGTTGGACATCTCCGAACTAAATGATTGAGATCTTACAAGGAGAGGGCACGACTAAGGAAATTCATTTCGGGTCGAGACTTGGTGTAATAGTAGTACTCCTTTAGGGTGTTCAACCCTTAAAGTAATTCCGTCGAATGGCCAGTCAATTCGAAGAAAACAGCGTTCGAAATTTATGGTTAGCTTTTATACAATTAAGTTTCAATTTTTTTCACCGGCTCAGTAGCTCGATTGGTAAATCGTCTGCCTTCAATGCAGTTGGATCCGAGTTCGAATCACGCGAGAAACTTTTTCTTTCAATTCCTTTAATTATTTTTTAAAATTAAATAAATTTATTTATTAAAAGTTTATTAAATATTGAATGGTATTTATGTAATTATTTTGTATTTTAGAAATTAAAAAAAAGTAAATAAATATGTTATTTAAAACTATTATTAATTAAAATTACTTAAACTGAATTGTTGATTAAAATTACTTAAATTAATTGTTGATTAAAATTACTTAAAATTAATTATTAACTAAAATAACTTAAAATTATTATTAACTAAAATTGATTATTAATTAAAATTACTTAAAATTATTATTAATTAAAATTATTTAAAAGTATTATTAATTAAAATTATTTAAAAGTATTATTAATTAAAATTACTTAAAAATATTTTTAATTAAAATTAATTATTCATTAAAATTACTTAAAATTAATATTATTTAAAAGTGATTAATTAATGTTAATTTAAAATGTGTAGTTAATTTTAATTAAAGTAACTAATTAATATTAATACAATTCAATAATTACCATTAATTAAAAATATTTACATTATTTAAATACAATTATTAAAATTATTAAATAATTTTTAAAATTAAATAGATTTATTTGAAAAGCACTTATTAAGTATTTCATATAATTACGAAATAGTTAATTTAATAATAATAATAATAAATTTTATAAATTATTTTATATATACATACATATAACATTTCATTTATAGTATATTGTATTTCACATTATAAAACTATTTATAAATAATTTTTATGTAAAATATCATTTAATATTTATTATATATTTTATTATAAATATTATTTATTATATATAAAATTTATTTATTAAACATTATATAAATTTTCATATAATTACAGTAATTTTTTTTACTGTATAAAATGCAAAATATAATTGCGTAGAATATCATTTAATATTTAATAAACCTTTCATAAATAAATTTATTTATTAAAAAAATGATTAAAGGAATTAAAAAAATGTTTTTCGCTAGATTCGAACTCGGATCCAACCGCATTGAAGGCAGACGATTTACCAATTAAGCCACTTGGCCGGTGAAAAAAATTGAAACAATTGTATAAAAGCTAAGCATGAATTTCGAACGCTGTTTTCTCCGAATTGACTGGCCATTCGACGGAATTACATTAAGGGATGAACACCCTAAAGCAGTGATCCGCGGACCGGTAACGGTCCGTGGATCAAATGGTGCCGGGCCGCCTAATGAACATTAACCTATTGCCATTTTATTTAAAGTGGTGCATTTCTCTCGGATTTGCGCAACTTTCCACAGAAATCACTTTATATTCGACGTTAAATCACTTTTATTCATTTTTAGTGTAACTATATTTTATTCTGAAGGCATATTTATATTAAATGTGATCAAATTAAAATCGTTAATATGCAATAAACAATCTAAAATATCAAAAATCAATATTCCCACCTTCAGCGGTTGGTGTAAAATTATCAACATGTTGACCGTTCCGTGCGATAAAAGGTTGCCGGACCAGCCCTAAGAACTTTATTACACCATTGCATTTTATTAAATTGTGCATGTCTCTCGTTTCGCAACTTTCCACAGAAATCACCATATGCGTTAATCCTTTCCACTTTTGGTGTAACTATATTTTATTCTGAAGGCATATTTAAATGTAACTAAATTAAAATCGTTAAATCAAAACAATCTAAAATATAAACAATCAATGTGTCCCACCCTCAGCGGGCTGCGGTAAAATTATCAAACGTTGACCGTTCCGTAGCGATAAAAAGGTTGCGGATCACTGCCCTAAAGGAGCACTTCTATTACACCAAGTCTCGACGAAAGAATTTCCTTAGTCGTGCCCGTTTCCTTAGTTCCTTGTTAGATGCAGTCCCATTTGGTCGGCCTCGCCCCGCCCACCCAAATATCAAAATTCTGCTCTCATTTTCGGTGTTTTGTTCCGTCTTTGAAGCTATTTTTCTCTGACTACATTTCATTATTTTAAATTTTTATTTTCTCTAAATCTCCAGTATTTTTATTATATTTTTAGCATTTTTTTTTTACAAAGGGCAATAGTCAATCAAATAAAGTCACTCAAATACCTACTGATATGAGGTTGTACGTCAAAAGAGCTGGGCACTCAATTCATCCTCCAAACGATACATCGCATTTGTGATCAAGTAAGTTGAGAAAAATATTTATTTTTTTTTCGTTAGTTTGTTGCAGTTGTTTTAATGTGTGTTTTTTTTCAATTGGTAAGTATGACGTGAATGTAGATTGGTCAGAAAAAAAAGTTAATGTTTAGTCGAAATTTCTTCTCTGACATAAA
Source organism: Trichonephila inaurata madagascariensis (assembly GCA_019973955.1). Classification (NCBI taxonomy): domain Eukaryota; kingdom Metazoa; phylum Arthropoda; class Arachnida; order Araneae; family Nephilidae; genus Trichonephila; species Trichonephila inaurata. Next base: position 14,608 of record BMAV01008987.1, read on the forward strand.
AAGTTACCTAAGAAAGTGTTAAGTTAAAACCAAAAGAGGAAAGTATTAACTAATACTTTATTTAATGATGACTCAAAGCTCTTTATTTTATTACAATTTTATAGCTGCAAAAATTGATGTCGATGTTTGCATCTTGCCCTGTTTGTTTCCAGTAAAAATAAGTTCTCGTCTGGAGACTCAAAATTTAGCTGGCTTTTAAGTATCACTATCAAGAGTGTTAAAGATGTAATTTATTGAAAAAATTCAGTTCTTCTCTCACGAGTGAACGAACTAATTTAGTTAATCTTCTTATCTTTATAAAATGAGAATAATTGGCAAATGATTTTTTGCTGGAATGAAATTATTCGGTTTGCTTAATAATGTGACCATTTTTTTTACAATGAAAAGGAGGACAAAAAATTCTAGAAAAATCAAACAAAAATACGCTGATTAGGCTTACATTCTTTTTAATTATCATCTTAAAAGAGTATTTTTTCCATTGAATGATTTTTTTTTGTCAACATATCATTTTCTAATATATTGGAAAGTTCGGGGAAAAAATATCCTTCATACTGAATTTTACGGTAAGCATTTTAGCTAAAATATTAACAGTCAATTTTGATTTTTTACTAGTCACTTCACAAAAAATCATTAAGAACTGAAAAAACTCTTTTCAACTGGTGCATTAGTTCCAGGGCAGCTCAACGTAAATTCAACAAAAACAATTGCATTTTTATATGGAATGTGTTCATTTTTGAAATGGTTTAAGTAATTTCAGCCATATTTTACCAATTTCTCCACACGTTGATTTCCCAATTATTCTAATTTATTAGAATTTAAATGTACATTCTACTTCAAACAGACAATTGTCATCGATTTTAATATCGGGCATTTCTTTTGATAAAAACTCAATGCAATGTTCTATATCCTCTCACTTTACTTGAGACCAAGTCAAAGAATACCATTGAAAATTGCTATTTCCTATGATACTTGTTTCAGACCATTCTTCGACATTTTGGAAACATGTTTAGTTCATCTCTGAATACAGAGATTAACAAATAAGTTTTAAAATATTGAAAAGGAGGACACTTTTCAAGGAAGGACAGAACCTATAAAAGAAGGACCGTCCTCCCTAAAAGAGGACTATTGGTCACCTTATTAATAAGCCTTTTCAGCTCAAGTGTGGAACAGGGAGGAATTGGGCGATTTTTCTTTGGATATCATGGTGAGATAACGAATTCATTCTTGCAGACTATTATTTGGTAATCCTTAATTTTTTATATGTGGTCTTATGCAGATAAGGTCACATGCTCTTATTAATTAATTGCTGTTGGTTATTTAAAAAATTTACTGATGTTTTTAGAAAGGCAGACGATTTTCAAATTTACAATTTCAGCGTTAAGGATTTTTGGGATGTGCAATTTTTAATTATTCCTGTTTTTTGTTTGTTTCTTTGACTTATCTTGATAAGTATGTTTGAAAGGTTTGATTTGTGTGTGTGTTTGATGATTAGGAATGAAAGGGCAAATTGTATGTAATACAGTAGTTGCTGCAAATGCTTAATTTTTTATTTGCAAGAACGCTATGCATTTGATTAAAAAGGATTCGAGTGAAGGATGTATGTATTAGGGAATTCCGAAAGAAAAGAGCAAATGCGCATTGTATAAAAAGATCTGTGAGGAGGAATAGCTGGTTTTAAGAAAGTAAGCCGAGTATGCTTGAGATTCTGATGTTGAGGAATATGTGGATGCAAAAGTCAAACCGTATAGGATGAGTTTTTGGAGACAGATATATATGGAAATGTCTGTGAAAGAAATTAACTCTCCTTTAGAAGAACTATCCCGAGCACAGCTAAGCCTTTTTCTTTAATATTCTTACAATTTCCTTTTATTTAAAAAAATACAATTTTATTTTTCTGCATTACTGATAGCTTTATAAGTACTTTTTAAAAAACTTAACTCAGTGGTGTAACAGTCCATGAGGGTCAAGGCCTGTGCCCAACTCAGTATACATGATCTTGGACCCTGAGGTGCATGAGTAGATGTTTCGATCAGGTGGTCATTCTGACGCGAAACCCATAGGGTTAAGTTTCCAAACAAGCGTGGTACTCATTTGTTGAACCACTGAAGGGATGAAAGGCTGAATCAACCTTGCCAGCCAAGGATTTGAACCTCTAACCTGTGGTGTGGAAGCGTGACGCACTAACCACTCAGCCACTGAGCTTCGAAATAATTTTTTAATTTCCCATTTATATTTCTTTATTTGTATTGCAAAATTGGAAGTTCTAAATTTTGTCGGAAACCTATCGCTGAACTATGTTGTTTGGCTATCGATTCCGGTCGCCAAAAACACCTATCACTAAATTAAGTTACTTGGCAACCCGTCTCCAAAGAAATTGACATCACCAGGGGGGCCCCCTTGTTCAAAACTTTAACCTCATTTTCTATAGGTCTACTCCCAGACAATGTAAAATGAAATTGCATCAGAAACTGTGAGTGCTCTTAAATGAATTCTACTTAAATAAAGCTTAATTCGAAATGAAATTTTCTTTGAACTTCTGAGATTTTAGTGTTGTGCATATTTGGCTGTTGTCAATTTAATGATGGATGTATTGGAATTTTTTCCGGGTTAGACCTATTGAAGTCCTTTAGTATAAAGGTTATTTGGTTTGGATTTTTAGATGTTCTTGTTAAAACCTGACTATATATCTTTCCTACACAAAAAATGTCAGTCTTTTCAATCATATTACACAGTTCGGTACTATCGCAGCAATGCTAAAGTTCAAGATAACTCATCAAGTTGGCAATCCCAATTTTGCATGTGTCATATGCTCTGAATCGACAACTATCTACTTCATTTCATATAATGTCGGCAATATGGTTGTGATAATATGCAAGTACCCCCAATTCAATAAAAGTGACCAATTCTTTGAATAGAACTTTCTCGACTTTTCTAAAATATAAGTCTTTGAATCTAAGATCCATCTTTTACTATTTGATTTTAAACTTTTAAAATGTTTTTGAAAATCACCAATATATCTGGTCAAGATTTCTAAAATTGTATAATTTTTTCTGTATATTTTTTTTATATTTCATTTTCATCATTATTTTTATTATTTACTGTTATTAATATAGATTCATGTAATATTTATTATTGTGAAGTACTTTTCTTTTTATTAATGTATAGTTATCTTTCATGATCTGGTACTGTAAGGTAAGTTTTTTTTATACTTGAGTATTTTCTGACTATTAATTTTGCCAAAGGGTATCATTGTATGGTCAAAAATATTTAGTTTGCTTATGGATGGAAGCAGTTTTCTGCTGTTGATTTCAAATTATGGCATTTGGCAACATCTTTTCATTTAATGAATTGTGGACTGCAGTGTAATACATAAGTGCAATTAATTTTTTATCCATATGTACAGTAAATCTATTATTTTTGTCCTGGTGCACTTTTTGTATAAATTTGATTATGTTCAAGTGTGTATTACCTTATAAAAAATTGTGTATATATAGTTTTAATGATCCGAATAAAGAGTTTAATTTTTCTTGTGCTTATATTTATTTTTTCAGAATTTATATGTAAAAATTAATACTTAAAAACTTTTATCTTTTTTATTAAATATTTTTCATATTTCAAATCTTAACAATGCAGAGAACTTAATCCTATTTCTATTTCAGGCTTTGTTGAGGATTAGTGGAAGATTTCTGTGCCTTTGGTTTTTATCTCCCGCTTGCAGAAGATGGGCGAGGACTCTATTTCCTAAAGTAGAGAAGTTTTTGCAGCTTTCCTTGGTAACAAATAAGTCATATAAATGACTGGTGACCTTTTGGACAAGTTTGTATGAAGATTTACAAATTCCAGTACTTACTATTCTTTATTACATTTTCCTGTAATGTCACCATAGTCAAATTTGCACCATGCGAATCTTCACTTTCCACCAATATGTGACCATAAGATTTTTTTTTTGCGTGCATCCGATATAGTGGTTAGTGAAGCTGACTGCCTGTGCTGTAGGGCATGGGTTGGAATCGTGGCGAAGGCATTTATGTTTGTAAATGTATAGTGCCTTTACTGCATGGAAGTACTCTAAATATGCGTGGAGCTGTAAGTCTTCTTGTGAGGTTTGGGGAAGGGGAAGAGAGGGTGGGAGACCCCTAACTATTCCCAGGGTGTTCTCCCTCAAAATTGGAGGGGCAAGCAAAATCGTTCTGTCACCTGTATGGTTCTCAAGGAAACCGCTAATGACAGGCGTAAAAATCTAGCCCCTTGCCATGAGGAATTCGTGGGCCTTGATCTGATGTTACTGCCAATCAGGTACATAAGTAACAACAGCAAAATCTTTTTGAAGTGCTAACTTCTTTACGCGCATTTTACCGAAGAGTAAACTTGAATGAATGTGACACTCGGGTTTGTAATGCTCATTTGGCGTTTTTCGTTTTGTTGGAAATCATGCTAGAAGTCGTCTGTGACACCCCTCCCCTTTTCTAAAAAGACGTGACCAAAGGAGGGACATTTCCTCCCCCACCACTCTGAAACGACATGAAACGCAGTAGTCTGTCACCCCCTCCCCACCAATAGGCTGTGAAAGTTCCTATTATCTTAGATCTTATCTATAGCTTCGATCTAAGAGGGGCTCCCCCCGCCCTCCCACCTTTTTCTACAAATATGGTGAACTACTTTATAATCTTAGTAGAAGCATGAAAATGAAACATAATATTTTTTAAATATAGATTTACAGAGATAGAGAAATCCTACTCTAAAATTAAATTTAAATTGTAGAAAAAGGAGAAATTTTTATAGAACTAAGTAAAAAGTACAATTATCATTAGCAATATTGCAGTGAATTTAATAATAAAAATCTATTTTTGTAAGCGAGTCATATAGCAATAAACAAATAGTTCTATTAATCACGTAATTACTTAAATATATTTTGAGTCTAAAAAGAAAATTAAAACACTTAAAAATTTAAAATAACAAAATTAAGTATATAGGTATTAAGAAAAAGTTACAGTAAATAATTAAAATATAATAAAACAAAATATAATTAAGAAGACTTACCTTGCAGCAGCATTGGATATACTTGTACAAAACTGCCATACAATGACAAAAGAGCTAGTATAAGCTAGAGATTATGCGATATAAATCTTCCGATTGAATCCCCTTTTAAAGGTTTTGACCTAAATTCCTCTCCTCCTAATCAACTTTCTGTCTTACTATCCCTTTGCTTAAATTAATTCATGGATAGAATTGAATATTGTTTAATTTCAGTCAAAATTCACAAAGCTCGATCGACTCTTCTGAATAAATTGCCTATATTTTTAAATGGGGATGTTAATGTAGATTTTTTTTTCAAAAGACAAATTAAAACCTTTAGTTGATTTTTTAGAATCAAAATTCAATTTATGTCAAATGATCCAAATGAAAGCACGACAAAGTACGGAACAATGCTTTTGAATCTAAAGTATTTATAACCTATTTCAGCTACCATAAACCTATTGTTTCCTTCTTAGAATACAATTAATTCACAAATATGATTGTATATTTTGCAGAAAATATTACTTAATAAGGACAGACATATGAATAAATACTTTTATATGTGGCAGTACTAATATCCCCTTGTTTTTTATTCACCTAATTAATCCCTGAAATAACGTTACAAAAGTTGAAGTTATCACTTCTATCGTGTGGTCATAAGCACACACACTTTTTGTTTTGTTTTCTTTTGCTTATAAGATATCAGGGTGTGATTCTTACTGTGCAAATTTGGCTGCAGTGACGTTTAATCCATAAGTACCTTAATTCCTGTAGACAGTTTTACTGTGAAAGAATTTTCATAAGTTTATGAAAAAAAGTATGGTTTACTGAAAGAGACTTTTATTGCCAATAGCCGAATCCTTATAAAATAAAATTAAAAAACAGAAGACAAAAAAAAAGGGAACTGTGCATTTATAAGGAAAAACGAACTATACTTATAAGTGTGGGGATTTTTAAACATTTGTTTAAGCATTTAATTACAAAAATAACTTTTAACTTTAAAATATATTTCAGACAAAAAATATTTTTCTCAGATTCTTCTCAATGTGGATAGGGATTGCTAAAAATTCTTTAACAATCCAGTTAATGTTTTTTGTATTGTGTAATAGTGGAATTGTTTTGACCTGAATTTTAATAGGTTATCAAATTTTGAATTAAGTTTAACAATCAATGCATTATTACAGAACTTTCAGTCTCTTCTGTGTGCATAACAAGTATTTTTTAAAACTAATTTCATCATTTAGTGTTCTGATATTTTTTGTAGAAAAGAAAGACATTAATGTTGAAAATTTGTTCCTAAACTTGTTGCACAAAGTAGGATCTTTTATATACATTTTCACCATATTTTTTCTATTTGATGTAGGATCCAACCCAATGTGCATTTCATAACCCAACCCTCTCCCTACATTATTGATTCAGTCCGATCCCAGCTTTTTCCCTTCATCTTCCACTATATCATGCACTGGAGTCGATTTTTAAAGAAAATTATTTCAGAAGTTTTTAAATGTTTCTGAAATTTTTTCTTGTAACTATTTAGTAGGTGTTCTTATCGAAATAAATGTTAAAAAGTACTCTTTTCTGAAACTAAAATTCACTTTTTTTTCACTCCATCAATTTCAGTAAAATCCAGCATATAACGTTCACCTATATTTTAGAGCTGAATTTTTTAATGTTTAGGTATTTTCACCATAAAATGCACACCTTCTTTTTTACAAAGACACCTGAAATGTACATTTGCTTTTCTCTTATATTTATAATTTGTTTGAGGTATTATCCAAGGCAACTTTTGAAAAAATAGTACACTTTTATAATTGCAACTCTTGAAATTTATAAGGTGTGTTCTTTCTTTAAAATAAACAGTATATATAGAAGTCTAATTATGTTTTTTTTATTTATGCTAGTCTTTTTCTTTATTTTTAAAGCTCTTATTTTTGTAGCTGTGAATTTTGTTCTTATTTTTTGTGTGAAGAATGTGTTATATGCCGGATTTTATGGTAAGCATACATAAACAGTAGATTAGTTTGCTGTTTTTTAAAAAAATATTATTATTAATTGGAACCTACCTATGCATGAAATGGTATGGAGATTACGAGAAAAATATTAAGAAAAAAAATAATTACAAAATTTAATATTGTCATAAGAGTGTTGAATTTTTCAGAATAAATTTTGGATGGAGGGTTTTAAATTCAGAAAAAACTATTCTACAATATAAAAACAAAAAGTGGTTGTTATTGATAAGTGAGTAATGAAAAGTACAACATGCTTTGTAACATTTCATAAACCCAGCTCTGTCTCACTGCACCAACAAATCAGTCTGATCCAAGCTTTTCTTCCATCTCTGACTATAATGTGCAGTATAATTTTGACAGTGGGCAGTTTTTTAAATTTAATACTAAAAAAGCTTAAATGTATCACATTTATTTTCTGTAACTATTTTTATATGTCCATTTATCACAGTATTTGTTAAAATATTCTAAAATGCCTGCTCTTTAACAAAAAATCCTGTGACTTTTTACCATAAAATAGTTCAAAAACATATATTTCATTCCCTTTGTGATAGTATTTAACATAAAAAATTAATCTTTTTTTCATTTCTATACCAAAGCATCTTGCTGCTACTCCCTTCCCCTGCAAGTCGCAATCAGCAAAAGATAGGAATTAAAGCTCTTATAACCTGAATAGGGATTTCTCTTTCACTCCCAGTCATCTGTTGTCTCTAGACTGGGGTCAGTTCAAATTTATCTGCTCTGCAACCATTCCTAGGTCACTAAGGGCTAATTACCCATCAGCATTTATAGCCTACACAGGTATTTAACATGTGATGGTAGCACAGCCTAACATTACTTGTTGATTTAGCAATAATTGCATGGAGAGTCTTAAGACATTCTGAGTAAATGACTAGTGATTCAAACAGCATCAGTGCACTCAACTACCTGTTCCACCTCTACTATTGCCCTCAGTATCACCGAAAAAGGTTCCAAAGACATTCGAACCTACTGGAGATGTATGTCAATTGCAAAATGACTGCAAAAACAACATTCTTCTCTATTAAAGGGGTATGCAGCAACCCATTCTCATGCAAGTTACAACCAGCAAAAGATGAAGGAGTTAGATTAATGTTGACTATACAGTTGTAGAAGGGCTATTGGCGAGTGACCTTGTAATTTAAAAGCATGGTCAAGTGATAAGGACGAACCCTGAGCTGGCACCCTCCAAACTTCCACACCACACCAACAAGGGGATGTTTGAGTCTCAATATATTTAGCTTGCATCAGCCCTCTACATGGCAGGTCTTCTGCAGTACTTTGCTCAAATTCATGACATGCCAGCCATGAATCTGTGACCTTGACCCCTAGGCTATCACAGCCGCACAAAAGATGGGAATAAGAGTGTTTAATGATTGACTTGAATAGGGATTCCTTTTTTGTCCCAGTCATCTAAAGCATGTACATAGTATCTGTGGATTGGTATGTTGGTGATTCAATTAAATGCTCTTGCCAAGATCAACAGCTTACAGTTGAAATCTTTTCTGCATTGTCAGATCTTGAAAAATATTTTTTGATATACCCTAATATATGAGTAGCTTTGTCTATGTTTTTAAAAATATGTAACCTCCCCCATGAAAGTAGCACATTGTTTTTGTCAGGAAGTAAATATTTAATGTTTCGAGCATAATATTTTTTAGTGTTGAATAAATAAAACTATATGTTAAAAATAAGCAATTTCCCATTCTTTTAAACTTGGCTTAAATCAAATTTAAAAAATGCTGATTATGTTCTCATCACCTTCATAAGCAACCATTTTATTTTTTAAATTTATTTTGAATGGAAAAAATGAGAGATCTTAACATTGCTTTTTTTAAAATTAATCTGTGGTTTTTTATTTATACGGTTCAGACAGTAACATTTAATTTATGGAAATTAAGTAGTTTTTCCTTTATAAATTATACTTTTTGAGCTTATATATGTAAAAAAGTCAAAAATTAATATTTTTATTTAAACTTTTGAAATCAACTTGTGAATTACCATACTATTAAAGTGTTCATAATATTTTATGTATTTTTCAGAAATTTTATTATTTTTTTAAGTTAATTGAGCTAAAATGCTACTTTTAGTTATATTTCTTAAATTTATATTTCAGTGTGTTTAATTTCACACTATTTACGTATTATCGCAACTTATTGGTGACATATCAAGCATAGCACCTGGTTGCCAATTCAGCGTGCAAGACACATAGGAAATTGGGATTGCTAACTTGGTGAGTTATTCATAGAGTTCGTGATTGTGTGTTGTGATTTTAATCCATAAGTACCAATTTCACTTGTATGATATGTGACTGTGTTAAGTAAATTTAATGGAATTACAATGTTGGGTTCTTATAATATGTTTTTGTTTTTCCATATGTATGAGGAAAAAGGTTTATTACTCTTTTGGCATAAAAATAAAAGGCAACTCAATCAATTGAATTAGTCTTTTATTTTTCTCTCCAAGATCTGAGAAATATTCAGTTTCTGTAATTTGAATTTTAACATAAGATACTAAGGTGTAACTAAAAGTCTTGATAAATAATATTATTGTGGGAATAAATTTTAAACCCTTTAAAACATGTTTGAACAAAATAGAGAAAAATTATTACTGCTAGTAAACAGAAAACATGTGATTCAAATTTAATTTTAAGAAAGATTTGCCCTTAAACAACCCTAAATAGATTTTTAGTTTCGGTTTTTTAACTGAAGAAAGTTCAGTACTTTAGTGGAGATCCCAGATGGTGCAACAAAAATGTTTTAGCTGCTAAAATTAAATATCTTCATTAAAATTTTCTAATATGCATCAACTGCGGAATACTCTATTTCGAATATTCCCTAATACTGTGAATTGTATTTATTTAAAGGAGGATTTTTGTTATTGTGTGTCTTTCAAACTTCAGAGAAAAATATGAAAAATTCAAAATTTAACTTATTGTGCAAAGAAAATTTTTACACAGGATTATGCAGATAAAACATTCAAAAATAGAATGACTAATTCTCCGGAAGTTTTGAAAATAAATTATACTCATAATGGATGTAATTCCAAAAATAATTGAATCAACATTCACACAACTAGACACTAGAGAAAATAGGGAAAAAAGGAGAGTGATACAATCTTCAGCAATTGTAGCAATATTCTAATCCAGGAGCAGTCAAATTTTATGCAAATTTAGTAGTATTCTGCCTAATAACACAGAAATTGGACAAGTAGGGACAATTTAAAGTTTACACTAGTTGATTATTTTTAGAATGAAAAGAATTTTTGCATAAACATATAAAATTTTATTTTATTCTTTCAAATTTGTAATAGAATGTAACCTGTTTTTCTTTACATTTTAATGACTATATAATTTTTTTAAAGGAGGCTGTGGAGAATGAAAAGTCAATTTGGTTTGCTTAACCACACCAGTGGCTTTTCTAAGTCATGATGGTCCAAGTAAATGTTCTCAAATAAAGGATTTTTTTTCAAAAACAGTACCAATTCAGAATATACAAACAAAAATTGCAGAAAGAAAATTGGTGATTGCAGTACGGTGCTATTAGCAATCAACTGATTTAATGGTTTGCATTTCATATATAACACTCATGTCTGAAATTATTGTTCTTGAATTATTTTTACTGACATTCTCTGTATTTTTCTTTACTATTATTTCATTTCTTACACTGTAGAATTTTACCAAAAAACACACCTGAAAAGCCTGTTACAGTATTTTTAAATAAAGTCTATCAAAAAGTATTCTTTACTGGTAAAGTTCAATAAGTTTAATTCCAGCACATCTATTCCATCTACCGGTAATTTTCTTCCTAATTCTTCAAAAGACTGGAATTACTGTGCCCACTATCAAATATTGACTTATTGGCATGTTATGCATATTGTTTCTACGTATGGCATTAATATTTTATGAATGGAATCTTGATATTATTTCCTTTCATATTACATTAGATAAATTTTAACAGATTTCACTAAATTCAGGTAATCCACAAGGCGCTAGTAACGGTCAGTTCCTGTACATTTTTACTAATATTTGGAAAATATGTTAATAATCTTTCTACTAGAAAAAATATTTATTTATCATTTCAAAACCTATTTTCTCCAGTTTCACTTATGCTAGATGGAATTGTAAGTTCCATTCTTCCTGGAAAAAATAAAATAATTTGGAGCTTTAAATATATTAATTGCTTGATATAATTGCTTGTAAAGTTGTAAGTCAAATGTTTGTATGTTGAGTTCTGATTCTAGTAATACAGGACAATGCCTTTTAAATGAAATTGACCTTTCATGTATAGGGGAAGAACAATGTGTTTATCATTTGTGTATAGTTATGGTGACGGACCCTGTAACTATTTACTACTGTGTTTATCAAGAATGAAGCAATCTTTTTTAACCATCTTTTAAGTTGAATTTGAAAAAAGCTGCAAAGAAAATTACAGTTTTCCTTACTGAAATTACCATTTTATTTGAAATTAGATTATGTTTGAATAATATACTTTCTTCTGTGGATTTTCTAGCTTACATATGTACATCACTCTTTGAAGAAGGATGAGGGTTATTTTCAGGAGAGTTTGCACTTTTGAACCATAGTCTAGTAACAAAGACAAGCTCTGATTGATCTCTCTGAAATCGAGGTCTTTGAGTTTTGATAGAAATACTTGCACCAGCTCCTCTACATGGTAGGTTTTTACTGCCACTGGACTGAAGTCCAAGGGGAACAATGCTTTTTGTGAAAGATGTTGAAGGACATTTGGCTACCATGGCTTCTTCATTCTTTGAATACAATTATTAATTTTATTCAGTTATAAAATATGAATATTTATATGTCCTTTAGGTTGTCTTGTTTCAGAATAGTCTAATTTTTGCATAATTTCTTGTATAAATTATCCTTTTGGTAAAAAAAGTTTTAAATCTAACAGATTATTGTGAATATTATTCTTAATTTGAAGTTTTATAAAAAAAAATTTAAAAAACTCCTTGTCAAGAATTTGTTTGTAATTTCAAAAATCTTTTCTTATGATTTACTAATATATTGTTTAGAATTATATGTTGACTATTGACAATAGCTTTATCGTTACTCTTAATCTCAATAATAATTCCAACTAATAACACTTATCAGGTTATGTACCATAATGCAGGAAATAACCTGATCGAGTCCTCCAAGAAGGTATTCATTTTCTAACATGATATTCCTTCAGTTTCCTTTATATTGCTTATGTTAACCTCATCATAAATTTCTGAACATATTTTTAGTTACAAATGTTTAAAAATATTTTAGATTTTTTATTTATTTAATAAAATGTGATTTAAAATTTAATTTCTTTTTAGATGACAAAAAAATTTTAGCTGATTCTTTTTTTCTTTTTGCTAAAAAGCTGAATTTTTTACTTCATAAATTATATAAAGATGAATAAAACTCTGCTTATACACGTCGTACATTATATTGAATACATTTTTTTTTTTTCTTTTATAGAAAGATGTTAATATAAATTCATATTTTGAACAAGAGTGCAAGACCCATTTTCTTCTCTATAGATTTTAAATAGAGATATTTGTTTTCACATCTGTGAAAAAACTTGTACATTTGAAACTAGCAAAATGGCTTTCACTCAAGAGAACTCAAGGGTTCATTTGCCTGTTCAAGATAATAAAAATCTTTATGTTTCTGAAATGTGCAACAAGGGTTTTTCTCAAAGTAATGTTTTAAAAGCCTGTTTATGGACTCATACAAAGGAAAAGCTATATGTTTGTGAAGTGTGCAACAAGGGTTTTTCGCAAAAGGATCATTTAAAAACTCATTTATGGATTCATACAAAGGAAAAGCCTTATGTTTGTGAAATGTGCCACAAGGGTTTCTCTCAAACTAGTCATTTAAAAGTCCATTTATGGACTCATACAAAGGAAAAGCCTTATGTTTGTGAAATGTGCCACAAGGGTTTCTCTCAAACTAATCATTTAAAAGTCCATTTACGGACTCATACAAAAGAAAAGCCATTTGTTTGTGAAGTGTGCAACAAGAGCTTTTCTTCGAGTGGTCAATTGAAAGCACATTTACGGACTCATACAAATGAAAAGCCTTATATTTGTGAAATATGCAATAAGGGTTTTTCTCTAAATGGTAGTTTAAGAACTCATTTACGGACTCATACAAAGGAAAAGCCATATGTATGTAAAATATGCAACAAGAGTTTTTCTCGAAATGATTATTTAAAAGCACATTTACGGACTCATACAAACGAAAAGCCATATGTTTGTGAAGTGTGCAACAAGGGTTTTTCTCAAAATCATCATTTAAAAGCTCATTTATGGACTCATTCAAAGGAAAGGCCTTATGTATGTGAAAAGTGCAACAAGGGTTTTTCTCAAAGTGATCATTTAAAAGCACATTTACAGACTCATACAAAGAAAAAGCCTTATGTCTGTGAAATGTGCAAGAAGGGTTTTCCTCGAAATATTGATTTAAAAACTCATTTATGGACTCATGCAAAGGAAAAGCTTTATGTTTGTGAAATGTGCCACAAGGGTTTCTCTCAAACTAGTCATTTAAAACAACATTTACGGACTCATACAAAAGAAAAACCTTATGTTTGTGAAATTTGCCACAAGAGTTTCTCTCAAACTAGTCATTTAAAAGTCCATTTACAGACTCATACAAAAGAAAAGCCATATGTTTGTGAAGTGTGCAACAAGGGTTTTTCTCGACGTGGTAATTTAAAAGCACATTTACGCACTCATACAAATGAAAAGCCTTATGTTTGTGAGATGTGCAACAAGGGTTTTTCTCTAAATAATAATTTAAAACTCATTTACGCACTCATACAAAGGAAAAGCCTTATGTATGTAAAATATGCAACAAGAGTTTTTCTAAAAATGATCATTTAAAACTATTTACAGACTCATACAAAGGAAAAGCTTTATGTATGTGAATGTGCAACAAAGGTTTTTCTCGAAGAAATAGATTAAAAATCCATTTGTGGACTCGCACAAAGGAAAAGCCTTCTGTTTGTGAAATGCGCAACAAGGGTTATTCTCATAGTTAAAATATAAAAGACCATTTACAGACTCATACAAAAAAGGCCTTATATTTATGAAATATGCAACAAGGGTTTTTAACAAAGTAATGTTTTAAAAGCCCATTTATGAACTCATACAAAGGAAAAGCCATATGTATGTCAAGTGTGCAACAAGGGTTTTTCTCAAAATGATCATTTAAAAACTCATCTGCAGATTCATACAAAGGAAAAGTCTTATATATGCTAAATATGCAACAACAGTTTTTCTCGCAGTGATTATTTTAAAGCACATTTAGGGACTCATACAAATTGAAAGCATGTTTGTGAAATTTGCCACAAGGGCTTTTTTCGAAGTGATATTTTAAAAAGCATTCACATATTCATTCAAAGGAAAAGTGTTATGCTTGTGAAATATGCAAGAAGGGTTTTTCACAAAATAATTTTTTAAAAGCCTATTTATAGACTCATACAAAAGAAAAATCCTATGTTTGCTGCATGTGCAACAAGGGTTTTACACGAAATGGTCAATTAAAAATTCATTTACTGACTCATACAAAGGCGAAAAAATGTTCATACAAAATGTTCAATAAGAGTTTTTCTTAAAGTGATTATTTAAAAGCACATTTGTGGACTCATACAAATTAAAAACATGTTTGTGAAATGTGCACAAGGGTTATTCTCAAAATAAAGATTTAAAGGTCCATTTACAGAGACATACAAAGGAAAAGCTTTTTTCGAAAATGCCACAAGGGCTTTTCTCAAAATGATATTTTTAAAGGATATTTACGTATTTATACAAAAGAAAAGCCTTGTGTTTGTGAAATATGCAACAAGAATTTTTCTGAAACTTGTTCTTTAAAAGCCCATTTATGGATTCATATGAAGGAAAGCGTTATGTTTGTGAAATGTGCAACAAGGGTTTTGTCAAAAGGATATTTTAAAAAGGCATTTATGGATTCACACCAAGAATAAAAACTTTGATTATGAAATGTGCTTCGAGGTGTTTTCTCAAACTGGTCAAATAAAGCATATTTACATATTCGTAAGAAGGAAAAGTCTCATGTTTATAACTATGCAACATTGCTTTCTGTGAAGACATTTCTCTTTACACCAAACAAGTCTGAGTCGGTTGCAATCAATTTAAATTGCTGCTAATCTGACTGACCAACAAGTCAATCCAAATCAATCTTTCTTCCATTCGTTGCTGTCAAACCTGGATGCTGTATTGTCTTGTAGGAAGCAATGACGCAAGCAAAAAAAAAATGTAGATTATGAATCTACAGGAAAAAGGCCACAGAATTCGGTATTTTGCATGATTTGCATCAAAACCTTCGGAAAGATGAAAGGAAATTTTACATTTTTTCCATTCTTATTGGATTATGTGGACCTTAAAACAGGGCACAAATTATAGAAAGACTATAACAGTTTCAACTTGTCTTGTGTAAATGTGATCTTTTTAGGAATATTCTTTTAATTATCTTTCTAATTACTAATTTTGTCTATATAAGTAGAAGTAAGAATAAGCAAATTTAAATTAGTGTATCTAAAACAATTAAGATATCAAGCTATATATTAGTTTCTTAACTGTATTCTTATTCATTAATTTTTAAAATAAAATACATGA
The DNA here is from genome assembly GCA_019973955.1 of Trichonephila inaurata madagascariensis. Taxonomy (NCBI): domain Eukaryota; kingdom Metazoa; phylum Arthropoda; class Arachnida; order Araneae; family Nephilidae; genus Trichonephila; species Trichonephila inaurata. The sequence goes on from BMAV01008987.1 coordinate 30,279, forward strand.
AATAAAACATATGAGAATTGTTTTATTTTTTTTTTATATTTTTCTGTTACCATGAATTATAGTCTTAAATAAGTAATAGACTAAGTATGTATTGTAATTATATGAAAATAGATTTATTTTACAAATATTGTATCTAATGTTTTAAAAAGGCATTTTGAATGAATTGTAGCATGTAACAACTATTTTTTCGTAATTCTAAACTTAAAAATGATGTTACTCGGTTTTTTAATGCATTTATCAATTAAAAATTATAATTCTTGCATATTTTCAACTTATTTTTATTATTATTATTTTTTTTTTATCTAAGAAAATTTGGAATCTATGTAGTAATAAAATAGTATCTTTTTAAAAAATTAAATCAACAGTATTGGTGTTCAGTTGTATTTTAACATTTATAAGAATGCGTTCCCCCCACCCCTTCACTTATTTCACATTAAAATATTAAAAAAAGAAAAAAAGTTTTTTAAGTCCTAAATTGAATAAAATAATACATGCAAAATATCTGTTTCTTGAATAGAAACTTTATATGACATAATCTCTTCAACAATTAAAAAACAAAGAAAAAATCAACACACTATTTGTTTGAATGCACTGTTTCTTTACTATGTAGCAACTTCCATTCCGTCCAACTGTTGATGCATGATTGAAGAAAATCTGACCTGCTGAATCAGTTGGGAATGTGGACAGATTTCACCAGTTTCGGCTGGTGTGAAATTAAATTTTTAGAAATCAACACTGTTCTCTCTGTGATTTAATTTCGGCATTGAGTGTATATTAAGAGAAGTTCCCCGAAACTGAAAAACATGTCCATCCATAACATGTCATTTATGTCTCGTGAAAAATTCTTTTTTACCTGTCTTGTGCGCGTAGAATAATTTCTATCCCAGGAAAATACAGGACCTCATACATTAAGCCTCATAAAGCAGAAAGTCAATACACACATTAAACTGAATTTTAGGTTTATTTGTTCTATAATTAAACATGGGCAGTTTTGACGAGTTCGTAAAATTTTATAAATAAGGCATCTGAAAAAACGTAAGGCCGCGTGGAGTAATTTTTCTCGAGTTTGTGTGTATGTGCTTGAAATGCGAGTATTCTCGATAAAATCTAAGTATATTTTCAAAATAATTATTAGCTTTGATTATATTAAAAACCAGTGAATTTTAGCATTGCCTATTTTACAGAAGGAGAAATCTTATATGCTTCCTATTTGTTATCCTTTGTTAAAAAGGTAATCGTGGCCGCATTAAGGCCGACTCCCGTATTTTCAAAAACTACCTTTATCCAACAGATGGCGTTGTTTGCAACTCGGATGACGCGGATAAATTTTTAAAAGAAAACCGTCGTTACTATAGAAAGGGGTGTGCTTAAGAAGTGATTGCCGAAAAATGGTTTCAGAACGCATGCGCACTTTGCGTAAAATAAAAAACATTCTTCCAAACAAAGGGGGTGGGTGTTTTTTTTGGGGGGAAAGGGAAAAGTTTTGTAAGTGATGCTTTAAAATTTGCCGGGGAAATGGATGCGTTTTTTTTTTTTAAATTGCAAATTTTTGGGGATAAATGAATGAACAAGTACTTTTAATTTTCTTGAGACAAAACATTGTCCATGGGGTTAAGAATGTAATTTAAAAAAAAGTTTTAATTTTTGGGGAAGGAGATAGACCCCCAGTTTTTTTTTTGTAAAGATATTTTTATTTGCTTGGGTTTTTAATTAAATTTTTTTTTGTTTGATAGGAAAGTAATAAATTTCTTTCTGTTCATAGCTAATAAAATTGTATTTGAAATTGCATGTAAAATATTCATCAGGGAAATAATCATTTTCAATTTGGTCTTTCACAAGAAAATGTCATTTTCAAGAAAATAACCTAGAGCAATTTTTCACAAATAGTTTGTAAAATTTTGCAAACACACTATTTCGTTTTACAAATTAATGTTATTATTTCCGATACGCATAAAAAAGAAAAAATTTTTCATTAAATTACAGTCGTCACTAAACCAAAAAAAAGTTCGTTATTTGAAAATTTCGGAAATGATTTATCTTTCAATATAGTGTAAAACCACTTAAAATAAATTTTTAAATTAAATAACTTATACATTATTATAAAATTAATTTTTCCACACCTTTTTTGGTTAATATCATTTATTTTACATATTTACCTATAAAAAAGAATTGGGCAGGAAAGCACGGGGGGAAAAAAACAAAGTCAAAAAAATATCCAGTATTTCCAACTTTGAAAAGGTTTTTTTGTATTATGATTAACGCAATTTTAATAAAATTTTTCCAATGTTTTTTCAAGAATTTTAAACATGCATATTTTTTGACCGTAATTTTAAAAGGTGTCCTTCAATTTAACACGGTTAAGTCTTTTAAATTTTTGTTGAGTTTTTTCGTTTTAAAAATGTTTTCCCCCATTCCTGCATTTTTTGCAGTGCACGAAATACCATCAGGATTTTTTTTTTCCAAAATTCAAGTCAAATTTGTTTCAAATATTTTACGCTCTTTACCATATGGGGCCCAGAAATATTTAAAAAACAGAAAAAAAAAAATCAATCCCAAGAAAAAAAGTTCGAAAAAGGAAAATCATTTAGCTATTTATATATATAGGTTTTTTTGACGAAGAAAATATAAAATGTTTTTGGGGTTCCGGGAAAAAAAGTTCGCGATATAGAAAATTGAAAAAAGGGGGGCCGACTATATTATATTCATCGAATTTTTTCCAAATTAAACTTTTTTTTTCCCTTCCCTTTAAGTTGGTATGTAATTGAAAACCTGCCTTGTTTTTTTAAATAATTGTTCTTATAGATAATGGGAAAAAGATGAATATTGTTAATTTTGGGAAACCCTGGAAGAAATATGAACTTTTTTAAAATTTTAATTTTTTTTTTAAAACATAGGTCCAATCTAAATTTTATAAAAAAACTTTTAGGAAAATATATATATCCCTTTAAAAAATTTCAAAATTATCTTGAATAAAAAACCCTTTTCACAAATCTTCCAAAACGAAAACGAAAAAAACACAAATTTTGAAAGGCATAAACCAGAAACTAATAATGTCTGTAAATTCTTTTTTTAAAGCTTTTTTTTCCAAATGAAGAAGGTTGTAAAATAGTTGTAATTTTCTTGAGACAAAATCGTTTTAACATATAATTATATCAAAAGGGAAAACCCTGACTGCAATGTAATGGTATTAATAAATAAATCATTTTATTGTTGTAAAAATCAATAACTTTTTGAATCAAAACTTAATTTTATTTTACATAGGGCATAGAATAAAGTCAAATTGTAAACATCACTTTGAAACTACTGGTACTGCAACATGGTTATTTCTGTGAAAAATTTTTAAATTTTTTTTGGAAAGTATGAAATTATCTTTTATGGATCATGTCTAAGAAAAAAGGGTTTAAAAATTATTTATAAAGTTTCATTTTTTTAAAAATTTGGGCTTTAAAAAAAAATAACGTAGTTTTATATATACATATACATACATACGTTCAATAAAATTAATTTTAAACATTGAATTAATGAAATTTTATATGATGTATAAAATAATACTTTGTTAAAAACGTTTCAGCCTTTATTAGATATGATTTTTTTGTTTCTAATAAATTTTGAATTGTACGTTAATTGAAGATATTTAATTAATGTAGTAACTTTTTTAAATAAAAATAAGTGGATTTTTAAAAATATAAAAGAAGCCAACGAGCTGATTCTTTGGGGGTGACAAAAAAAAAAATCTTTTTGGGGGAATGAAATTACTTTTAAAAGCTAAAGGAAACACAATAACAGCTAGAATGCAAAGTTTTTCTTTCATACGATGAGCAATTTTCTCTTTTAACAGTGAAGAAGGGCAAAGGGGTCAAGAGTCGTAAAAACCCACAGATTGGGGTTTATCCTCCTCCTCCATTGTGGAGGCACCAAGAGGGAGACACCAGATACTTTTTTTTCTTCGTTTACGTTTAAAATGGAATTTAGTACCAGTTTTTTTTGTATTTTCTGAATACCGAAATAATAACATTAATTTATAAAATAAGAAATGGGAAAAGTGGTTAAAAAAAATAATAACAATTTATGAAAAAAATTCTAATGACCATTTTTACAGAAAAATGACGTTTTCTTTTTTAAAAAACTCGACGAAACTTTTTTATGTTCTCATGGGTGGTTCTTATAAGGAATTCAGAAATCAAATTTTTAAAACAATTTTTCTACCATCTACATTTTCTTAAACAGGATACCCCATAATGTAGCCTATTTTCGTGTTACTACAAAATGAAACTGTTATTTGTTATGAAAAACACACACATGCGTAAAAAAATTTAAAAAATATGTTTGAAATGAATTAGAAAGGAGCTTATATAATTTTCTTTAAGACCAAATCGTTTTAACCCTACAATTATATTATATAGACGCTAATCTCTTTTGTTATTAATGACATTAACATCAAATTATTATTGTTACTAAAATTAATAATAGTATGCGACTTAAAACTTGAATTTTTATTTACATGTACAAACAGAATATGTCAGGGGTTTTTTATGGGCATTTTATCAACGGGAATTCAGAATTGGGAATGAATTTTTCGAATCCGGCGTACACATGAACGATGAATTGTGAGTGAATATTAACGTCCACTTACAGCCACGAGGGCTTTTTGGGCGGGCCACTTTTTTTAAAAGCAAATGACTGGAAACACCCAGCTGGCAATCTTCCCAACTACCTCACCACACCAACGGGCGGACGTTTGAGCTCCACAAAAATAACGTACATCGCGCCATACACGGGGGGTCATTAGTGGTACTGGGGTCGAACTCGGACAAAGGCCAGCCCAAAGATCCCATACCTTAACCACTCGACTACCGCTGCCCATGCTGTTCAAACCCCCCCAATGGGGGTGGGTGGAAGGGATAGGGGGTAGCTCAGGTGTCGTCCCGTCACTTGATTATGGTTCATAATTAGGAGATCGGTTGCCAAAAATCTTTCCCTTAACGAAAAAATACGACGTTAATATTCCCCCACCAACCCTTTTTTAAAAAATTGTATTTTTTTTGTTATTAATAATTTGGGAAAATTTTTTTTAATTGTGCGGTTATTAAAAAGATATTTAATTAACATAGTAACTATTATGTAAATCAATTCAAATCATTGGAATCAAAAATATGAAGTGACCGAAACTGATTTTTGGGGTAACAAAAAAAAAATAAAATTGCTTTTCTCCCATAAAAATAATTTTTCTAACAGGCTTGTGGAAAAGTATGAGAGTTGCCCTTTGGTTGAAAGAACCGATTATTCTCACCTTTTTTATCAGGCCCGCTTTTCCTTTGCGAGTTAGGCACATGCCTAGGGGGCAAAAGGAGGGGGGCCAAAAAAATTTGAGGGTGAAAAAAAAAAAAATTAAAATTTTAGAAAATAAAAACCCAGTATTTATTAACAAGGGAATTATTTCTTTCATTTTTTTACCAAATTATCAAAACTTCATTTCGCTACCGGGGAAAATTTTTATGTAAACGCTTCGCTTTTCTTCCTCAAATCATATTTTGTTTCATGTTTACGTTATTAAGTTGTGTTCTCAAAACCAAAAAAATTATCGATGGCCTCAAACTGTGGGGGCCCCTCCCCAGGAGGGTGATAACCCCCCTTTGGGGAGGCGAGCAAACCGGAAAAATCGAAAATAAAAGATTTAAAAAAATCAATTTAACAAAAAATTTTAAAATTTTAAAACATTTTCGGTTTTACGCCTGAATAATGTGATTTCATTGTGCAAAAGTACCTTAACCATGTCAGTGCATTTGGCAGACCCCCTTAAGTGAGTGAATATTAACGTCGCACTTTTCAGCTACACGAGGGATTTTGTCGACGGACCACGTAATTTTGAACCCTGGTCAAGTGACGTGGACGACACCTGAGTTGGCACCCCCCCCTCTCCTAACTACCACACCACACCACGGGTGGACGTTTCAGCTCTCGACTGATTTAGCGTTCATCGCTGCGGCGGGTCTTTAGTGGTACTGGGCTCGAACTCGTGACAAAGCCAGCCAAAATCCGATACCTATACCACGCGGCCTTCATGGCCGCAGTAATCTAGTGGTCAAGGTAACGGACTCGTGGCCGACATGTCATGAGTTCGAGCCTTGTATCGCTGAAAACCCGCCATGTAGAGGAGCGATGCACGTTGAATCTGTCAAGCGCTCAAACGTCCTGCCGTTGGTGTGGTGGTTAGGAGAGGGAAGTGCTAGCTCAGCTGTCGTCCTCGTCACTTGACCATGGTTCAAAATTACCAGGTCCATCGTCAATAGCCCTCGAGTAGCTGAACAATTGCGACTACAGTGGGCAGTTTTCCCAATCTGGCGCACGCAAAGTCCAAAAATGAAATTGCGCGAAATAAAACAACAATCCACAATTTATGGTCCTCTTGAGTTCCCTAGCCATGTGGTAAACAGTTTTTGTCAGTACGCGAATGGAAATCTTCAACAAATCGGTTTAGATCGGGTATGTTCTTGTTACAAGAAATACTTGTGCGAGAGCCTCTTTTTCAGTCGCAAGTTCTATCGTTCCGTCTGAAAAGGATTTTGCAGATTTTAGCTGAGTTTTTTTGAAAATAGATACCATGAGTAAGTAATTTCTGGATTTGACTTTCAAATTAGGTTCAATTTCGACTAAAAATTGTAAAAACATAACATTTAGTACAGCGCATTTAACTCCTACTAACGTATGTCAGTTTTTTGTGTTTAATGGACTAGAACTTTTGGGATTGATTACAGTAACACTTGATTCACATAGAGTAGATATAGACCTTTAATACCAAATTTAGCTTTTACTCCCAAAGTTATGATTTCTTTTTTTCAGCGTTGGCCACACACACAATGGTATTACTCGGCGTGCCTTATTCAATGTGTGGAAAGAAGAGCAAGATACTAGCGCAAAATTAATGTTGTTTTGAGTTTAGTTGGGAATACAATGGACTTTAATAAATATGTGAGAACCATCAGCAATTAAAATTTAGAAAATTTTTTTAAAAATTTCTGCTTATTTGTAGGGGGAAAATGGATGAGGTGCCATAGACATGAAAAGTTTTTCTCCAAACCGAATGATGCGTGGTTGTCGGGGGAGTAAGATTTATATTATATTTTATTATTTTTAAGGAAAATATATATAGCTAATATTTTAGTGTAGTATTTTATGCTTATTTAAGCTCATAATAATTATTTTTTCAGAATTATAAAAAAAAAAAATACTACTTCTTCCAAAGTATTTACCAATCACTTCCATTTTTTCCCTTGTGTGTTAATGTAATGCACACACATGTAACAAGATTAGGAATCCATTTTTCTGTAAAAGGAATACTTATTTTTTTAAAAATGGGAAATATTAGACTTTTGGTTGAATTTTAGCATATATATATCAACATTTTATTATTTTTTTTCTCCAAAACTAATTAAGGTATTGTAAAATGGATCCCTAAAGGTTTTAAAACATCCTCAGAAGTATTACAAAAATTTCATGTCGAAAAATTAATTAACGCAAAAAGAGTAGAATTTTAAAAATTTCCTATCTTTTTAAAAGAAGTTATATTTGTAAAATTGTGTGAATAATATGTACAAAATTTTATCTCTTATCATTTTCGTAAGTAAACATTATATATATGAAATGCTAAAATATAATTTTTAAATACATAAATAAAAACAAGTGCTCAAAGGGTTCCGAGTTCTTTTAAACACTACCTATTATCCTTTATTGTGTATGTACAATGTTATGCTTGATTGTATTTGTTTAATCTTTAACAATTATTAAATTTAATTTTTTTAACTTGCAACACTATTTCTTGTATATATTCTCCCACGTGTAAATTACTGCTTCTGTTAATATCCTTAGATCCTTACTTAAAAACTAGTTCCACTTAGCAGTCATTTATTCTTGATAAAATTCAAACTGGACATAAATTAGTTAAGACCTTATTAATTTTATTTGTTTGTAAAAAACAGAAAAGAATACCCAATTTACATTAATTACTATAATTGTTTATCATTAGATATAATTATAAAGACTTTAAAGCCATAAAATAATTTCCGTGCTCCAGATTGAGAAAACTGCCCACTCTGTGCGACGCGTTAATATTCAAAACATTCAAGAAGTAGTCTTTGCGAATTCTATCGCAAAGTTGTCTATCGAGGAGTTGTCCAGTCATGGGTTCGATTCATTTTTAAAATAGGATTTCAGAAAGCATAAGCAATTTATACTTTTATCACTCATCCGAATTCTAAGCTTTATGACGAACAATCCGACAACACAAAATGCTCTCTCGGCTTCAACTGACGTTGGAGGAATTGTTTTTAAAGCCTTGCATAATTTTATAATATTTGGTGATGGATTTTCAGTCGAGTCGAACAACTGCATCTCTTGCTTCATGATTTTGTTGAAACTACTACTTTTCTTGGTTGAACAATATATATAAGAACAATATATTTTTCTTTCAAAATCTCCATGCTCTCCTTTTCTGAGTGCGAAGAGTTGGATATTAATTCCTCTTCTTCGCAGAAAAAACTTGTCCCTCTCTCTCTCTCTCTCTCTCTCTCTATTATTTGGGCTTGTCTAACCAAACAATTTTTAATAGACAATCGCGAAATATCGACAGTAACTGCAGCTGTTTCGTATTTTCTCCTAAAATTCAGTATTGCTTTAATCCTATTAAATTAAAGTTGCGTCTCATAATTTTTTTTTGGATTAGAGAATATTTCATATTTTTCGCAAATTCTGAGTTTTGTTCGTTTAATTCCCCAATAACGAAAGAAAATACACCTTCTGCAATTAGCAAAGTTCCATTTCGACTGCATAATTTTTCTCAGGCCAAAGCCAATTTTTACTGGCTTTAAGCCTGCTACAATTGTAGTCGCAATATAAAACTACATTGGCCGTCATTTGTTCTTTAATGTCAATTAATGTTTTTAAAATTCGTGAATTTATTTCTAAAAATCTTTCAAGCATTACCAACAATTTATACCAGCGAGTTTTGGTCCTGGCGATTCCCAGGAACCAAGTATAATTCCCGGGAATAGAAAAAGTACAGAAATCATATGATTTTCCGGGAAAGAAATCCTAGTGAAGACCTTCATGTAGAGGGAGTGATGTTAGGTAAAGTTTACCGAGGCTCAAATTCATCACGTTGGCGGGGTGTGGCAGTATTAAGAAATGGTTCCAACTCGGCTGTCACCTTCGTCATTTGACCATGGCTCAGAACTGCGAAGTTTGAAGACTATAGCCCAAGAGTACATTCAAATTTCAATCTTTGATAAACATTCACAGTTAAAAAATATTTGTAACCCCTTCAGTTTTATATTTAATCCTTTTTAAATTGTATTTCTTTCTAAACTTGGAACACATAATCCTTTCATATCCATAGCTAGTTCAAACAATGCTATATGAAATAGGGCGTGAGTGAGTATGAACGCATCACTCTAAAGCAGCACGTCGGCTATTGGAAAGATGTAACGTGCATGAGCCCCTCTATACGGCGAGTCTTCAATAGCCCTAGGGCTCAAATTCATGACACGCCGACCATGAGCTCGAGAGCGTGACATGCAGGCAAACACGGCCACCTAAATAAAATAGTTTTGTTCATAAAGAAAAGCATAAATAGCGTCATCTGCAAAGTATTATTTAACTTATTTTCACAAATAAATAAAAGAAAACAATAAGAACAAGGCTATAAAAGCATGTAGCAATAATTATTATGTAAGTAATTTTTTGCCCGCCAATCGGTGCGAGAAGTGATTTTACTTAAGCTTATTTTATGGAAGATAAATATTATTAAATGTAAACAATATATCTTGATGCATAAAATAATTCAAAAATTCATTAAAAAAAAAATTAGAAGAAAGATGGGGGAGGGGGGAAATGCTTGCCAACAAATGTAACTTGTTTCGGTCCTTTGAATCTTCTTATTTTCAAAAATATCAATGTATGTTATCTACAGGTGCGGGGCACCAACATGTGTAATTACAGTCCCAATAACAGGGTTCTCATATCTAAAAAAGGGCCCTAAAGGAATTTTGATACAGGGCCCCCTCAAAGCTAGCTACGCCAGTGGTTATCGAGTGAAATATCTTCTTATTAAAAACAAGTTTCAAGTGTAACTTAACTTAGAGAAAACCATTCTACATGTCTTAATATAACATCGTTTAAAAAACAATAAACAAATATGCATGTAAACACATGCTTTCCAACACAACATTAAAGACGAGTTAATAAGTGAAAAACGATCAAAAAGGAATTTCGTGAAGGGGTTACTTAATTTTCCACATAGTTAGGCTCTTTTGCTTTTTGGACTCTTCACTCCCCCCCTCCCCTCTGGAACCAGAGAAGTGGAACAACCCTTTTCCTGTATTTTGTGCGTGTGTTGTTCTTAACACGCTTTTATAAGTTTCACTTGTATGTAATGGAATCTTAGAACTCGATTTTTACCACTTTAAAAGGTCAGGTCAATTCGAAATTTTGCGCACTTGTCAAGTACCGGTGGCAATACAATAATTTCACAATTTTGTTTCATTGTCTTGATCAGGATCCGTAAAAATAAGGATTTCGAGATTTGGCAGCTAATTCATTCTATCGTTTCCAGATTTGGCGACTAATTCCAAATTTAGCGACTAAAAAATTAAGGTACAACCCTAAAACCGCAAATAGGCTTGTGGTTAATACAAATAAAACAAAAAAAGTGTTCTTTATGTGAAAAAGGGGGGGGTACGTAGTTGGAACCAGTTTGATATCCGGGGTAATGGCACCAAGCAGCACTTCTTGTTGCTGGAATGGAATCCAATATGGCGGCCTAGCGGTAATTTAATGATACACAATAATTTTAAAGAATTGTTTTGAAATACCTTGAAATGTATTTTAAATGAATGATATAGGAAGAGGTTGAGAATAACCAAGATCAACCAATAAATATTGAATATCATTATAATATAATAAAAAGTAATATGTATTAATAATTGTATTATAAGCAGCATATAATAACCATATAATAGAATTTTATCGTAATTAAATATAATATTCATATAGCATGATTTAATAACAATTATTATATGTAACAATCATATAATATAATTAAAAAGAATTATTTATATATATAAAAAATATGCATCGTATTGTAAAAAAATAATGCTTAAGAATATTCGTATTACATAATTATAAATAACATCATAATAATTATAAATAAATAACATAAGAATAGCTATAAATAAATAACAAAAATAGTTATAAATAACATCATAATAATTATTATAAATAAATAATAATACTAATTATAAATAATTAACATAATATGTATAATAATATTTATAAATAAATATTAAAAGAAGCAATTATAAATAACGAATATTATATGATTATATATTACATATAGTAAAAATTTCATTTTAATATTACATCATTAATAAAATAATTATATATGTTAAAATTAATAATGAATATAAATTATACAATATACTGAAAGATTGCAACATGAAACTTGCACTGCAAGTTCCTTCAACGAATTTCATGGAACAAAGAACGTAAAAAAAAAGAAGCATTTTTAAAATAAACCGAAAATGAACAATTTATAGTGATAATTAAAAGTACAACACTTATTCTTTTAAGAATAAAATATTCTAGTACTCACTCATATTAGAAATATCCATATTCGAAAACAGAACAAAATAAAACAGATGTTGTGTTCCAAAACCGGGCTCGCCATCAACCACCAGGCCATGTGAGTTCCCCTTCATTGCGTGAGGGAGCAACTACTCCACTCGCACTGGAAGGTTAACTGTAACCTGTTTCGTTTTTTCTACCACTACGATTGGCTAGTGGGCTGTATATAAGAAGTGTTTTTAATAAAATTATATCTTACAGGGACTTAAAAATCCCTGCTTTCAAAAATTTCATTCAAAATATTGCCAAGAAATTTTATAACGACATTCCTCTTACGAACAACTTAAATCTATTAGACATCCAAGATTATGTTCTGGTAGACAAAATTAAAAGGCCAAGGAGAATCCTCCTTGACTCTTACAATCCCCCCTAACATACTTGTTGCTCATTCACCGCGCGGTGAATGATCACTAATTTGCTAAATTTTACCTATTTTTTATCTTATTATTATTCTTAACTTTAATTTATCATAAATCTTCTGCTGCACCCACCAGGATAGCCCCTCTTTTCACTTTCTATTAAATCTCCCCAACTTCAGGGCAGCCAATAGAGAGCTTACTCACTCGCTACTGTCAACCAATCTCACACAGTGCCTTATCTCCACACCCAGATCCTACTTCAAAAATTCTTGGACTTTTTTTCCCCGCCGAAACCATGAAGAGCCGCCCAAGACTCTGACGTCACCCTTCTTCCATCCCAGCCAGCCAATCAGATTCCTTCCTTTCAACTTCTCCCACACACACACAGGAAAGGACTTTCTCACCCAGGTCTACCACTCTGAAGGCGCCATTAGTTTTCAGATAGGGGAAGGAGGATCAGTTTTGATCCATATCCCCAAGACGTCAATCGAAAAAAAAATTATATCTTACGTGGCGACTTGCTAAGAGTGTTTGCTTCTCTTTGACTTTTAACTTAGAGAACTACATTTGATTTTAAATTAATCGTGCTTTTTACATTTTCTGGTGCCCCCGATTTTAAGCATGTATGTTGAAAGTCAGAGTGAAGCTGCGATCAAGTTTTACCATGTTCTGCACTTCTATTGAAGAGGCTTTGAAAGGGGATACTTCATTAGCCGATTTGTATGCCTTGCAAAGACAAATAATTGACAAGTTTGCTAGGCTGGATACCGTCTAGGAGCATATTTTGGAATTGCTTCTGGGCGATGAAACATTGAGTGGTGAATATGAAGATGACTTCAAAAAAGCAGAAAAATACCGCGATAAAATAAATCAGTTATCTGCGGAGCTGGAGTATGCTATTAGTCAAAGTTTAAATAAACCACAAAGTGAAGCTGAGATCTCGCAGAATAACACCAGAAAATTTAAGCTTCCCAAACTGGATCTAACTAGATTTAATGGTGATCCAAAGGACTCTCAATTTTTGGTCTCGGTTCGAAAAAATTCACATAGATTCGGACATTGATGACGACGATAAAATGCATTCTTATTCAATGGTTCCAGGTTCAAAAATGTTCAGATTGGTGAATAGTTTTCCACCAACAAAGGAAAACTACAACAAAGCTGTGCAACAAGTCAAGGAGGATTTGGTCGAGAGGATATACTAGTACAGATTTATATAAGAGACTTGCTTGGTTTAGTTATGCAAAATGCTACTGGAAAGATAAGGCTGGAACTATCCGTACTTTATGATGTTTTATAGAGCAAACTCCTAACTTTAGAATCGCTAGGGAGAACGCAAGAAAAAATTGCCCATTTTTTGGAGCCCCTTGGGGAGTCATGTTTACTGGAAGCCGTGCTACGGGCCTGGGAGAGGTGCAGGAATTCTGATCCAACATCGGAAGGTCAAGGCAGCGACCGATCTCTCGGCAGATTAATGACTTTTCTCCGCAAAGAAGTTGAATCGGAGGAAATGATTCTCCTTCTCTCACCGGACTGGGGTCCACGCAACGTCAGAGAATCAAGACCACCGCAGAGGAGCCATCTTTGGCTACAAGTGCTGCTCTCGTCAACACAAAAGGAGAGAGGTCGGGCAAGCTAAAACTTTGTTTATTTTGTTCTCAATGTAATCACTGGAGCTCTGACTGTCTCATTGCTAAAAAATTGTCGTTAAATGATAAAAAGAGTATTTTAATTAGAAATCGTGCATGTTTCGATGTTTAAATAAAGGTCATAATGCTCGTTCTTGCACATTAAAAATGTTAAAGTGCAGGAATTATGACTATAAGAGCCATCACACTTTATTGTGTAATAAAAATCAGGAGTTTGATTTAAAAAAATAAGACAGTTGGGTCTACCATTAGTAACTCCCTTGCCAGTCAGTCTTTAATTACTAATGTGTATTTGCAAACTATAGTTTTAAAATTGTGTTATAATAATAATGAAATGGTTTTGCGTTGTTTTTGTGCTAGATAATGGGTCTCAAAGATCTTACTTAACTCAGAGTTATTGATCATTTAAATTTAAAACCGGTATCAAAACAAACCATTGTTCATGGTTTGTTTAGGGGAGAACAGCTCTGAGGAAGCATTTCCTATACAATGTTATTAAGTTTTTGACAGTTTTTCTTGTCAAATTAAAGTTTTTTCTGAAAATAAAATATATGGATACTTACCTAAAGTAAATGATTTGCAGGTGCTATCTGAAATTAAATAAAAGGGTATCATAGTGCCTGATTTATGCAATTCTGTAAATGAAATAAATATGCTTTTAGGAGCTGATGTAATTTTGTCAGGTACAACAATAAAATTAATGTCGGGTCTTATAGCTATTGGTATTATGTTAGGGTTCACTTTAATGGGTAAATCGAGCCAAGAAGTTAATGATAATACTGATGTTTCCGTACCGGCCACTCGGGAGATACAATTAAATAAATTTTTAAATCAACTGAATGTTAAAGAATTATGGAACATTGAAACTATAGGGATCAGAGATCCAGTAGAAAATACTAATAGTGAGATACAGCATTCAGATATGATTGGAAGATTTCAGAAAGACATAAAGATACTTCCAAGTGACAGATATGAAGTGGCGTTATCTTTTAAGATAATAGTAAGGAATAATAGAGGTAATAATAGAGGTATAATAGAGAATAATAGAGGCCAAGTAAGGAATAATAGAGGCTTAAATCTGAAAAGGCTTAAGAGGACGTGTAAAAAAAATGGGGGAGAAAAATTCTTTGTAAGATTATGCTAGTATTTCTGATGAATGGGAAGCATTAAAAATTATAGAAAAAGTCCCTGAAACCGAATTTGAAACTGATGCTTATTATTTTCCCCATAAAGCCGTGTTTATAATTTCTGAAACAACAAAAATAAGACCTGTTTTTGATGCAACTGCTAGAGAAGGAAAAAAATCCTTCGCTTAATGATTGTTTACTTAGAGGTCCTAATTTAATAGAGTTGATACCGGATATTTTTTTTGGATAGATTTCGTATGTACCCTATTGGTTTATCGGGTGACATTGAAAAGGCATTCTTACAAATAAGTGTCACGCCTGAACATAGGGATTTTTTAAGGTTTTTCTATCCTCATGAAAACAATGAAATAGTTAATCGTCATTGTCGTTTGGGGTGTGTTCAAGCCCGTTTTTGTTAGCTGCTTCTATCAATCACCTACTAGATAATACTCCCTCAAAATATATGGATATCGTATCTAAGCTTCGCCATTCTTTTTATATTGATAATTGTGTTACAGGAGTATCAGATACGAAGGAGATTTGAGTCATTTGTCAATAGGGTTCAAGAAATTATGTCTAATGGATGCTTTAATTTGCGGGGATGGGAAAGCAATGTCAAAAAAGAATCTATTTCAAAATGTGAGGGAGATACAAATGTATTGGGTTTAACTTGGAATTTGGATAAAGATACTCTAAGATGTACGGTTAATGATGCAATTTTGGAAAAACTGACAGAAATGACCAAAAGAACAATTTTATCGGCTATTCAGAGAATATTTGATCCTTTAGGTATTTTAACGGCTACTACTCTATTACCCAAATGTGGTTGCAGGAAACTTGGAAAGTGAAATTAGCTTGGGACAGTCCCCTACCACTTGGATTGTGTAATAAATTGGATAAATGGTTTAAAGAAATTTTGCTGCTTTAAAATGTAGAAATCCCCAGATATTGTGAAATGAATTCAGATTCAGACCTTCATGTTTTTGTAGATGCATCCAAAAATGCGTATGCTGCCTGCATCTTTGTTAGGACTAAATTAGCATCAGGAATTAAATTACATTTACTTAGAGCTAAGGCAAGAGTTGCAGCTACTAAAAGTGTGTCAATGCCCCGGTTAGAACTACTAGCTTGTTGTGTGGGAGCTAGAAGAGCTAAAATTCTATTAGAAACTCACTTGATATACCTGATTTAAAAATAACATATTGGTCAGATTCTATTGTAGCCCTTCATTGGATAAAAAATAATGGGGAATGGTCGATTTTTGTTTCGAACCGAATTAAGGAAATAACTGAAATTTCTTCTCCAGAAAACTGGAGGCATGTCCCATGGCGAATGAATCCCGCAGATGTTTTATCTCGTGGATGCTTTCCACGCCATCTTTTAGAAAGTAAATGGTTTGAAGAGTGGCTTCTGGGAGATGCTATAACTTGGCCAATAAATGAGTTACAACGTTAGGCTAAAGTTCTCGATTGTGAGAGAAGAAAAATTAAGCTGTGTAATCTTAATGTTACCAATAAGAGAGAAACGTGGTATTCAATAAAATTCTCTAATTTTCACTCTATTATTCGGACGACGTCTTGGGTTCTGAGATTTTTGAGTAACTGTCGTAGACAATCAAAAAATAGAAATCTAGAGGAACTTTCAACATCCGAAGTTGAAAAGGCCGAAAATACCTTAATATGTTCTGTACAAAAGGAATATTTTCCCGAAAATAACAATACCCCTCATATAAATACATTTGTAGACAATGAGGGCTTAATTCGGGTTAAAACTAGAATCACAGAGCGAAAGGATGATTTTAATTTTTTGTCTCCTATTCTACTTCCAAATAATTGCATTTTTACTCGGAGATTTATAGAATATTACCATAGTAAAACTGTCATGCAGATACGTAAATGCTTGTCTCGATTCTTAGAGAAAAATTTTGGATTTTGAGGTCAAGGAGGACAGTCAGAAATGTCATTCAAAATTGTGTAAAATGTAAAAGATACAACGCAGGACCAGTTAAAAGTGAATCTGTATCTTTACCGGCTGATAGTGTAGGAGATGCTGATGTGTTTGAAGTGATAGGCATTGATCTTGCCGGGCCTCTCTTCCTGAAAAATGGTGAAAAAGTGTGGGTTGTTCTCTACACGTGTGCAGTGTATCGTGCAGTGCATTTGAAGCTGGTTACAGCATTGTCAACCAATAATTTTTTGCTGTGTTCACGTCGCTTCAGAGCCAGAAGGGGCAGGCCTTCTGTCGTGTATACTGATAATGGAACTAATTTCAGGGGTGCTGTCCGGGAATTCAAAAACCTGGACTGGATAAAGATTGAACGGGAAACAGATTCAACGCATAAAATGGAAGTTTAATCCTCCCACTGCACCTTGGTGGAGAGGTTGGTGGGAGAGGCTCATAAGAGTGCTTAAAGATCTCTTGAAACGCACGTTAGGGAATGTAGACGTATGAAGAGCTTCTCACCATTTTATGTGATTGTGAATCAATTGTCAACAGTCATCCTTTAGCATATGTCCTTTGACACCTGCAATGTTCATGATGAGCAATTCATCCCTGGATGTGACTGATTTAGATCTGAGTGATTTTGCAAGATTTCAGAAAAGGGTTAAATTTTGAGCGAGGCTTTTGAAAGATCTAAGGGGGTGGTTTCGTAAAGAATATCTAGGGTTATTAGTGCAAAAGACTCATAAGACGACTCGAGCCCTTAAAGTTGGGGAGATTCTCATCAAAAATCCCAACAAGAAGAGACTTTTCTGGCCTTTAGGCAAAGTTATTGAGCTGATTCTTGGAAGGGACGGAAAAGTACGCACCCTAAAGCTGAGATGCGGCAATTCCGAGATCATCCGTCCTGTCCAGAGAGTTTTTCCTTTGAAAATTCAGTCTGCTGAAATGGGAGAGTCTAATGATGTTCCATTGGATGCTGAAGCACTTAAAATTCCTTCTGTTAGCGTTGATGTCTCGGGAAGGGCAATGATACCTGTGGATGCGCCTTCTAAGGTGTCAAAATATGGACGTACTATCCAGAGACCAGGAGACTAAACGTTTTCAATGTCACTACTCTTTTTGAGTCTGAGTAGACTCAAAAAGGGGGAGGATGTTGTGTTCCAAAACCGGGACTCGCCCATCAACCACCAGGCCATGTGAGTTCCCCTTCATTGCGTGAGAGGAGCAACTACTCCACTCTCACTGGAAGGTTAACTGTAACCTGTTTCGTTTTTTCTACCACTACGATTGGCTAGTGGGCTGTACATAAGAAGTGTTTTTAATAAAATTATATATTAGGTGGCGACTTCCTAAGAGTGTTTGCTTCTATTTGACTTTTAACTTAGAGAACCACATTTGATTTTAAATTAATCGTACTTTTTACAACAGAAGACGGAAACAATAGAACAATTGACTGAAACTGTTTAAATTTTTAGAGAAATCGAATTAAAATCGTCTGAAAAAAATAGGATTATCGCGGAAAAAAACCAATACAAATTATTTCTAATATACGTTATTCCCATGACAACCACATCGACAGACGGTAAAAATATCAAGGTAACCATATTGTAATGTTATCGCCCATCTTGGCGAACATAAAAAACAACTTGGCGCCATTACCCCTGATATCAAACTAGCACCGCGTAGTTCTTCAGAAAATGGAAATAATAATAATAAAAAGACTCATGCATGTGAATAAAAATAACTTGTGTTCTAACTGCTAAATATTTTTTATTTTTATAAAGCAATACGTTTAGAAGTGATGATATGAATTAACATTATAGAAATACGTTTAAAAACTGATAGAACGATTGACGTTTAATATTTCTTCTTAAAACACTTTTATTTGTTAAACCTGTATCTATAAAGACTGAATCTGAAATATAATGATATGGGACTCATCAGAGGCCCCGTAAATGGAGAGAATAAGTACCCTTCTGACCCATTAATTAAGATCCATTGAAGAACAAGACTAATTCCCGCACAGCCACATAATTCCGGCTCCAAATATCAAACTCAAGGATAAATTCAACTATGAATAAATGATAGTTTTAAAAACTAAAAAAGGAGGCTTTTATTGTAGATCGAACTAAAAAATGAAAAATAAATTATAGTTTTTAAAAAAAACTAAAAAACACGCTTTTATAGTGAATCGAATTAAAAAGTAAAAAAATAATTCTTAATATAAGAATAAAACGATTAACGAGAAAATTAATGTCATTGTGGTAAAAGCGTGGGGTGTGTGCTTTGTACTACATTTTTACACTAACTCAGCATTTCGGAATAGTACAAGTAAGAAATTATAACAATTAATCTAGAGCACCCCAATGCTTTTATCTGAATGACATTAATTTTCTCGTTAATCGTTTTAATCTTATATTAAGAATTATTTTTTTACTTTTTAGTTCAATTCACTATAAAAGCCTGTTTTTTAAACTATAATTTATTTTTAAAGAGTCAATTCAAAGAAATCATTGAAAATTGTGGTTTAAATGATAAACAAAAATTGCAGTATTTGTGTGTGTGTGCAGTCGTATTTAACGAGAATTGGAAAAAAAACACGCTTTTATAGTGAATCGAATTAAAAAGTAAAAGAATAATTCTTAATTCAAGAATAAAATGATTAACGAGAAAATTAATGTCATTGTGGTAAAAGCTTGCTTTGTACTACATTTTTACGCTAACTTAGCAATTCGGAATAGAACTCTAGTAGAAATTATAACAATCAATATAGAGCACCCCACGCTTTTATCCTAATGATATTAATTTTCTCGTTAATCATTTTGTTCTTATATTATGAATTATTTTTTAACTTTTTAGTTCGATTCACTATAAAGGCGTGTTTTTTAAAGCTATAATTTATTTTTAAAGAGCAATTCAAAGAAATCCTTGAAAATTATGGTTTAAATGATAAACAAAAATTGCAGTATTTGTGTGTGTGTGCAGTCGTATTTAACGGGAATTGCAAAAAAAAAAAAAATGTTCAGACTGTGGATGAAACATACGATTCGTTATTTCTGTCTGTAGAGAAGAGGTTTGAGAATAGAATATTAATTACACTGCTGGTCACACAAAATGCAATACCAAGAAGGACCGGAGAAGTGAAATTTATTTCGTAGATAGCATGTTGTACAAAATGTACGAAAAACAACTGCCGTACTTCAAACTTCCAATCTGTTCTCCCTTACATTAAAATGAATTTTTTATATATAATTATTAAATGAATGTCTATAATCTTTTACAATTATTTTAATGTAATTTAATATGTTATATTATTGTAAATAAACCTGATTAAATCATTAATTTTGAAATATTCTGATATTAATAAGTAAAACTCAATCCTAAAATTGAAAATGTACTAATTAAATATGTGTACTAATTAAATATCATTCTTCAAATACCTCCTTCTCCCATCCTCTTATCTACCGCGTCCACCACATTTCCTGTTATCTCCACACCCACATGCTAACCTTATCTTCACCATCACTATGCAGAATGCCCATAACATTAAAATGAATCGTTTATATGTAATTATTAAATGAATGAATAATTATTTTAATGTAAAATTATATAACAATCCAGAAAAGTCGTGTAAGTTTAATATTATTGTAAATAAACCTGATCAATCATTAATGCTGAAATATTCTGATATTATTATGCAAAACAATCTTAAAATTAAAAAGAAACTATGTGTCATTATTATATAATATCTTCAATTACCTCCTTCTCTCACCCCCTTATCTGCCGAGTCCACCCCATTCCCTGTTATCTCTGCCCCCACCACCACTGCCTATTTTATCTCCACCTCCACCCCCATTATACAGAGCCCTCATTTATACACTACTTCCAAGTGCTTATCTTAGGTCAATATTTGCAACTATCTCAATGCAACAAATTTATTCAAGATTTAAATTTATAAGCAGGATAATATCAATATACAGGAGTCTCAAACTTTCATATTTAAGTAAAAATTATATAAAATCCAGAGTATTCTTGTGCTTGTTTAAGTTAAGGGGTTAATACATTTCAGCTAAGATTGCATAGATTTTTTTAACACACAATGTCCATATTTCAGTAGTATGAGTATAGTCTTTATGAAATTTATCATCAAAATTATTGAAATTATTATTCCCACGGGTGAATTGAAAAATTTAATAATACAGATTGAAAGATAAAGAAGTTTTTAAAGAGTTAGTCTTACGTGAATTGCAAATTACACACACATAAAACAAGTGATATGAAAAAAAATTTAAGTCAATTCCTACTTATATATCAACAAAGAAAAATTTTATTTTAGCTACTTTTTTTATTAAATAGTTACAATTAATATAAATAGGACAGAATCACAACATTAAGTGGTAATTAATTTTTATTAATTATCATTATAGTATCGTATTGTCATCCAAAACAATCGTTTCTATAAAATTTTAGTTCAACTGAATGCTTAAAATCGTGAGAAAAAACCTTTTCAAGTTTTGACACAAGTCGCCAAAAATGATGCCAACGTGGCTGTGTGTGTGTGTATTTGTAATTCTTTAAATAATTATTTTCAATCAATTAACTTTTATTAATTATAATTAAATCATTGTATTGTCATCCAAAATAATCATGTATATAAAATTTCAGCTCAATTGAGCGCTTTAAAATATATTTTATTAACGATTGAAAATTCCACGAAGATAAATAAATAAATAAATTTATACAGAGTGCGAGCTAAGAGTAGGAAATGAAAAAGCTTTTTGCATATCTCAGCTAAACTAAAAAAAAAAACATGTTTGTTAAATTTTAAGTATCGAGATCTAATAGCTGCTAAAAAGGATTTTTTTAAAATTTGTAACTCCCCGTAACTGTCTTATGGGTCCATTTTTGAAAACACTTTCCTAAACTGATCTCTGCTCAGCAAAAGTAACACATTTTTACAAATTTTGTGTAATGAACACTCAAAAAATAGTGTAAATAATTTATGTCTGGAAGTGTAATATGTTAATATTACTTTTGTTGTATATATTTTATGTTAAAATTGTAATATTCTCAAGCAACGCCGTTCCGTAAATTATAATGGATATTCTATGGAAACATAGCGAAATGTTGGCGATAGAGTCAAGTTGGCAACTGTCTAGCTACTTTCATAACTCGAGCTTTATTAGAGCTTTGGGAAAGTGCGCGTTATACATCGAATTTTACGGTATAGTTTATTACTTAGTCTTAGTAGAAAGACTGATTTATATACTTTTCGTTTCACTAGATTTGTGCCTTAGAGTATTTATTTTTATTAGATTGTATTTTTTGAGTAAATTCTGTTGTTTTGCATGTATAATTATAAAATATTTATTTTTATTTTAAAGGTTGTATTTTTGTTAGTTTATTATTTTGTTAATGTATTTTGTCGCTATTATAACTCATTACCTGGCCAAAAAAGGAAGTTCCACACTTCAAATTTTATTTGAATTATTATTAATGTGTTTTACTTTTTTTCTTATATAAGTAGATGAATTTTTAACGTCACCGTTAAGTATTAGTCAAAATGGGAAAAGTCATCTAGGGGCGGCACATTAGGTGTTTGCACGAGGGCTGCCGATACCCTAGGATCAGCCCTGATTGTGTGCATGTGTTGCTTTCTGCAAGCTAATCCTTGATTTAAATAGAAGAATATAGTAAGAAATTAAATTTTTGATGGATTTGCAAGATCAAAGTAAGAAGAACGTCGACCTGGAGAATGCACTCGCTAATATTGTTTACTAATCAGATGACTTAGACCAACATTTGGTAAATGAAGGTGTTCAATTCAAAACTCTCTTATCTAAAACAAACTGAGCTAGAGTCCTCTACTTGTAGAATTATGTTCAATGTAATTTTTGAAAAGAAACTTGTTGACGTTTTTCCAAATTTGTTTACCATTTTAAAGATTTTTCTAACTCTCCCTATTACTAGATGTGAAGCGGAACGTGCGTTCTCTAAAATGTCCTATACAGAAAACAAATATAGAACAATGACAAATATATATACTAGGTTTAATTATTTATTACTTCTTTGTGTATTAATACTGATCTCCCAAAACTTAAAATGTGATGGGCAAAATAAAAAGAATTTGCAGCACAAAAGTGTAAAAAAGTTTTTTTGTAAATTATGTTATTGTTTATAACGTATTTAAATTGTTTGAAATAAAAAGAAAACGTTAAATTTCGTATATTTTAAATTTTCCCACACACAATTTTTTTTTAGGAAAATGGCAAAAACTTTAATTATACTTAGGGGGCCCCTCAGATATTGTTAGCCCTGGGCCCCCAAAAGTCACGGTCTGGCCTTGCTTGTAAGAAAGTATGCAAAATCTAAATAAGTTTTTGGAAATTATGATTTAATGGCTAATTTTTATTTTTGCTCGAAAACGTATAATTTTATGTCATATTTTCGTAATAATTTTCGAACAGTAGCTTTACAGGGGGAAACATACTTTAGGAAAGGAGAACATTTATGTGCTTCCAGTGACATAAAACCGATCAGTAAATATTTATTAAGATGAATCAAAATTCCATTAATAACTATATCTTCATCAAACTTGCCTGTTATAAAAACGAACTATTCTCTATAACAAACCACTGATGAAGGGATTCAAGTGGTACTCTATTTCAGGACGTGTAATTTAAACCCTGAATGAAGATTTATATGTGTGAGCATGTTAGAAGAGAAAACCTCTAAAATAATTGCAAAAATTGAGAATTATGTGAATAAATGTGTCGATGATAACTTGAACGAATAATATGGATGTGATGGGAAAGTTAGAACAGTGAAGTGTTTCTTATACAATAGCCAAGAATCACTTTATTTATAGTATTTTACTAAAGGTAGAAAATAAAAATTTAAGCATAAGTTTAATTATATAGTTAAGTTTATAATAGCTAAAACTTTTGCAGTAAATTTAATTCTTAAATTTAAAAGGAAATTGAGTATTGGGCGAATTTTTTTAAAAATGTGAATAAAGGAGTCTTTCACACATACATAAAAAACAAATTATTAATTACAAAAATGAAATTAAGCTAATAATTTAAAATATCACTTGCCTGTACAAATTCAATCTGATATAAGAACGAATTCATTTACCTTTAAAATGTACATTAATATTACCTTAATAAATATATATTATAAAAAAAAACATAAATTTTCTTTATTTATACGTGACTTCTTTTTTCTTACATAAGGATAAAACTCTAAACATGTAATTCATTTTCAAAGTATTATTAATCACAGTTAATGTGGATTATTAAAAGTTTATATAACAATTTTTTTTATTTGTAATTAAATTCCTCATTTATTAAGCTCAAATATATATTTCTTCTACAAAATTAAATCCATTCAAAATATTTTGATTTACGTGAATTGAAAAAAAAGAACAGATTGTTATTTTTACAGTGAAAATTTCATACGCAAGGGAATTTAACTACTATAATCAAGACACGGAAGAAAAAACTGCCAGAAAAACAATCTCCCAAATGGGGACAAAAACTTTATGTTTCAATGAACCAATAGGGCATAGAAAAATGCTCCAACGCCAAACCAGGCAACCCAGAATAATGATGTGGCACATCTACCAATGACAAGCAACATCTTTTCCTTTGACCATGCCGAAGAGTAATGACCGAGGTCAGAGCAACTCAAAAAGTGCTCTTTATTTAACGTTATGCCATACAACGTAGTCGATAAAATTCCTTTTTCAGCCATGTTTACAATGTCAAATAAAAACGAAGAAAATAGTTCGCGCAATCAGAATTGTAGATTTGAACAAAAGCAAAGCCAATAGCATATAATTGGCGTGGAAGCGTAGCAAGCTCACCTGGTACTTTACCTCGAAACAGGTTTGAATCGAAATTTGAATTTCATCAAGTCGCTGTTTTGACTGTATTCATTCTCTTTGATTAAAAAAAAATTCTTTTAACATATGATTATAACATGGATATATATCTTTAGAATTGCAATTTTCATAGTGCATGACCTTTTTACAAATTGCTATGCGTTTGTTTTACTTTAAAATTTCATAACAAGATAGAACTATTTTTAAGCAGATTGGTGTATTTTCTATCTACCCAATCCTGCTAAGTTTAGGTGAAATGCAATGTAGTTTAGAAAATGTGAGTTGGTCGTCTTTTTGGTGCTAGGATTGGATGAAGTAATCCTGTAAACCAGGGGCGTAGCTATCGCCGTATCAATGATACGGGTCCCTCAAGCTACAGGGGCCCCAACCTGTGTAAATACAGTACCACTAAGAGGGCTTTCATTTAAAAAAAGGGCCCCATAGGAGTTTTGATACAGGGCCCACTCAGAACTAGCTACGCCAGTGCTGTAAACGAAAATTATTTGATTTTTCAAATGTAGATATATTGTGAAATCAGTGTGCATAAAATATTGTTCTTGTGAAATATTAAGTAAGTATTTGTGCATTAGAAAACTGAAAATGCTAATGAATCTTTTCAATGGTATAGTATAGTACAAGAAAAAAAGTCAAAAGAGGTATTGTTTCTCTGAAATCTATGAAAATTCAAAATTGTGATGTAGTTATATCATATAACTATACGTATATTCTAAATGTACTATGTCTTTTCATAATTTCAATATTGTTATTCATGGCCATTTTTATTTTCAGATGAATAGGAGAATTTAGACAACTGTAGAATTCGAGAGTCAAACCAACACAAGAAAGAAAATTAGAGGTGTGGAAAATATTCAGGATGTCTGTCTTAAAACATATAAAAAATTTTTAGAGAAAAGAAGATGAACTACATAAATATGGAATGTTTTAGCAAAGTTTTCTGTGTTCTATGTGGAAAGTTCTTAAATGGGAATTAAAAAGATTCTCTTAGGAGTTTAGATTTTTAGATAAACTACTTTTTTCTCACCCAGATAAGACAATACATCAGCTATAAAAAGAAATTACTGAAAATATTCTGCATAAAATTTGTCAATATATTTTCATTTGAATGATGCTGACTCCCAAATAGTTTTGTGTAAATTGTCCAATGGAAAAGCAGTTTAATCATACAAAAATTTTGGGAAGAAATTTTTAAATTTAAAGCCTTACAAGTTCTTAAGATATCCAATTGGAGAAAAGATGTCTATATATATGCAATTACAAAGGTTTTCAACTGCATGCTAATAACTATAGTTTATAATTATGTGACTAATCACCAAAAGTATAACTTTTTTGGAAAGTTATTTCTTCAAACCAATCATTCACCAATTATAAAAGGACAGGGGGCTATATTCATCGTTCACTGCATGCTTACAATTTTATGGAATATAAGTTGGTCCGTGTCCGTTCTGAGTTTTTCTCTAAGTAAGTATGTAATACAGGTATTGTGACATACCTTTTAGGTTTCAGTTTAAATTGCAGTGGAGAATGTAATTAAAAAATGTTTACGTACTTGCAATTTTGAAATCATTGAATACATTTTAGAAATTTTTCTGCAAACTGAACTGAAAATAGTTTGATGATACCTTATTTACTTCAAAAATGCAATATTCAGCTGGACTTCATTTTGTGCATTAATTTTAAATACAACTACATTTCCAATTTCAGTATTGCATTCAAAAGAGATATTTTTTTCTCAAACAAAATAATGCAAATACCAACTGCTTTCTACAAAAAAATGCAACCTCTTGTCACTGAAAGTAAAATAACGAATAAGTAAATAAAGATCTTGCCTGAAATTTCCTATTTTATAAACTAACAAGATGCCTACTTCTCGGAATGATATCTTAAAACATCACTTGAGTAGGCTGTCCAATGAAAAGCCTCATGTTTGTGAGATATGCAACAAGGCTTTCGCTCAAAGTGGGAATTTAATTACACATTTACGTATTCATACCAACGAAAAGCCTCATGTTTGTGAAATATGCAACAAGGCTTTCTCTCGTAGTGATAATTTAATGGTGCATTTACGTATTCATTCTAAGGAAAAGCCTCATGTTTGTGAGATATGCAACAAGGCTTTCAGACTGAGTGATTATTAAAAAACATTTCGTGTTCATACCAAGGAAAAGCCTCATGTTTGTGAGATATGCAACAAGGCTTTTAAGCTCAAAGTGGGAATTTAATTACACATTTACGTATTCATACCAACGAAAAGCCTCATGTTTGTGAAATATGCAACAAGGCTTTCTCTCGTAGTGATAATTTAAAGGTGCATTTACGTATTCATTCTAAGGAAAAGCCTCATGTTTGTGAGATATGCAACAAGGCTTTCAGACTGAGTGATGTATTAAAAAAACATTTACGTGTTCATACCAAGGAAAAGCCTCATGTTTGTGAAATATGCAAAAAGGCTTTCTTTCGAAGTGATGATTTAAAATACATTTACGTATTCATACCAAGGAAAAGCCTCATGTTTGTGAAATATGCAATAAGGCTTTCTCACAAAGTGGTCATTTAAATTCACATTTACGTGTTCATACCAACGAAAAGCTTCATGTTTGTGAAATATGCAACAAGGCTTTCTTTCGATGTGGTGATTTAAAAATGCATTTACGTATTCATACCAAGGAAAAACCTCATGTTTGTGAAATATGCAATAAGGCTTTCTCACAAAGAGGTTATTTAAATTCACATTTACGTGTTCATACCAATGAAAAGCCTCATGTTTGTGAAATATGCAACAAGGCTTTCACTCAAAGTGGTCATTTAAATAAACATTTATGTATTCATACTCAGGAAAAGCCTCATGTTTGTGAAATATGCAACAAGGCTTTCTTTCGAAGTGGTGATTTAAAAATACATTTACGTATTCATACCAAGGAAAAACCTCATGTTTGTGAAATATGCAATAAGGCTTTCTCACAAAGGGGTCATTTAAATTCACATTTACGTATTCATACCAACGAAAAGCCTCATGTTTGTGAAATATGCAACAAAGCTTTCGCTCAAAGTGGGAATTTAATTGCACATTTACGTTTTCATACCAACGAAAAGTCTCATGTTTGAGAAATATGCAACAAAGCTTTTGCTCAAAGTGGGAATTTAATTGCACATTTACGTATTCATACAATTGAAAAACCTCATGTTTGTGAAATATGCAACAAGGCTTTCGCTCAAAGGGGTTATTTAAATAAACATTTATGTATTCATACCCAGGAAAAGCGTCATGTTTGTGAAATATGCAACAAGGCTTTCTTCGAAGTGATGATTTAAAAATACATTTGCGATATTCATACCAAAAAGGAAAAACCTCATGTTTGTAAATATGCAATAGGCTTTCTCACAAAGGGGTCATTTAAATTCACATTTACGTATTCATACCAACGAAAAGCCTCATGTTTGTGAAATATGCAACAAAGCTTTCGCTCAAAGTGGGAATTTAATTGCACATTTACGTTTTCATACCAACGAAAAGTCTCATGTTTGCGAAATATGCAACAAAGCTTTCGCTCAAAGTGGGAATTTAATTGCACATTTACGTATTCATACCATTGAAAAACCTCATGTTTGTGAAATATGCAACAAGGCTTTCGCTCAAAGGGGTTATTTAAATAAACATTTATGTATTCATACCCAGGAAAAGCGTCATGTTTGTGAAATATGCAACAAGGCTTTCTTTCGAAGTGATGATTTAAAAATACATTTACGTATTCATACCAAGGAAAAACCTCATGTTTGTGAAATATGCAATAAGGCTTTCTCACAAAGGGGTCATTTAAATTCACATTTACGTATTCATACCAACGAAAAGCCTCATGTTTGTGAAATATGCAACAAGGCTTTCACTCAAAGTGGTCATTTAAGTAAACATTTATGTATTCATACCTAGGAAAAACCTCATGTTTGTGAAATATGCAATAAGGCTTTCTCACAAAGTGGTAGTTTAAAGAAACATGTACGTATTCATACCAAGGAAAAGACTCATGTTTGTGTAATATGCAACAAGGCTTTTATTGAAAGATGTGCTTTAAAAAGCCATTTCCGTATTCATACCAATTAAAAACCTCATATATGTGAAATATGCAACAAGGCTTTCTTTCGAAGTGATGATTTAAAAAGGTATTTATGTATTCATACCAATGAAAAACCTCATATTTGTGAAATATGCAACAAGGCTTTCTCACGAAGCGATAAATTAAAAAAACATTTGCTTATTCATAGCCAGAGAAAACCTTATGTTTGTGAAATATTTTAAAAGAATTTTTCTCTAATATTGGTTCTTTAAATGTAGAAATGCATATATGTATATCAAGGAAAAACAATCATTTCTCAGTAAGATATTATGTCTTTTTTTTATGATGCTTGCCATTTTATCCGATTCATAAATCATGATACTATTTGCGCTTTCATACCATTCAAGAAAAGTGTCAAGTGTGTGAAGTATTCACAACATTGTTTCTATCGAAGTTGTGTAACATAAAATGACATTTGCTTATCCATACCAAGGAAAATCTTTCTATATGTGCAATTTCTGAAAATGCTTTCTCTCAAATTTGTTACATACATTTGGGGACATTCATGCCTCCCAAAAAAATGAAGCTCTATATTCAAAAATATTAAACAGTCCTTTTTTCGAAAGTCAAGTTTAAAGAATTTCACCCAGAAAATCTTGAAGCTTTATAGTTGTAAAAATTTTTAGCAGGTTTGCTCACAAAGGCTTTACTTAAAAATTAATTTTTACAAATGCAAATAATAGTTGAATGCATATGAAAAATTGATATTGCTATAATTTTGAATCATTTGACTGGACATAACGGAAATGCTACATGGACGTGTAGTAAAAGAACTGTTACTTACTTAAGCAATTATTTTTCTTAAGATTTGGGAGTTTTTCATTTTTTTTATACATTAGTGTTGTACTCTTTTAGAACAGGAATGGCCAACCCAAATAACTTTATGGGCCACTTCGGAAAAGCTTTAAAATCCCGCAAGCTGCATGTAAAAATATATATTTTTGTATTAGATTTGGACCTTTTACAAACATTTATTGGAGTTAAAATTTAAAATAGAATGAATTTTATTATGAAAAGTCTTTTGTACATGAGGAATCTACAGAGTTAGTTGATGAACGATTAGAAAGAAATATAAAATTGTTAAAACGTAAAAAAAAATGGCAAATGCAGAACAACTTAAACGAATTGATCAAGATTTGAAAGACTTACTTAAGTTTATAGGTGTTTCACAATCTTGCTCGTCTCTACCATGTATTGAACATTTTCTTGCAAATAAGAATATTGTTCGACAGCAAGAATCCAGACATTTCAAAAAGCAAAAGCTAGCCAATGTTACGTAAGTAGATTTTACAAACATTCACTCTCGCATCATTTCATGTCACTGGGGTTCTTGAAATGCATGGCTAAATAATGAAATGTCTTTCTTGCAGAACTCATCAAGAAGTTTAAAGTTGTGAGAAAAGAGGGAGTCCTTCCAGAGTGATGCCATCGTACCATGTAAGTATGCAAGCTTACACCCTCGTTACATGTGTCATTGCAGTTCTTGAATTGCATAGCTAAATGATAAAATGTCTTTCTTGCAGAACTCGTCAAGAAGATTATGGATTAAAGTTTTATTTTTCTCTTGAGTGCTATCGATGTTAATTTTATTGCCGGCATCCCGCCGCATTTAGGCCTGCTGCCCCCTATTTTCAATAAGGAAATATACCTACTGAGGAACCCACCTTTCCTACTTGCATAAAAGGGGTAATGCATCCCTGCACCCTACCTCCTGGGTGATGTGGAAATTGGTGCGAATTGAGTAAATTAATGCAGCATCGTATGCTACATTTTTAAATTAGTTTTAAGCAACAATTTTCTTTAAATATGTAATTACTCAGCATGTTTGAAATGATACTAAGGAATCCTCTTATGAAAGATAATACTGTCTTGAGAATTTTAATTCTCCTGCTAATTTTTGTGTGAAGACTGTACTTCTCACTTACTACCTCGATTTAAATAAAAAAATCTAGTCACGTTTCTTTAAAGCTATGTTATCTGCCAATATTCCATTTATGGAACATTTTATGTATTTTTCCCATCTCATGATTTTAACTCTATTATTTATTCGCATGTTTGTAGTTTTCAATATTAATGGTGATTGTTTATATGTTTGTTTTAATATTATTACTATTTTGGTTCCATCACTCTTCCAGTCAAGCCATCTTTGATTGTGTTGATTGCTTCACTGTTTGTTTTAATTTTGTAACTATACATTTTTATTTTTTCCCCACCAATGTGGTGGACGATACCAAAGTTTACTCAATGTTTTGTATGTGTATGTTCGGGTATCAAATCAGTATATTTTGGGTTTAAACATAGCTGTGATTTTAGATAATAATAAAATCTGTTTTCTGCAAGACCGTTTATTTTAATGTTCATTAAAATTATGTATCTGTTTCATTTTGTTCGTGATTGTCTGAAAAATTTTTGCTTTCTCCATGTTGGTTTCTAACGTTATGTTGACTTTTAAAGTGTTGAATTTGCAAAACTGAACGTTAGTGGTACTATCAATCTATGGCTGTACTTAGGCTACAATCCATCTGATGTTGATATCAAAAAACCCTGCCCATTAATAAGTATAGCATAAAATGAAATTGCTGTTGCCAACTTGGCAAGTTATTTATAGTTTGGCAATTGTTGCACTAGCATCTATGAACTGAGTGAAAATGAACTGAAACAGGACAAGTCTACTGATGAGCAGGTGAAAGGAGAACCAAAGCTAGGGGAAGTAAGGATTAGGGAAACAATTTTATCCCGCCAAAATGAATAGCTAGTTGTATGTGAGCCATTTTGCTGTCTGCTGATTTTGAACAATAGTTGTAAATAAGCAGATTTTTTTTCGAATGGAATATTTTTTTAAAAAAAATAATAAATGGCAGATTATTCCTTTGGTGAAACAATAGCTCTTTACAAAACTATTTGAATGGAAAAAGTTGATGTTTGATACCGGATTTTGTAAATGCAAATGCTAAGAAAAATGTAGCAAACACAGAAAAAAATATCGTGCATTTGGATTAATTTTCGCAGTCCTGAATGCATTACTTAAATCTTTCAATACTTAATGTCTCTTCATCCAGTGTTGAAACTTTTCCGGCTATTAAGAATATGATCCCAGTGGCGACATCAATAATCCAGACGTCTCAAAAAATTGAAGCTATCCAATACTGCGTAAGTTAACGTTATAAGCATTCACTTTTTAGTATCAGTTCCTCAGCTCAAAATGAAGTTTGGCTCACCTTGCCTACGATAAATAAAGCAAACACGTTTTTATTTATTTACTTTATTTATTTTATTTTTTTTAAAAGTATAAACTAAAATCTGAAAAATTAGCCTATTTATTTTATTCTCTACAGTTTCCTAAAATATAATTGTTCATTTGGGACACTAAAATTCGTCCCTAAAAATAGCAAAATCAGTTCTGCATTTTTACAAGCATTCTAATACATGTTCATGAGACAACTAGCATTTATTTTTATAAACAAAAACTGAATTTTATATGTATGACATTATAAGGTGTCATATTTATAACTGTTACAAATCAGGTGGATAGAAACTTAACTTTCAGGGAACATATTTAAATTGCACATAAGTAACTTAGTCTTTTAATAGTTATCACCAAAAACAATCACTCATAAATCCATTAGTTTATGAATTTTAATTCTCTTATTGTGACGAGGAAAATTTTCTTAGAGTGAAATATATTTAGATTTATGTTATTACTTCTACTTACATGTCCTGAACTTGAAATTACCAGTGCAAATAAGTTGACCAAACCTTTAGTAAATATGAGAGCTAGTGATGCCATTTTCCTTATAGATTTTTTCACCTGCCTCATGTAATAAAATGCTTTCAGTACAATGTATTTCAAAATTTCTGCATGAAGTAATAAGTTAACTTTTTGACATTGTTTATATAGAAGTTAATTAATTTGTTTTTAAAAAAATCTGAAAGAGAGAGATTTGTGTATTATAGTATCTATTGGTAAATATGAATTGAAGCTGTCATTACTTTTGTTTGAATTTATTTATAATTACGATACTATATTAGTAAGTAAAGGTGTAATGTGAAATTATTTTTTTTATTGCAGCTGAATTTTCCAAATCGTTGTATCCTGCAGTTACATCTTTATAATAGCACTAAATCGAGATAAATCTGCAATAGAATTTGACTGTTCCCAATCAAGATACAGGACAAAAATAAAGACCGGAACTGGGTCAAAAAGGATTTGGATACTGTATCGGATAAGCCACGCCAGAATGCGATGGTCCCTCTCCGTTTATTGACAGGCCATGGCTGCTTGGGAGAACATTTAAATCGCATAGGAGTATATGGTCATCCTTACTACCAGCTCTATAATTTAACATTGCCAACAAGCAGAAAACATCTCAAATATACTGCTAGGCACTCCACAAAATTGACTCCGAGATTACTGGATATTGGTGTGCTAGAGAGCTACTGGGGTCATGACTTCAATCCCTTTTTTCTGTGTGTTTTTTCTCTCTCTCATCTGTGTTCGTCAGTTTTTTTCTTTTGCATTGTATTTTTGCTGATTCTTCAGCATTAAAAATAATAATAATAATGAAAAAAGAATTTGACTGTTATTGAAGCTTTTTTTTCTACCTTCTTTACTTATGTACCGAGTTTAAGTGTTAATCAAGAAAATTGCTTACTTGCGTGCTATACTGTTGAACAATTTTGCATAACAAGACTTTGTTTAAAAAAATGTCACCAATAACTGCCATCATTATTAATACTGTGTTTCAATGTGCTCAGGGATGGTTTCCACTATTGGCTGTGTATATCGGGGCATTTGGCAGACTTTTAAATTGAAAAAATTTGGGTTTCGGATTTAAGTAATAAATTTATATTATGTATTTTTTTTTTATACATAGTCTGCCAACACCTTTTGAATAAATTTTTTTTTTAGCAAAAAAAAACCACCAAATTTTTGCTGCAATGTACATCAAAATGGTAAATTTTCCTGTGCATCCAAATATTATAATCTTATTTAGGTTTTTT
The DNA here is from genome assembly GCA_019973955.1 of Trichonephila inaurata madagascariensis. Lineage (NCBI taxonomy): Eukaryota > Metazoa > Arthropoda > Arachnida > Araneae > Nephilidae > Trichonephila > Trichonephila inaurata. The sequence continues at coordinate 64,050 of BMAV01008987.1, forward strand.
TTAAAAAAATTTATTTCAGAAATTAAAACTTGGTATTCAAAAAAAAACACATTTATATTTTTTTTTTTCTATTTAAAATTTTTAGAAATTGAGGTACTGAAATAAAAAATTTTAAAAAGAAGTTTGTATTCTTATTGTTTTTTGTTTTACTATAAGTGAGAAAATTCTATTTCCATATATTAAAAAGTTTAAAATTTGATAAATGGTACAGACGAAAAATTAAAATCAGAATATTTTAAAATTTTATTTTTGGTTTGTATTTTTATTTTTTGTGGTAAATTTATGGCAAAAAAATTTAATATTGAAACATTATTTTTAAGAAGAAAAAAAAAATAACTAATCATACATGCTTTATCATCCACCACTCCAACATACTAGTGGTAGTCCTTTTTTCATATATAAGTGTATTTTACTTACTTCATTGCATCTCCACTCCTCTCCCAAAGAATTCTACTGATGCTATAAGGAAAGCCTTATAGAAGTTAAAGTATGTTCATATAAAAATTTGCAAATTCACTATAAAACTATCAAAAAATATATAATTTTGAATTACTGGCATTGAACACTTATACCTTGAATTAAACAAATTTTAATGTTATTTATGCACCTTAGGGGTTAATGTTCAAGAACCAACAGATGTTTCTTTTGCGTATAGTAGCAGTACTAAAAAGATTGTTGCCTTTTCACAAAAGTTTGACTGATATTAACAAATCTGTGTATGATATTACTTGTTTCCCATTTACCCTCATAGTAGTTTACGGCCAGTATTGGGCCAAAATATAACATAACTTTCTGTTACCTTTATTAGGAAAAAGTATGAGTATGTATCTTACCTTCCATACACTTTTCCAGCAGAGGTTTTGTTAACAGTTTCAAGGATGCAAGTTTTAAGGTATTGATAATTTTATTTTATGGGAAACAAAACAAATATGGCTATATTTATTATGACATTTCAGGAGAGAATAAATATTTTTGTATTAAATGTTTGCAAAAATTCAATATATTCATTTTGAAATTAATACCAAAAGTGTTATTTATACTTTAAATAATAAATATAATAAAACTCCATTATAGTTTATTTCATCTTTTTTTTTCGACTGATTAGGAAGAAAACTCTCTGTTTGATAACTTATATGAATTAACTGTATAAAGTAATTCCTTAACATACATCATGAATAACATGGGTATTTTTCATTTAAGTATTAACTACGTGATTATGAGTGTAATTTTTGAATTCACCATAGATTGATCTTAGAATAAATTACTAACAATTGAAACTTAAACAAGTCAACCCAAGATCATAATTAAACTTTTGCTTTGTGCTAATTCAAAGAAGTGTTCCATCTGTTACATACAAAAGTATTACAATCTATCAGTTTTATTGAACAATTTATTAATCTTAAACTTTAATTTCAAACAAGAATATTCTGGAATGCTGCTTAAAATATATATACATTATTCAAAAAAGAGAGTATGAAAATTTATTGAATAGATAATATATTCAAAAGAATATATGTATATAATGACATGACACACATACATTAGAAATGTATTATATGTTTATAAAAAAAGAAAAATATTTTATCCCTTTTATGTTAATGTTACATTAGATAAAATATAAAAAAAATGGATTGTCCTTCAACTACAAAAACAAAGATTTGTACTCCACGGAAGAGTTAAATGCTTACACTTTAAGCTTTAAAAAGCTTACGTGGTGTTGTGGTTATTGTCTCAGTTTTTGCTCAGATAATAGCCAGCAGAGCCCCTTTTCCTCATTTGGTTTTGACTGGTAGAATTAAACACATACATTGAAATCAATGAATTACAGTACTTGGAAAATATATTTTACTTTATATAATGGGACACATTTCTCTGAAAATAAACATAAAATTCAATTTCTTTTATAAGTTAAGGTTAACCCTTTCACTTTTCTAAACATGCATACATGATATATATATATAAGGATAATTAAATTAGATTAAAAATTAAATTCCCTATCTAGTAATTCAGTTTTATATTACCTCCTCAAGTATCAAACTAATGACCCATTTATTTCTTCCGAACATATGGCCTAGCCAATAAACATGTCTAATTCCAGATCGTTATATTTAATAGCCCTATATGTCAGCATTAACTTTCAAGAGCACTCATAGACGCCGCGATCGGTGTTTTAAGTGTTTAACCCACTTAAGAGTATTCGGTGGCGTTCTTTTCTCTCTCTCTCTGCATCTTGCTTCAGATGATGTGTAACTTTGATCAAATAAAGACCTTGTGTTAAAAACTAAGTCTGTTTCTGACTCTAAAATCATGTCATATATATTATTATTATTATTATTTATCGGATATATCCAGGTAATGGATTTGCAACTGTTCTGAGTTGTTGACGACACAGACATTAGCAATACCCAAAATGATACACTCAACACAAAAACTGTAACAGAACAGAACTTGTGACCTGTTCTTCACTGTGTTTGGCATATTTCCTACAATCACTAAGTACCAATACATATATACTAGCATAAGCTTCTGCAGCAAGCTTTTGTAAGACAAATAAATCTGGAAACAAACTGATTGAAAACTTTCACGTTTTCGATATTTCAATCAATTTTTACGTTTCAATATTTACTTCTTAGTGTCTAACTTGGAACAATTCTGGTTGAAAATAAGTTTATTTTATCTAAATGATAATAAATAAAACAATGAATGCAATATTTTAGACTTCAAAACTTAGAAATTATTTTTCTTTATTGAGTGCGGACAATTGTTTTTGAGTAAATGCAAATACATAGATCTTGAGAGTGTGAACTATTATCAAAACACTTAAACCAGCTTTTACTAATACAAAAAAAGGATTTTTTTAAGTATTTAATTACTGTCTATATAATGAACTTCTTTTTACAAACTTTTCTCCCTCTGGAACTAGTTTATAAAATATATTTTTGAAAGATGAATTTTTAATGAAGTTCTATGCCAGGGTTGGCAGCCTTATAGCTATGGTGTGCCAATCAAATCTACCAATATGATTCAGTATGCCACACTATAGGGAATATTTTAAACAATTCAATTCCTGCAGCAATATATACAGATTTGGAGTTTTATTATATGTTTATATATATAAAGTATGCTGCATTTAAAGATATTAATAGCATAAAAATAAGCAACATAAAATACATATATATCTATTCCTTCAACATAGATAAAAAAAATTTCCCATTGTATACATAAATACAAATTTGTAAAAACATTGATTAAAAATATATATATATATATATCAGCAATGTAATTAGTATACCTTCAATAAAATTTTTTAACTTAAATATGAAACTTATCCCTGCAATACTCTACTTAATATCGCAATATAAGTGGAATAATTTGTAACTTTCTATCTGACTCGCACATGATTCTGAATGCTCGGCTATTAAACAATTTCTTTGTGAACTCAAAATATATTTCACTAAAGAAATAAATTTCTTCTCATATATATATATATGGAACCATAAGTGGAAAGCAGAGTGCATACAATTCTTCAAACAATTAAATCACTCTGGAAATGAGATGAAGCAGTCGAAAATAGATGTCAATTTATAACTCTTGCATATATTTTCATAATTGAGTAAATTCTGCTTTGAATAATTCTGAATCTTTCTTTTCACGATGCAGTAGGAAGTGATGTTTCATTTTAAAAGCATTAAACCATCTTTTTGACATGATGGGAATATTTAATGCTAAGAATGAGACATTTAAACAGAAGGTGTTAGTGTTTTTTTTTAAAACAGAAACTACAAACAAGTAAATTCAGCAGAATCATTTTGCGACAAACAATTGAAAGTAAGAAAGCCTTTAAGCAAAAAAAGTAAGAGGCATTGTGAGGAGACACAGTGATTTAATTTAATCTCATAACTTTGTACAGTGCCACCGAGAATTGCTCAGCGTACCAACCTCTGTATTAACTTTTTCCGGGATTTAGAGGTTTGACTATATATTAAAAATTTTAAAAGTAGTAATTATAAACTATTGAAATATTTCAAAAATTAAAATGACTTATTTTCAAATATATATGCATTCATTAGTATGTATGCATTCATACTTATCATCAGTATTTGCACACAACAGGTTAAAATTTTTGGAAACTAAACAAGACTAAATAATTATGTCCAGTCGCGCACACAAGGGGGGTGTCCTAGGGGTCCGGACACCCCCCATAGCCCTTGATTTTTTTTCGATTGGTTATAATTGTATGTATATATTACGTAAAATTTAATTATATATTTGTTATTAATAATTAATTTTATTAATTAATGCTAATTATTCATTCAATAATTAATTTTGTGTCGTTTTGTTCCTGAAAATCGATAAAATCAAAAGAATATGTTGGGCGACGTATTGGAGCATGATACCAAAATGTTGGACATTCGACCCTGGACCCCCACTTGAAAATTTTTTGTGTGCGCTACTGATTATGTCCCATTTATGTATAACTAAAACACTATACTATACTTTTTGATTATTATTCAGTGTCTAGCTATAAATATGTATTATAGATAATCATCACGTAATAACAGGCACGTAATGATCAGATTAGATCAAGAAGACCTAAAATGCAACTTGCTTTTAGAGAATCTAACTGTACAACATTTTTACCTCACATTTCTGTTACATATTATTTACGAACATTTCTATTCTTTTATTACTTTTTAAATGTACACAATAATATACTATTATTTAAAAACTATTAAAATGTGTGTACTTATTTGATATTTTTAATTAAATACATATTTCAAACAAAATGCTACACACTTTCATTTACAAATCTTTTATTCTCATAATCAGAAATAATGTAAAATTGATACACATGATTAAGAATTCTGCTAAAATTCTTAGGAAACATAAGACACATGCAATGAAGCAATTTATTATTTTACCATTATTGCATTAAAACAGTGCTTCTCAAACTTTCACTACTGGCGACCCAATTTTCAATCATAATTTTCATCACGCCCCCCCTCCTCCCAAATAATAATGTGTTGAATGCAATAATAATGCACTTTGAGTATTAAATCTTGTATACGTTACTTTTAAGTAATATATGTTTTAAGCAAATTACTTTTAAATAATAGTTATAAGGTTATGTTATTTTTTCTTTCTCTAATTTTTATATTGGAACAGATTGCAAAATGATATTTAATTAAAGATTCTCCTCCATCATCCATTTCTAAAAGTACAAATGTCATTAGGACAAGTAATATAAAAAATAAATTTTTCAGTCAATTCCTACTTAGGCCAAGAAAGAAAAATTTATTTTAGTTGCTTTTTATTAAATAATTACAATTAATACAAATATGTAATACATATGACAGAATCACAATGTTAAGCGACAAAATAGAAAGCGATTTTTCGTTGCAATTTTCATTTCATATATATGGTACTGGACTATTCTTTTTTTGTGTTACTATTTATTCATTAATTAAATTTAATTAGTGTAAGAAAATAGTATAGTAAAGAAGAAATCACACATTCTCAGAAATTAGGCCATCTCAGAAGGAATTCGAACCACCGCCCTTCAGATCAAAAGCCCAGCGCGCTATCCATTGCGTTACAGAGGACAACACGAAAAATTTTCCTTTCTATAAATGCTGTGCGGCTATAATTTTTGTTTGTTACTATTTTTACTCATTTTAATTTAATTAATGAATTAGCATTTTGAAAGATCTTGTATTAACATGAAGTGTCATCCACTACAAGTTTAAAAAAATGTATTTTAACTTGAATGAGTGAATATAAAGTATTTTATCAACGATTGAAAATTTGAACAAAGATATATATATATATATGTGAGAGAGTGAAATTATAGTAGAAATTGAAAAATAGTCTACTTTATGTTGCGCTCCATCATATCCATCACATCTGGCATTCTCGCGAGAGTCTGGCCAAACTATCAGACGGCTGCGCAAAACATGCAATAATGCTGTATCTCGTACAATTCCAGTCAGTCTTGGTCGATTCGATGCTTCTATAGCTACCAAATCTATCTTGAATGTACATTTTATAATTGCGCAGCCAGTTGAATTCACGGTATTAAGTATTTACTGCAGAAGAGAGATTGAAACAAAAAAATCAAGGATAAAAGTCGTAAGCGAAAATTCGACGATAATAAAGCATCAACAAGTGCACAGACGAGCATAGTTCCGAAAATTAAATCAAGGAAATATTCTCAAGAATGCTGGAATAATGGAATTTACCATTACTGGTAAATGGAGAAGAAAAGCCCTGTGTTATTTGCTCAAAAATATTGGCAACAGACAGTATGAAACCTAATAAACTTAAGGAGCATTTCAAAAACGCTTCATGGTGAGTACATTAACAAAACCTCGAGAGAGTTCTTTGAATCAAAACTAAATCACATGAAAAACATTTTTTAAAAAAAATTTTGTCAGTGAATGAAAAAGCTTACTTCTTCTACAAGGTATCATATAAGATAGCCAGATGTAAAACGCCTCACACTATTGCCGAAAAGCATTTTGCCTGCAGCAATTGAGATCGTAGGAAACTATGTTTTGTTTTCCCGTCGATTGATGATATCGCTGAAGATGTAGAGCAACAGCTTTTCGGTAGAGTGGCGTGATAAGTGTTTTCAATTCGAAGCTTGACGAGGGCAACAGATAGCAATAAAGATGCTCATTTCTTGCGTATGTTCGATTTTAGATGGCATGTATCAGCAACAGAAGAACTACTTTTGCAAACCAATAAAACTTAAAGCAACACTAATAGCATTATTTGATATTTCAAATAATTTTATAGAACTTAAATATAGAATGGAAAAATTGGGTCGGAATATGCACCAGTGCGGCGCTCGTACAATGTCGAAGGAAGGTTTAAAGTATGCAAGCACTTGTGAAATATCTACTGTGCATCTGCTTGGACACGCATAGCATGATCCACAAGCTCTGACTTCAAAGAAATGAAGTACTGGTCTGAATATTGTGCCTTTAACGACAGACAGTTGTGACTGTAATAGAAATTACATTAAATGGACCCTAAAATCAGAATTTTTCTGGACTTTTGCAAAGACATGGGCGCAATGCATTCATCGTTGCTATTTTATTGCGAAGCAAGATGGTTATCACGCGGGAAATTTTTTGCAACGTGTTTATGAATTAGAAATGAAATTACCATTTTTCTAAAGGAGGAAAAATCTACCAGAAGCTGAGAGAATTTCGAGATGGTTTATTTCTGATGAAGTTGAGCTGCTTAGTCGATATATTTGAGAGGTAAACATATTGAATCTCTTACACTTCAGGATCAAATGTACATATGTTTGCCACAGTGATAAAATTAATGCTTTTGTAGAAAATTAGAATTATGGAGCCAATTTTAAAGCAAAAAAACCTAGAAATGTTTGAAAATACGGATAAATGTGTAAAACTTACGAAACGAAGAACAACATGTGGAAGTTGTTCACTTAAAACTGTGAATATCATTTGGAGTATGTTGGCGAAATTTAAAAATATTTTTTTGCTGAGGACAACTTGATATTAAGTTACAGATAGGTTAGAGATCATTTCAAAAATACCCCAGAAGAACACCTCAACTACCGAAGAAGAAATTTTCATAGATTTCGCATCCAGTGGCGAAATTGAAAGACAATTCAGTAATAAAACTCTCTTTTAATTTGGGCAGAAGTAGATGATGAATTTTTCTGCACTGGCTCTTAAACATTTCGTATACTATTACCATTTTCAACATCGTACCTTTGTGAAACCGGATTTTCTGCGGTGAGAAACAGCACGAACAAAATATAGATCTCCAGCTAAATATAAGAAAAATAACTCAGAGTGTCAATTTCACAATATTAAGCTTCATTTTGAAAACGCTTTGCTCTACCAAGATAAACCGATGAAGTCACTAATAATGAAACTTGTTCTTAAATTGGTATTAATAAATTAGTTATAAAATACATTTGTGCAGTGCTGATACACATTTATAAGTACACTGGCTGAAGTACCCGTTCTGCGTTATTTTTAAAAAATAATACATTATTCTTGATATAATAGCTTAATTGTAAGGAGAGAAAAACCAAGTAAACAATAATGTGTATAAAATATAAAAGAGTTTTTTTAAATGGATGCCCCTATTATAAATAGTTTAAAACGAATTGTAATTTTAAGCCTCACAGAATTAGCATTTTTGATTAATATTAAAATAAAAGAGAAAACGAAAGTAAAATTCCAATGAAGAATAATTACATTGTTATTTTTAATATTTAAGCGAGAAACCATCAAAATGTTTTAACTTTGTGAGAGCAGGCGCCTACTCCACACTAACGTTAATATGATGCACGCGGTGTGACTATAAGTCACTTGTCTTTTTTTATAATTATTTTTTTACTATACACGATAAAAATCACAATTCCAAGTGAGAATATTTAAATTAAGAGAAAATATACTTACCTACTTTCAAGGACTTTTAATTTTTCTTTGATGATTTGAGAAAAATCAATAAAACTAAACTGGGTATTCCAAATGTGCGTCGACGCCAATAAAAACATAAATCACAGACACTTTTCACTAACAACACAAGAACGTTATTTTGGCAGCCAAAACTGTCATATTTTTGCTCACGTTATTTAGCCAATTTTGCTGTTCTTTGATGATCTACAAATAGCATGTTGAACCTTTTTCTTGCTTGTGTCTTTTTATTAGAGGCGACGTGTTACATTTATGGCTTCATAGTTTTCTTGATAGGTTCTTAAGGCAGCATTTGAAAATTTTAATTCAACTCAAACGTTTTCATGTCTATCGCTTTTCTCAGATTTACTTTCACTATCACGATTAATATGCATTACTTCATCAGGTTCTTCAATTGCTTGATAAGTTTCAACTTCCTTCAATAGAGATCACAGATGCCATTTTTATATTCTGCTCATTTACATTTATAAACCTTAATAATTCGTACAATACAGCAATCAAAACCACAAAGAAGTTAATCATAGGGGAAAGTATATATTCATGAAAATATTTTTTGAACAAAAGTGGTCGTGCAGGAACTCGATCAAAACCGTGATTGTAAAAAACGTTTGCCACTCTCTCAAAAAGAGAGCATATATGTGACAAATTCATTTTAGTTCCTATAAAGACTCTAATAGGAGGATACTGTCAAGGTCACTGTTAACGAATAAAGTTTTACCAGTGATAACAATTTCGTGAGCCTGGGTGATTCAGCTCCTCATGCGACACTCCCATGTAAAAAGTGTATTCGATACAAAAAACACCGATGTCAGTTCTAAAAATAATTGTGTAAAACGTTTTTTTCATTATGCATTATATGTTCAGAATACTCATAAAAATACATGTTGGCCAAAGAGATCGCTTCAGTACCAATATTCTTATCCATATATCATAAAACTGATTCACATATGGGGAAAAAAGCAACAGAAAAATATTATTTACAACTCTCTAAAGGAAAAAAGAGACAGAGTTAAATATAACAGTAGTAAGTTTGAAGGTCAAAGGGATTGAAAGAAACGTAATAAAAAAAATCTCTCATCGTGGAATTACAACATAAAGCAAATAAAAAGGTATCTTTTTATTTGGTTTTAGGATCAAGGCTAGCTAATGAGCGTTTGAAGTGGAAGATCTTTTACGAAGTGGAAAACCAGATGATATATATATATAAATTATATCAGTGTAAATGCGTATTTTTTATTTTGTCAGAAAGCATTTCGTTTTATTCCATTCGAAAAAAAAATTTTTTAAACCTTTTATTTTTAATATGCTCGCGCCCCCCTTGCAGGGTTATAGCGCCCCCCCAGGGGGGCGCGCCCCACAGTTTGAGAAACACTGCATTAAAACATTAGTTAAATATAATGTACGATTACTTTCCCCAATCATTTTGTCATACATACAGTTTTAAAACAATGGGAAATTATTCCAAAATTAATTTTTCTTCTGTGAATTTTTTCCCAACCATACGATTATTGTGACGGAAAATAACTCCCGATTTCAAACCTCGTAATTCTTTCTAACAAAACTTTAATTTCTACATACTGCGAATTCATTTAATTTAAATTGAATTGCATGTACTACTCTTTCTTCCTGGTGAGATTCCTTTCTTCTAGATTTTTTTACTTTTCACAAATATTTAATTTAAAAAAAAAAAAAAAAAAACTTCGCAAGGAGTGTTTTACTAGAAAACCGCTTTTTCTCAGTTCTTCGGCAGATTCTGTTAGGGGAAAATTCCCCACAACTAAGAAATTCTTCCTTTAAACTGACATAGTTTTCCCTTCTAAAAACTGAATGATTTACCTTTCCCTACCTAGATCTAAAATAGACTAGTCCAGTGATTCCCAAAGTGGTCTATATAGACCCCCAGGGGTCTATGATGACTTGAAAGGGGTCCACGCAAGCGAAAAAATAATTTAGGGGTCCATGAGGTGTAAATGGGGGTCTATAATAGTGACTCTCATTAAACCAGATTTTACCAATTTAACAGATTTATTTACTAAATTTAGTGAGGTAACAGCATACATTTTATTAAGACATCGTTTCTCAAACTGTGAGGCTCGAACATATTGAAAAGACGAAAACAAAAGATTATTTTAAAAAATTATAAATTTGCTGAAGGTAAACAAACAAAATACATTCTGACATAACAAAAAACGCATTTACATTGATATATTACACTTATAAATGTATCAGTGCTACACAATGTATTTTAAAATTAATTTAGCAATACTAAGTTAAGAACAAGCTTAAGAATTACCAGAGACCCTATGGGATTGTGTGTGTTATATATAAACTTACACACAAAAACTATCACTTATCTTAATAATTTGTACGGTTTATAATTAATCCCTTAACTTCCGTTTAAAAGGTGCGCGATTCGCTTCCCAATGCCAACCGTTTTGCACGTAGGCGCGGGAATGTGATGTATGGGGGAGGAATAAAGAAGCAAATAATCTGAAATAAGTAAATCCTTCTCAAACATTGTCAAGGTCCTTTTATTGTATTCGAAAGCCTTTGGAATATGGATAGCAGTGCACAGGAAAGATCGTACTTTGGAAAGACGCATATATACGTCCGGTTAAATTAACGCTATGGCTGAACTAGAAGTTTATGTACGCCGGTGGTACTTAACAGGTTAAAGTCATATCGTAGTTTTAGCGTCAAAGTATAGTAATGTTGAATTCAATACATTGTTGTTGTATGAGGGGGGAGGCGATGAAAATTATGATTGAATATTGTGATATTGGGTCGCGAGCATTGAAACTTTGAGAAGCACTGTATTAAGACAAGGACCATTTCAGCATTTCTTTTCAGAATTGAGAAAATTCGTGATGTCCAATATTATACTTCTTTAGTTTAATATTGGACATCATGAATTTTCTCAATTTGTCGCAGACAATCTGTCAAAACATTTTAACCTACGTTCAACATTTATATCTCCTTTACTCAGATTTTGATCTAGGTTTTTTTGGTTATACCACAGTAGACGAGATAAATTCATTGAAAAAAATGTCATATTACAATAGGAACTGATCAAAATAGGCCCTAACGACCTTAAAATAAAGTTTGGAAATGGATGTCAGCAATTTTAGCTTTAAAAAGATGTACCTGTTATTTGTCGCGAATTATGGAAAATCGTGAGAAGGTTTTTAATTGCTTTTCCTAGAGAGAGGGAGTTTCAGTGAGATTGCCTATCTCAAAAAGAGGGGGAGGGGGACTGGACACTTACTAACAAAGGATATTTAGGGTTAAACATGACTAGATTGATATTAAATATTGAAAATTCGTTATTGAAACACCATTTTCATCCTTCTCATTAAAAACATTTGTTTATTGCTCAGTCATTTTATACAACAATTGTCTTACGTATTAAATTAATTTATTTTAATTCTAATTTAATTCATTAACATGTGCTACTTTCGTTTTAAATGCTATGCCTCACTATAGGGAACTTAATTCTTTTAAAGTAGTAGTAGTAGTACTAGCTGTCAAAAAGAAATTTAAGTTGATAAATTTGCGAAAATTGAATATTAGGTAAACAGGGGTCTACCTGAAACCCAAAAACATGGCAAGGGGTCTACGAGACAAAAAAGTTTGGGAACCTCTGGACTAGTCCTTTTCACTCAGCTTATAGACGCTAGTAGTAGAGCCTATCTGGGAATGTAGGAAGAATGGGTTTCATGAAACCCTTGTGCCCCCTACGATTTAAGGCAGTAATTTTGGGCTTTTCGTCTCTGACAAAATCAACTGTTTTTTGTAATAATGTCCGTTACAAACTCCTCCTTCCTCTAGAGAGAAATTTTTCTGATAAAGGAAAAGTTCTGTTCTTTGGAGACCATCTAAAATCATTTTAAATATCAGCAGAAGATATCACTGAAAGTTCTATCTAACACTGTACCCTTTAAACACTGTGCGATTTCTTTCTGGCCAGAATTATTTATTAAAATACATTCACATGTATAATATCAAAGTAATTGATATAATCACAACTTATCTCTTAGATATATACATATTGCAATATATTTAGTTTATCACACACATTTTTTCTTGTTACACAATAACTCAAATCGTATTTACAAAAAATCAATATTCATATTTAAAATCAGAATTCATATTCAAATCAAAACCTCTATTAAAAAATTTATTTATTGGCACACAATAACTTAAATCATATTACCACAAAATCAATATTCATATTAGCATTTCTTTGAATAAAATAATACAAATAAATAAGAAAAACATTTATTGGCGTAAATTTTTGAAAGAGAAATTAAGAATACACAAAAACATACTTCATTATTCTAATTCTAAATGTGATGTACTCAAACTACACGTGTTTTAAATGTAAATTATTTTTTAAATGATATAAAATTAGGACTCTATAATCATTAGAATGGACTAAATTCAGGATGGTCACATAATAACAGCACAATCCCGTGTTTCCCATTGATTAAAAATTGACATACTAGTTGTTGAACTTGTAAAGTTTAGATAACATTTAAAATTTGATGATTGGGTGAAGAGTTCACGTGCTAAAATTCTTCAAACAGTTTTCAAAATTAAAAAAAAAATACTAACATAAAACGAATACTTTTAAATTAAGCGCATTTTGTTTAACTATGTGCATTATTATATCGTTGACAAATATGTACTTTCTAAAAGAAAGTTCCTGCAAAAAGCAAAAGTTGGCAACAGTAAAGCACATGAACTAATTAGCTGGAAACGCGTGATTATATTTATGATATAATTATGGCGTCGTATTAACTTATGAACTGATTGGCCGAAAACACGTGGCTCAGTTATCATGTGACTAATGACGTCACATGAATTTATCCACCCGATACTTTTTCTCTGATGAGTATTAGCATAACCAAACCAAATTTCATAAAAATTTGAGTTTAAGTTTAATTCCACATCAAATAATTTCTAAATGTGAAACATTTCGCACATCAACTTAAGGTATCCGACTAAGTTCGGAACCATGATTTTGCAAAAGCGCATAAATGGATAATTTTCATGATACTATTTAGAGTCACTTAGATTAGAATACATGTATAAAATTGTTTTAAGGACATTTTGAAAAAATTTTTTTTTAAAAACAATTTTTGGCAAAAATTAACTCAGAATAATCTTTTTCCAAAACCCCTTTTTGGGCTTTTTTATAATAATATTTTGACTATATATGCTCAGACCTTTTACAGAGGCTCAACTAAAATTTTTTTGAAATATATAATTTAAAAGGTGGGTGTATCCATTTTTTACGACAACAGAGGGGACAATTTTAAAAAAAAAAAATTATTAAAAATTTTTCAAGGGGTTTTAACTTGAAAATAATGTAAATTTTTTAAAAAATTCTAATTGACCTCTGTAGGGGGGTCTGAGCTATATAAGGAAAAATTTTTATAATGTCTTTTTTTCATAAAAGGAGAACATTTTGAAAAAAAGATTATTCTAATTTAAATTTTTTTTGCCAAAATATTGTATTTAAAAAAATTTTTTTTTTGTCGAAATGCCCTTTAAAAAATTTTAACGATTCTAATCGGTAAAAAAAATATCATAAAAACATCCATTTTGCCTTTAAAATCACGGTTCAACGTATCGGATCCTTCCTTTATACTCTAGATTCATACTAGTGAACTGAAAAAATTGTTACTATATCAGGGCACGGGGTTTTTTATCAAATTAGTTGCAAAGAAAGACAGTTCTTCGGGACAATAAAAAATTTATTGCCGAAATACTCCTTGAAATAAGAACTCAAATTGCTGAAAAAATATCAGACCTTCACCCCTTTGTAGGCGTTCGACCAATATCGTGCCCCAAAAATACAAGTATGAAAAAGATTATTAAAAGCACTTTTTCGTCCCCAAAACATCCCCAGTAATAACTAATCCGGTCGACTCTTCACGGTCAAAACAAGACCCAAGGCGGCGAGCGACCCCTATTTTACGCCTCAAGGATCTTTCGAGAAAAATCAGCTTCCGTCATCGTTCGTGATATTTGTAGATTTCTACTATAAACCCCCCAATAATCCCTAAAGGTCCCAATTTGGCTCTATCTGGTTTTCATTGAATTGTTTTAAAAGTAAGGAACGGTGTTCGCGAAAAATTTCAATTTTAAGATAAAAAAAAAAGTAAAAAAACGTATACATCCCGATATAAATTATTTAAATATTTTTAAAAACTTTAAAAAATTCGTAACATTGCCTTCGCAAAAAACTGCACGTCCCGCCATCAAACCCCCGGGGAAGAGGTGTTGTATTTCCTAATTCCTTATTTTTAAGAGGGCGATTTATTTCAAAATTTTTGTCTGAATCCAGTAAATAATCCATCCTTTTTTTGGGTTTTGCTTTTTACGACACACATAGAAGATATTTTCCACAAAGAAATTTCGAAACCTCTTTAGAAGCCAAACGAAGTATATATACTCTTGGCTGACTTGCAGTGCCATCTATATTTAGCCATTTAAATTACAACGAGAGCATCTATATCTTTTTCTATACTTATAAAAGAGTTTTTGGGTTTAAATATTCCGGTCAAATTATAAGCAACAAAATTTAAAATTAGTAGAAACGGTCACTATGTTATTAACCTCAAAGGGGTTTTTTAAAATTTTTTTAGATATTTTTTTAAAATTCAATTTTAAGCGATTTTTCAGTTAAAAGGGGATATAAACCCTCAGACTTTTAAGTCTTCATTGCGAAAAAATTTAAAGGTTTGGGATGTAATTTAGGGGGACCTTCCCCCCTGGGGACGTACCTCCTCATCAGAATTAATAAAAAATATGAGAGATCATAGGGATGGGGTGACATAAAATAAGAGAAAAAAAATGAAAGGGAAAAATTAATGGGGAGAACATAAACGTAAAAAAAAGTGGGGACGCAGTCCGCCTGATGAAAAAATAATTTTCGAGCAGTTTTTTTTTTTTTTTTTGGGGGGTTTTAAAATTTTTTTGTAAAATATTTTTTTGGGTTTTATTTATTCGTTTTTTTTTTTTTTTTTTAACTTTTGGGGGGGGAATTACAGTTTTTAAAAGTCACGTAAAAAACTTTCTGAATTTC